>VZSC01005227.1:356244-449092 GCA_013398225.1 Steatornis caripensis | reverse complement strand
CCCCCCCCCCCCGTTTCAGATCAGTTAGATGTCTGCTACTCTCTCCTAGGCATCTAACTGACATTGGAAATGCTTTGACACTGGCCCTGCTGAAGGGTAGTTGCCGTTGTGGGATTACACTTCCTTTGGTTTGGAAACAAGTACAAGTATAAACACGGCTGGAAGTGATTTCTGGTACTCTTTAACGGTATTGCCCTGAGATGGCTGTGGAGCCAGTGCTGGCATAGGCCTGGGCGGGCATTCCATCTCCTGGCATGAGCTGTGTTACTGTGGGTTGGTTCTTTTAATGCCTTATTTAACAGATGCCTTGCTTTTCCACTAAAAGTATATGATAACGTGGATAACCTGTGCTTCATTGACAGTAAGCAGCCAGCAGTGACAACAGATCCTGCCTTTCATCAGAAGCTGCTAGGGTGGATTCTTGCACTGGCTGCTTCTCTAGCCTGCTCTGCTCATAGATAAACCCAGGCTACTTAATACTGAGGGCTTTTTTTTTTTAACTCCAGCCTCACTGTGAGTTCTGCCAGTATCTCCAAGTGGCTAAAGATGAAGTGGGTGTGGATTTTTTTGGTCATTAAGTAGATTTGCTTTTTTAAGTGAGGGCTATAGGTTAGTCACCAAATGAACAGCCTGTTCTGAAGACATTCTTGAGTTGTGACTTTGTGTGGGTGAATAAGCTGGTTGAGACTTTGTTCTTACTCTGACAGCTGACTGCTGTTATGTTCTGGGAAGGCTGCATGTGAGTGGACACTTGAAGGAAAAAAACATAAGGTCCTTTATACATACTTTGCAACTGCTGGAGTGCCAGGAATTTGTTAGCAGCTGATTAGCTGTAGTTTACATAGGGAGGATTGCCAAGTTTACATTGCTGTCTTTAATTGTAATGTAGCTGGCCCCCTCGTAGCAGAAGGATCGTTAGAGACAGGAGTTTGCAGCTTGGAGCTGACATCTTGCAGCTGCAAAATATCATTCTGTATTGTGCTGCATATTTTAGCTCTGGAGTGCTTCAAGCTGTGAAAGTACTCTTGCCTAATTCCATACAAATGAGACACCGGGTTGGTATGTAGGTCCACCTCTGGTACTGAATCATTGTCGAGGAACAGAATGTTTTGGGGCCGGTAAGTCACCTCCAGAGAGCTGCTAGAGGAGAGCAGGTATGTACACAGTGCCTGTCTGCCCTTTGGGGCGATTTGATTAGAGCATTTCCAGACTGACTTCCTCAGTGGAATGGAAACTCTCAGTAAATCTTTAGAAAACATCTGCATGGTTATGTTTATAAATAGGAAGATAGAAAACACAAAGTTACGTTTCTCTAAGCAACCTGGACTTGAACCATGAAGTAGCTATGTTCCAGCTACCTGGGTGGCATAAGTGCTCTCTGCTTTGCTGACTGACTGAAGAGCAAGATCTTCTGAGCAGGTGCACAAGAAACAAATGTGCTCCTTTACTGTCTGCTGCCAGCTCTACTTAGGTGGCATTAAACATCAGTGCAGGCCTAGTCGTCTTTGAAGGGTGTGAGGACATCTTGGGGCTGCACAGAACTGGACCGGCAATGGGAGAGAATGGGTGTGTTGCAAACAACAAGCAATTGATTTTAGATTAGCGTTTCTGAGAATTAAAAGGAAACGAGTGCTCTATTCTTCCCTTGTATCTTTTTTAAACTGATGCTTTCAGGAGTTAAAAAGCTACTGAAGATTCAGTTTTAAGGTGCCAGTATAAATTTTCCATATGCTAGCTGTAGCCCTTACTCGCTGGTGAAGGAGGGTACAGGCAGGACAGTCTCGCTCCATGTGGTGATACAGGAGTTTTTCAAAGCTCAGGGGAATGAGAATCCTTGTGACCTCTTGTCAGAGGTATTATGCATGAAGACATCCCTTGTTGGAAATTGCCATCTCTGTCCCCTGTGCTTGTCTCCCCGGTTCCCTTTCACTCTCCCTTTCTCTCCCTTGTGTTATCACCCCCATTGTGCAGTTTCTAGGAATCTGCCCATTTTACCTGAACACTTGTCTTGTCCTTACTGTTAAAAGATGCGGATTCTTTCCGAAGCCCGTACTGCTTTCCACTCCATCCCCACCTGAGGACAATACTCAGCTCTGTCCTATACCTCTTTATTTACCAGTGTGCAATGCCTGTGCTGACACTTTTCCTCCTCTCCACTTTGTCTTTGGGGTATCTGTTTTGTTTGTAAAAAGACAACAAACATCCATGGCTTTCATAGCTTTTTTTTTCCTAGCTCTTGCCTCTTTCTAAGATTTGGATTTTCCCGTCTGATGCTTTTTCTGCAGCATCCGTGCTGCATCTGTACCAGATTGTGAAGCAAGTGTGTGTAACGGTCACCTGTCTTGCCCCTTGTATTTCTTCCTCCCTCTGTTTTCTCTGAATTCAGCTTTCTTCTCCTGCTATGTATCCTGCTATTGTCTTTCGCTTTTCCTGATGAGAGATTTAATGGCTCTTCATAGCTGTGGGTTTCCTGGCTGCAAGTTCATCATCGATCCTGAGATATAGGCTTAGTGCTGCTGCCTTACCAAAAGGTCTGTTAATTTGAATTGGTCTTCACTGAACTCTCTTCACTGCTTTACCTGCTGCTGAAACAGCGATACGTGGAAGACATGTGACATCAGCATCTCGGGCCCTCTGTGTTCTTTGGCACTCAGATGCATTTATCAATTTCTTACCTGCTCTTGGTGTTTTCCAAATGGTCTTGATCACTTACTCTTTGCATCTTTTGCTCCCCTACCCTCTGTCATTTCAATGTCCATCTGTGTGACTTGCGCCCTTTGCCTGTGCCATGAAGCAGTTGAAAGCACTGTGAACAGTGGCAATGACTGCTCTGTTTATTATTTCATTTATGCCTTGAACTGATGATCCCGGTGTGCTTGTTGCCGCTTCTGATTTGTTTCTCAGGCCTCATCACCACTTGTAGCTCTTTTTTGTCTTTGCACTAGTTAATCTATTCCAGGAGAGTTTGACTGAATGTGCTGGCTCGTATCTTCCCACTTCCATACTTCCTTTTGTGGACAGTGAAAGAGGAAACTCTGTAATTCAACTGTTTGCATCCTCTAGATATGCCTTGTTCCAGCTCTTGACACCTGCCTTACTCTCTTACCTGTCTCTTCTCTGGTATGCATTAGTTTTTCCCAGGATTTAAAAAAAAAGAGGAGGGTGGAAATATCTGCTGGCATCCTTGACCTCACTTGTCTCTCCAGCTATCTTCCTCTCTGCCTATCCTTTCATCGTGTAGGCTGTACATCATTAAACTACTCTCTTCTGGTTTATTCTTGGACCCTCTCCAGCCTGGCTCTTGTTTCTTCTGTTATGCTGAAGCCAAAACGTTAGCTCTGTTCCTAGCTTGAACTCGCAAATCTGGCCTCTCTTGACTGGAGCTGACTGTTGATGTTGGCCCTGCTGTTCTTGAAATCATGTGCCTTCTGTCCTCCAGCAGTTCTGTGGGGAAGGAAATGCTGTTCAAGAGGGCTTTTCTCTGTGACTGTCTACTTATTATTTATAGATGGTACACATTCATCTGCTATCTGCATGCAGGTATGACTGCTCCAGGCATATTTCTGTTTCTCCAGACTAAACTCTTGGCCTTTCTCTTAAGTATTTATATCAGAGATCTATTTTTAGTTCCACCTTTGACAGCTTTGTGTTCAGAGATGCTATTCTTGTTGTTTCTTGTCACCCCTGTGTCAATTGTTACTGATGCTGGTAGCATCCTGTGAGTTGCTCATTCAGTGTTGTAATCTGTGTCCTGACTTCGGATCCCATCTCTCTAGGCGATGAATGCGTTCAAGCCATTCAGAATAGTTCTGAACATCGTCATCTAAGGCCACGCTTGATGTCTTGTGTAAAGTGGTCAACCTGTGGATTGCTGGGGCAAGAAAGGCCTTGTGATCACTAGTCTCTTTGTGTAGGAAGTAGGAAAACAAAGAGAAGGTATAATCTCTTATCTCTGATCTCACACACTTATCCTCACACAATTAGATTGTTAACATGTTGTTACCTACGTATACAGTTAGAAATGGGATGTCACCTGGTGTTTCAGCTACCATGGCATGGCTAAGTGACCTTGCCTGAAGCCTGTTCATTGGGAATGCTGCTGCAGAGGTCTAGGTTTGATCCTGTTGTCACTCTTTCTGTATAGCTTCCTTTTTTTTTTGCTTCCAGTTTTTTTGCCACATCTGCTGCGTGAGCAATCTGTGCTTTTCAAGGCTTTCCGGGGCTTATCTCCACCCTGCCTGGCGCTCCTCTTTCACCAGAGGAGACTAGTTGAATATTGATTAGTGGCAACGTTCTTCACACTCAACGTTTCCAATGGATGACTTCTTGTTGTCTTCTGTACTTTTCCCCAAACTTTCTGCAGCTGTTTTCCAGTATCCACAGAACTATTTTTATAATTTCAAACTTTGACATGCACAAAAGCCTGACAGTCCTCATGTTGTTGGTCTGCTGAGTACTAAGTAGAAATGTCCATTACTGCTGACTTGATGTATCTCCATTCCCTTCTTTCTGCAGCTTGCCATTTAATCTATGGCAAGAAGTTGTAGGAATTTGGGGACTGGTGCTAGCACAATGAGGATGCAAAACTGAAACTTCAGAATCCTCAGGAAATACTAATAGAAGGGTGTGTCTTGCTACAGAAAGGAGTAAAGTGGTCCTTTAGAAGGTTGCTGCATCCCCCATGTTCCAGTTGCATGGGAAAGAAGCTTAAAATTCTCCCTGCAACATGTATAGAAGAATATGCGACGGCTGCTTTTTAACACTTTTGATGCAAACAGTAATTTCCAAGGGAAAAAAAATCTGAAGAAAGGACTGCATCAGAAATGTATTGGATCTCTGCCATGCTTACCTGAAACAAATGGCAGTTATACTGTGTCTGATCACTGGCATGGGTAGCTCTTTATTTTTTTGTTTGTTTATATTAAATTGCAAGAGTATTTGGCAAACTATTATTTGGATGTTGCTATAGCAAACCTGTTATATCCGGGAAGAGTGCTGTAAGTCTTACGTAGCAAAAATAGTTTTCACTTCATTTATGTCAACAAATCTGTACAGGATGTTGTGTCTACAGACTTGTTTGTTCCCCTTTTTTTCAATTTATAAAGGCACATTCAGTCTTCAATATCAGTTTCTATTTTGGGAGGAATATGTTCTGTTGAACTACTTTTTCCTCCCTCCAGAATGCCATGACTTTGGAGTCAGTTCATTGCCTGGTTTGATGTGATTTGTGTTGTGCTAAATTTTGTCTGAATACACTAAAATATTTGGACTGATAAAAATAATTTTGTGAAACATCGCTTCTTTCCAGTATTCCTCACTTGTACTTGTTCCTGAACGTTTTGTCTTAAGCAACTTCTTGAACTTTTTTTTTGTCCTACCAAACCTGCCTGGTTTATTACAGTCAGAGTGCATCTTCTGTATTCTCAGCTCTGCTATCTTTGAACAGCATTCACCACCGTGCAGTTTTCTGGCTATGTACTTGTTTCTGTCCTTTCTTATTGCTCATTTGTCTTTTACTTTTTGCATTTTTTTTTTAGAGAGTCTCCATTCCTGACAGTGTGGTCAGAGCTGAACTGCTGGGGAAGGCGGGTGGATGTAGAAGGTAGAAGCACACTGTGTCTCAGCTAATTGATGGCGGTCTTTGGTTTGAAATATCTGCACTATTTAATACTATGTTAGTTGAACAAGCTTAGTCATGCTAATGACTTCAGAAGTGTTTTGAAATTGCTGCTATTAGATAGATTCTGGCAAGATTTCTTGAGTGAACTGTTGCTATTAGAAGACCTCAAAACCTTTTGAAATCGCTGCCAGTGAAATGATAATATGGAAATACCTTCATGTGTTTTAAGGAAGCTAAAACTCTTTACACTGGGAGTGACCGTGTAAAGACTCTAGTTTTGCCGGCATAACCTTGGGCCAGCATATTTGAAAGCAGGCAGGACTGGGATGCAGGCTGCAGCGAGAGCTGGGTGTTTATCCCAAAGGGAATCTCTGGCTACTTTCAGGATTTATAATGATGAGTTCACTTTTACAAAGTAGGAGAGAAAGAAGGGAAACCAGAAACAAACTAGATGTGAGACTTCTATGCTGTGCCCATTGGGAAGATGTGAACCCTTAGTAGAATAGTCCATCCTTGCAACGTGATACAGGGTGAGGAGAAGCTTCTTACTTGCCTCCTGAAATACATAATCTTACTTGAAGGAGGATAACTCTAGTTCTGTCAGGAAATGTGTTTTTGTGTGGTAGAGTTTTCTGGTGGTTGTGTTCTGGCTTTTCTGGTGGTTTGGTTTTTTGGTTTTTTTTTTTTTTGTTNTCTTACTTGAAGGAGGATAACTCTAGTTCTGTCAGGAAATGTGTTTTTGTGTGGTAGAGTTTTCTGCTGGTTGTGTCTGGCTTTTCTGGTGGTTTGGTTTTTTGGGGTTTTTTTTTTGTTTCAGCCTGTCACAAGTTCGGCTTGCTTTCGCAGCAAATTTGGCCATAGGCAACCTCTGGAAGTCTTTGTTCCTGCCTCTGCCTGTTTCAGCTTGGGCAGAAGCTCAGGCTTAGGATAGTCTGCAAAGTAACACATTAAGTAGCTGACATAAAACTTCACTATTTGGGTCCTCAGCTGTTTATTCTAAGCAGAACAGTTTGTCTGTTGTGCCTGTGCTTGAACACACGTAATGATTTCCCAGCTCTGTTTAACTGCATCTCAGAGCACCTGCCTCATCCTCCCCACGTACGTCCTCTGTGCTTTCTGAAAGGCTGAAAATGTATTAAAATAGATGTGTCGTGTGAAATGTATGCTTTTACTCAAGCAGTGCTGTAGCAGTCAGCACCATTTAAAGTCTCAGAACTGACTGTTTTAAGAACAAGGCTTCTTCAAAATGCAGGCGGCTGTGCCATATGCAAATGATCCTGAATGCATTAACTGGCATCTCTTCCTTAAAAGTACTAAGAGAAAAGCAATTTTAAGCCAGCCTTCTATTCTTCAGTTAAAAACCTGACAGCTAACATACACCCGCATAGATGGTTAGCCTGTAGCTTAAAAGTGGCAACAAACGGTGGTGTAAAGAATGCCTGCCTGCTGCTTGCGTTCTCCTGTGCTCCTGCAGGTCCCTGTTTGGTTTGAAGCATCTCTCATTGCTTGGCTATATGTTCCACATGTAAGGGGATATGAAACAGTGATTCTGTTTTGGGTTTGATGGCTTTGGATGTCTCCCCTGTGCTGACTTTGGTCCTGCTAGTTGGTATCTGAAGAGAATAACTGCCTCCTGCAAAACTCTGCTGCATTCTGTAATACTGTCTAAGTATAAGCTAAATACAGCATATTCTGGTGATGCTGCTCTATCTGCCATTCAGTGACCTGTTCTTCTTTCCAGTACTCCTCAGGTAGCCTTGGAATTTTCTTCCTTCTGTTCTGAAAACAGTGGTCTTCTACTTTGTGGACTTTGTGACTGCCAAGTCTGAAATAAATTTGAGTAATTGGATTCTGTTCTGCATGCTGAGTCTTATGCATTCAGTTATTATGCTTGTACAGATTCCTTGACTTAAAGTGCTTCTAACCTTGGCCAAATTGATGTAAATTGATTGCTTTGGTTGATAGCTGATCAGGCGTGTTTTGAAGTTGTCATGATGAAGGGGGCGAGAGCTTTAAGCCTTGGGTCTTCTGCAGTAATTTGCATGGAATACCATAGAAATACATAGGAGAGCATGTGGTGACTGTATAAAAAAAAAACCCAAACCCCACAGCCTTTTTCTTCATGGTAGAACTGATCTTTCAGTTCTTGCCTGTAGCCATACCTGTTGGCTATTTTCATCATTAGTCATGTGTTTTATACTGTCCCTTAGTGACAGCCGTGTATTTTCAAAGAAAGGCTGTCGGGAAAGCATGTGGAGAGAAGGTACTGCTTTCCATGGCTAATCTGGTGCACACAGTGGTGCATACAATATGTTGTTCTGGGGTTTAAGTGCCTTGAAGATTCTGGGTAACATTTGATGTTCTGGTCCCTGGAGATCCATAATTACATGAAAATCCTGGCTGAGTGCGTTTTGCTTTCATGGTTCTAGTATTCATGGTGCAAGGGGGAGCTTGGAAAATATAAATTCTGAAGGCTTGATGGTTGGAGCCTGAAAGGTGGACCATTGCTCCTCAAACTTGTTTTAAAAAAACTTATGTTTTTATCAGACATGGCTAACAAGTTGTGAATGCCTAGAATTGTGAGAGGTGAGGGTATTTTACTTCTAACAATCTTTCTCAATATGCCCTTTGCTGCTCTGTGTGTATCTGTGTTTAAACCTTCTTTCCATCAGGTGGCTGCATTTAACAAACTCTGAACAGTGTCACTGCTTTCAATAGGTGAACAGGAGTTTCGGATATTTCTAATTCTAAAGGGAAATGGGAATGATTGACAGAGGAAAAAAGAAAAGCCTGAAGCTGTAGAACTTGGTTTGTTCCTGTCTGTCTTAGTGCCATGGATACTGAAAAATGGATGTCTTAAACTGGGGGCAAAAATGTGGGAAATAGTAAGTAAATGCCAGTGAGGTTAGCATGCTAATTGTGGCCCACTTACCTGACAGATAAGAGCTTTCTAAATTATGCCTTTGGATTGCTGATGTCAAATGATAAATACCTTGTAAAGCTGTAATGAGTGGAGCTTTATAACGCTGTTTTCTTTCAAGGTTTTTTTGAAACCCTGTTTCAAATGTATTTTCAGGGGCGAGCCACCTGTGTAGCCTTTTCAAGAGCTGGAGACTTCTTTGCCTCTGGAGGATCTGATGAACAGGTATGTGAATGGCTTAATTTGATAGTTTTTTGCCTTGCTGCTGTTTTCTAGGCATCTTACTGCTTTCAAAGACAAAAATAAGTATTGAAAATAGTGAGATATATTAAACATAGACTTTTCTTAGTGAGGAAGCTGGATTATCTGGGAAGAGGTATGTACAACAGGGGAAATATTACCCTATATATAGCCCTTGTTATGTGCCTTTCTGAGGCATCTGCTGCTGGGGAATAAGTTAGATGGGTGTACAAGTGGCTGTGTTAAGATACTGTGAATATCATGGGCTATGCTGACGAATCGTGTCCTGATCTGCCACTGGCTAGTTCTGAGACACAAGCAGGAGGACAAGGCAGGCAGGGGTGCTTTCCCTCTACACTCTTCCAGGCCCCACTGGTCTGTAATGTTCCATGTTTCATACTCTTCAACGCTGCTCTCCTCACACGGATCTGTCCTCTCAGTCTTATGTGAGATGCTGTACCTAAGCCATCTCCAGTGACTGAGACCAGATGTTTTTTGAGTCTCATTGGATATGAGTAAAGGCTGCAGGTCTCAATCTAATATTAATATAATATAAAAACCCTGATGCAAAACTGTGCTAATGTTGCAACTGCAGAGCTTTTTGTGTTAGAGTTGAGCTTTTCTCTGCTGACCTTGATACATACAATAGAATTGAGAGCCTGGATGTCTCATGCTGCTGGTAAAGGGGTTTTGTGGCTGAAGCAGTTGGGGCAGAAGGGGGAGATCTCTTCCTTTTACTTCTGGTTCTGAGTTATAATCCAGATTCACATCTCTCTAAGAGCTGCTGGGTTTTGTTTTCTGTTGTCAGTGGGGGAAAGGAAAAATGTACCCAGTATGTCCAGAGCATGCTGAAATTGGGTTCTCTATTTAATACATATTTTCAGCTGTATGCCAGCAAGGAGGAAACCAATTCTGGGCTTGTAGCTCATGAGTTTCATGAGCTGCTGGATTCTAACTCTGTTACAGCTTTGCAGAGATAAGTAGCATAGTTTGACATCCTGTCTCTTTAAGACCACTTTTTGTTTATGCCTTTAAACAGACTGTTTTGAACAGTTGTGTCTAGTTTTTTGTTTTATAAAATTATATTGGGGTCACTATATTAAGATTTGCTCTTGAAATGCTTATCTAACACAAGAAATATATCTCTCTACTATTGTTTCTCTCTTCCTTGAAAGCCCTGATGTGGCTGGAAGTTACATAGCAATTAATTGTTACTTATCTCAAAAGAAAACTTCAGAAATTTTGTCTTCAGTTTCTAGGCATACCCCAAAAGACTTCTTATTTCATTTTTAGTTTAAGAGGATGTATGAGCCTATGTTTCTCTGTGTAAAGTAGATTGCTTCAAAAGGCTTTTATTGGCTCACTGTGTCTTTCCTATGGTTGGGATTTCTTTAAACAAAGTAATGCTCGTTGCAAAATATCACCTGGTGGTGTTAAACTGAAACAGTGAATGGCAATGTTTCCCCAGAAAGGTGCTTTGTGAAGGTACATCTATGGCATGGGGTCCTAACTGACTACTTTGGCAGCCCTTTCTGTTGTAGCTCAAGGCTGTGTGTTTCTGAACGCATGTATTGGGAAGGGTGGCTATTGGCTTTGCTGTTCTTAGCTCCCATGAAGAAACTGTCTCTCTCCACTTAGGTTTGTATCTGAGAATGAAAGCTGTGCTTCCTTTTGTGTGTGGACAAAAAACTTTAATGTACAATACATTTATGTATTAAAAATGGCATTGGTCTTAAATTGCCAGTTGTGTATATACAATAAGCTTTTTCAGTGGAATGGAGCTCATTGGATTCAGAAAGCTAGCATTCAAGAGAAATATGAGAAAGTACACTCAAGAACATCTCTACAAGTCAAACTTTTTGCATTTATTTCATGCAAAGCAGGGATGAAAACTTGTAAGTGAAGAATAAATACTGATGTTTCTGAAAACCGAGATGAGCTCCCTGGTTTCATAGGTGTCTTTCAGACTTCTGAAATAGTTGATTGATTGCTCTTAAACTTTTTTAGACTAAAATCCTGCTAAGGATTCTACTCCGTAGATTTGCCCTTGATATGTTAAAGTGGTCTGTGGTAGAGGCCTCTCTTCTCTTCTGAAATAAATACTGCATTACGGAGAAGATGTCTGTAAGTGGGATTTAAGTTTAGTGTTTAGCTGACAAACTATCTCAAGATCTCTAGTGTTAGTCTCAGTACTAACTCGCCTTTCCCTGTGAGTGAATCTCATGATAAACCAATGACTAGTTGTTTGGGGTATGGCTGATAAGCACTATAATGCTAAGCATGGTATTTTAATATATTTGTTGTTTTAATGGTGTGTACTGCATGCTGCTTTGAAGTTTTCTAGGTAGCTCTAGTTTCATGATATTCCTAACCCAAAGAATGTTGGAAAAGGTCATTTATCCATTGTGGACTCAGTCATGCTACGTCTGTATTCAGTAGCATATTTACAAATAACATCCTTAATTTAATTGATGGCAAAGCTTTCTTAGGTAAGCTTTGGCGTGCATCTGCTGGCTCTTTTCTGATGTGTTGACAAAATTGACCTTTAAGCAAATGTTGATGGAAAATTTTAATAGAGGTAACTTTTCTGCAGGTGATGGTGTGGAAGACTAACTTTGATGCAGCAGATTATGGTGATGTACTGAAAACACAGAAGTCTGGCACTAGTGTGGATGGGACCCATCACACTCTGGTAGGTCAACTTACAGAAATCACACTGTTCCTTTTCAGTATGCTTTCTGCTACTTGAAAGCATGTGGCTCTTTCAGGCGATTGAAATGTAGAGCCATCTTTCCTTGGTATTTGAGCTGCAGGATGTCTGCTTTTAATTAATCTTGTATTGTTTGTTTTGTTTAACTGTACATACTTTATAGGAAAAAGATACATGATGATTTTAAAAGGGAAATAAATTTAGTGCACGTATATATGCAATTTTTTATTAACAGCTTGTGTTAAAGAATGCGTGGTAAGCTTGGATGATAGTCCACAAAAGCACAGACATGAGTAACAGCTGAAGTCAGTTTTGCTGGCTGATATGAATCCTTTAGGCTAGTGTCAGTCCTGAAAATAGGTATTGTTCATGATACTTTGCACTGACAGTCAGTAAAGATAAAAGAAATCTCTGTGCATAGACTTCACATGTGAGAAATAGGTGATCTATTACACAGGAGCTTTTTTCCTAAATACCTGGAGGTATGAGTTCGTATCTCTTGCCTGCACCATGTGGTGAGAGACATCTGAGTTCTGACTATCCAATGGATAAATCCAGCAACTGAGTAATTAGGTATGATGCACCGATCTAACTGTAGCACTGATGTTGGGTGTCATGGCTATTACAAGAGTAACCTTTAGAGTTACTGCTCATATGGGTGCTAAGTTTTGCACATGGTGATGCTTCACTTAAACTTCTGGTTTTTGTCTCGTCAATCTTGGGATATTTTTGATACATTGGAGTATACCTACAGGATTCTGAAATATGCTGTTACCATGGCTGGGTTTTGGTACATCTTACAGCTCATGTTGAACAAGCTAAAAAGCAGTTTGTGAACCAGGAGGTTTATGCATATGTGGCGTTGCCTCAGTTGAAAGGTAAGCTTCTAGCCAACATCTGTTGCTCTTTGGCAGCTTCCTTAATCAATTTAGATAATCTTTACTGGGCTGCTAAACGTATGTTCTCTCTTAAACTTTGTAATGTTTTTATTTAATATTACTTCAGTCCATTGCTGGAGGTGCTGGAATAGCCATAGTATTTTGTGATAGACAAGATTTGAGTCTGCAGCTCTAGACCTGATGCCTTACTGTGTGGAGTGCTTTATAAAGAAAGCAAACAGAACCAGAGGATGTTAGTGCTAGGGAGTGGGAGAGGATGGTAGGAAGCAATCACAGAAGAAGGAGGTGAAAGTGTTTATTGATCCTTGGCTGGTTTTGGCTAAAACTGACTTCTTCCTTTTCCCCTTCTCCTATGTTCTAACTCTAAAGTTATGCAGGCTATGAAACTACCAGTCCAATGACCTCTTTGTTTATTAGCCTACTGAACTGAACTAACTTTGAACTCTATCTGCTTTAATTTAAGATAGTGCGTAGTATAATTCTGGGCTGAAATACAGCAGAGACAAATAAAGCCTTTGTGAGAAGTAACATTTTCAGTTTGTAACATTCCAAGGAATGGCTTAAATAGAGTAGGTGGCTTAAATAGAGTGGACACAAGGTGTCCACTAATGGGAGATCATGGTAAGTTTACCCCTATTTGTACTGCTGTTATTACCAGAGCATGTTATCCAGTAGTAATTTAAGGAAAGGAAGGAAATGCCTGTGCTCTTCTAAAATCTAGTTCTTCATTGTAGAACCTCTTAAGATGTGCATTGAAGGTAACTGCTGAACAAAACCCTTGAATGATTGCTAACCACCCTGAACATCTGTCCTTCCAACAAAACTTCCTCTGTGGAAGAGTTTACCTGGCAAAACCTGTAATAGATGCTGCTGGGACCAGCTGTTTGTGTACTGCTGACACACAAATCCATGTTGTGGTATTGCTCGACAAGAGGTTGCTCTACGTGTGCTCTGAGCCTATGGGAAACAGAGCACTTAAAATTCTTTGAGACGTAAGTGATTTGGAGCAGGTGCTGAGATTTTACAGAGGGCAAAGTAAATCCATGCTGAATCATATGGAAGAGACACACTTTGATTTGGGGACCTAAATTACTTCAGAGGAGTGAGTATTTTGAACTGCCATCCAAATATCACCTTTGCTTTGAGCATGCAGCACGGGAGCTGCTGATCTCAGCAGTACTACCTAAACGTATAAAGTGTTGGAAAGTTACTGTGTTATGTGCAGCTTGGGGAAGATGAAAGTGAGTGATAGTCAGTAGGGTTCTTCTTTCCTGTTTACTCTTTGGGCAAATGCGGTGGTATCTTTTGGTTCTGAATAGCACAAATGATGCTTCCACTAGATCTGCCACATTAGCTATGAGCATGAATAGAGACTTGTAAATTAAATCTTTGAATGCCTTCAGCAGTAAAATTATCCCCCATTAAAAAGCAGGCGTGAAGGTGGTTGCAATGGAGAGCTTGGGTGCCAGCTGACGCAACTAAGACCAATGTCTTGGTCAACTAAGTTCGTTGATGCGGTTCAACAATGTGATCTCTTTTATGCAGTTAAGAACATTGTTTTGCCTTGAAAGTGTGATGCAGCTCTGTCCTGCTATAAAGGAGTGGCGTTTCAATTTTTGACTTGTCACACAGTCCAGTTGGTGTGCCAAAGACAATACAGGCTGAATTTTTGGGGGGTATCAGCTGTATCATGGTTGCCTGTTAGAAGAACAATCATGTAGCGTGCTAGAGCCTACACCTGGTCTTTACTAAGAAGAGCTCACTATACTTCATGAGAATGAAAATGCAAAATATGACTAGTACTCAATATCCTTGTGTATTAGGTTATTAGGAATGCCACGCTTTAATATTAAGGCAGCTATAATTGCTAAGGTTAGAAGGGGAAGAAAAAAAAAGTAATATGAAAGCCTGTTTTGAATACTGTAGGTGAAGTTTGAAGTTAGAATTGATATCAAATGTTTTTTTGCTGTTAAGAAGAAACTGGTATCTCTGAAAATGGCTTGGTTTGCTATTTTAGGGAGTAAGTATAATCTGAGCAGGGAAATCTTGGCTCCATAATAACTTGTCCATTCACAACAAGTCTACTCTTTTCTTTCAGGTGGATTTCATGACTTACCTTTTAGAAATGTATTGTGCTGGGTTCTTCAAGAGTACTGTCACTGCTACAAGACTTATATTTCACTATATATTCAGTTGCTTCTTGTTTTGAGCAAAATGTTTGCTATGAATAATGTCGTACTTATTTTGGTGGATTTTGTATAGTGAGGTCAGTTATCTTTTCCTTCAATGACAAGTGGAGCTGCTTCATCCTTCTCTACTGCTGTGTCGGTTCTGCTTCCTGAATATGTCTGAGGTTTTGCAGACACTTTGGAATGTAACTACATTTAAAATGGACGTATAGGTTGTTATTTGGTTTAGGTACATTTAAAACACGAGCACTACTCTTGACACATCTTGATTGTTTTCACCCTTTACTTAAGTCAGAGAGAATGTTTTTCCAAGGAGAGCTTATGCTGTCATGTGTACTGTATCATTTTTTTAAGTGTTGTGAAAGCACAAATACTAATCAAAACAGTGGCTGTGGAAAACCACTCAGTTTAGTATCCTGTTTCTCAAGGGGAGAGTCAGACTAACATGTAAGTGCTAAGAAAGAATAACTGAACATAGACATCAAAACTAGTTTGTCATCAAGGTGAATAGGAAGAAAAAAGAATCCTAAATAACCTGTGGGATAAAAGAAGCATGAAACACTGTCAAGGCCTGGTGAGCTTGAATACAAACTTGCTCAAACAATTTTCACTTCCGTAGACAGAGGGAGACTGGAGCCTTCAGAAGATGCTGGTTTCTCAGGCAGTTGGTTAAGGTTCATTATGAATCAGGGTATTGGGCTTGTTTGCAACAGTAGGCATGAACTTCAAAGTTGCTCTGCCCACCTGCTTGTGTTTTCTGTAAATATAGGAGGCTTGGGAGATGCAGCTTGCTTTGAAAGTAAAACTACTCTGTGCAAGGACTAATGCGAATGAAAGGAGCTCAGGATGAGTGGGAATTGCAGTCATGACCATGGTGTAAAAGCATAGACATGGAAGTGTGATAAAGAAAACACTAAAGTGGTCAGAAGTGAATTCTAAATATCTGTTAGCATAGATGTGAGACTCTAAATGTTAGATCAGAATTACAGTAGCTCTGTAAAATAAATGCTTACTCTTAAATTATTAAATTATAAGCTAACAATTGTTGCTATTGAGTGTTGCATAAATGCCTTGAAAACTGAAATTAAGGGCAAGCACTCATATTGCATGCTGTATGAAGCTGATGGGAAGAAATGAAGTCTTATAATCTTGTGTCTTGATCCTTTAAGCATTTGTGTTTGCTTTGATCTAGAATCTAAGGAGTAAGAGTAAATTAATGCTTTGAGCTGTGCAATACTGAGTGTTGAGGACGTAAAGGAAAGTCAGAATAAGACATATAGATTTTGCATGTGATTTCATAAATATGGGTGCTTGTGCTTGTCTTGGGGTCAGTATCTGTAAGCATAAGGGTCTATCTGTGTGAAGATTTGTGTAGGATCAGATCAAAGGACTTGCTCATGGATCTGACGTGTTGTGAAAACATTCATCATACAATTTGTTCTTTCCAGAGAGGGAGGATAATGTGTTTTATTTTGGGGGTTTGATGTTTTTTTCCAGATACAAGGAAAGCATCGTACATGCAGTTATTATACAAGAACACTTGTTCCATTATGTGACAGATTTGCTGCTATGGTTGACTGATTCCAAGAAGACTATGTATGGTCAAGTGTTACAAGCAAATGCTGGACAGTTGATGTCACATGGACAGTTAGAAAGTGCTTGGGTGTTTAGACAAACTTGTATACTGCAAATTGTGAATAAAATCATTGTGCTATAAGCTAAGTTGATAAACCGTTATTCATGAAATATTATGAAAAATAGGAAATTGATATAGGGATTCTTTATTCAAGTTTAAACATAAACCTTTCTTTAGGCGTATTGTAACTGTGCAAAATACTGCTTTGCAAAGGAGGAGGCTGATGAGGAAACTTTAGTGTAAGCCTCTACATACAGCTTTCTAAAGAAAAAGACTTCAAAACGTGTTTGTGTTGCAGTACCTCAGAGACAAAGCTGTCTTGAGCAGGGGGAGTGGGAGCTTCAGAAGCCCAAAAGGCAGTGAAATGCATGGTCTGCAAGGGTTGTGTGTAGTCTGCTTATCTCAAACTAAGGGTATCCTGGTGAGAGAGGTAATAACTACAGCAGAACATAAGCTTACAGGTGATGGGGAAGCGTTTCTGTTGCTGCTTCAGTTGTGAATTCTGCAACCATAGAACTTAAATATATGCAGCTTAGTTTTCATCTCCTGGTAGGACTCAGACCTGCTCGTGTGAGTGGATGTGCAGACAGACTCAAAAGCAGGTAATCCCTTGGTAGGGCAATTTGGGAGACAAGGGCAGAGCTGCACTGTTGACCTCTATCACTCTCTTGCCAAGAAGTCTCACTGCTCTTCTGAAAGTCAAGAGCACAAATGTTTTAAATATCTTTAGATCCCTTGAAGTTAAATGGTATTCAGTTGTGGAGCTACCAAATTTGTAAGCTAATGGCATAGCAGACTCCACAAAGTGAAGCTTGGGAAGAGCAGTGCTTCAGTGGAAAAGACTTTTAAACAAGTAAGTAGCCCGTGACTCTTCAAATGCGTCTTTCAGTTAAGACAGGCATTTAGGCGTCTTTCTATACTGCTGGGTTTAAAATTTTCTCCAGGCATTAGACTATACTTACTTCAGTGGCAATTTTTCCAAAGTAGTCCTGTTGAATAGAGTCGGAGACTAACTCCAAAAAACAGGATCTGATCATAAAGTTGTCTGAGGCCTATTGCTGAATGTCCAAGCTGACTCCACCGCTTTCCTTTACTGGTTCTGTTTTGTGTTTGACCTTGCGTGCCCCCTGTGCTGAGCCCTTGGTCTCTGTGCTGACTGCAGCAGTTCATTCTGTCAGCCACTCGTCCCTTGTGTAAATAAATTCCTCCTGAGTTACTCATAGGCCAGATGTGCTTTTTCTTTGTTTGACCTTTTGGATTCCAAATTGGTAACTATCTCTAATTTTGTCATTACTTACAAATACTTCTGTACATTTTTTTTCTTGATGTGAAATCCCCTCTCGGGAAGCAGTTTCATTGCACAGAGCTGCAACTCTTTGTGATTGAATGTGAATGTGTGTTGTCGTTTGCACCTCCTCCATCCCCTTCTATTATTTATTTTTTTAGAGTTGTAAGGGAGGAATCGTATATTCACAGCAGGGGATCCAGCCTTCAGGATAAATGTGGTCTGCAAAATGATGATTTTTCCTGATCTGCTTGTCACCTTGTTTTTTTGAGAATGTGTTCCCACTCCAGGAAGCTTTAGTCTGATACACTGTTGTGTTCCTCTTGGAATAGGTAGGTAGATTATGTACTTAAAAAAAACCAAACAAGTGTTCAAGTGATCAGTGCTCAAGATGTTTTCACTGTTCCCTGCCCTGCTTGGCTGTCTGAGCATAAGCTTCATGGGGACGGACTGGACTTTTACTACAACTGATCACGGGATGCCCGCGAGCTCTTCCCCACATACTTCACAATCAGTGTAGTTGCAGATGGCTACTGACAGCTACCTAACCTTCACTCTTCTGTCACTGAAGGAAGCCTGCTCATGTAGGAAGCCTATTGCAATGTGTGACTTTTTTTTTTTTTTGCAAGGAGATAGAGGTTCAAAAGAAACAGAGGAAAGGGCTTCTTTCCTCTCCCTGTGGGGACAAAGCTGGGTCTCTACCTTGGCCTGCGCCTGAAGAGTCTGTGCTTGTAAACCTTGAGAGAACCAGAAGGATGTAATTTTTTTTCATCATCGCTGATGTCCTCCTTTTAGCAAGAGCAGCTAGTAGTTTTTTCTGTGCAAGAAGTGTGCTTCCCATGGTGTCTTCCACTCATCTTGCTGGGAACCAGAGATTTAGAGCAGGATGAGCTCTTATCCCCAAGAGGTACCAGACATGTAGTTGACTAAGGGAGCTGTCACGGCGAGCAAGCTTGCCTAGTTGGACGTTTGCTTGATCTCTTCCTGCCTGGTTCAGCATCCTCAGACTGTGGGAAAGTAATCATTCTTCCCACTGTGGTAGTATGGTTAGTAGGAACTATTGCTAACATGAGCCAGAAAGAGCACACTGCCCATTCATTTATAAACATGCATTCTTGTTAACAAAAGAGACAGAAACCTGGTCTTACGTTGTGTGTTTACATGGCCGATCTGAACTCCTTCACCCTGGTGCAGGTAACCTGGTTCCAACCCAGAACATCAGACAGGAAGGCATCAGTGTTGCATCATCTGGTTTTTTTTTAGGTAGTCCCTGAGGGAGCGACCCCTCAGTTTCATCATTGAAAAGGCTGGATCCAACTAAGCTGTAGAGTCCAGCTCAACTGATTGGAGAATAAAGTCTAGCAACAGTACCAGGTTTCTTCATATCAAGAAGCTGGAGTTTATCTGAGCAGCGCTGGGTAACTGTAGCAGTTGACCGTGTTCTTTGTGGAGCCTCACTGAAGATATCACTAATTTTTCTACATCTTAGTTTGACTGTGAGGCTGCATCAGAGCAAAATAAGTGGTTTTATTTTATTCCACTAAATGAGTGCCTACTTCACAAACAGCTAACAGCAGAGCTTTTTTCTGGAAGATATTCCAGAAAGCCTCTGTTAATGGCTGTCCCTCTAATACTCTTATTTCAGTTCTTTTTGTTGCTGTGTGAAACTGAATTTTTTACAAGCTAATGAGTTTTGCCCCTGTGTTGTTACTCTTTCCCCTTCAGACTTTTGGGTTTGCTTTTCCCTTGATCTGGTCAATGTAAGGAGAGAGGGGTGTGTGTGACAAATGAAAGCTTATGTGTTCTCTGATTTTGTGCGTTAACATTTTTTACATGCTATTGAGCGCTGTTTATCAGAGTTTTCATGTCTTGATGGGGGACTTGAGAGAGAGGAAAAGGCAGGGTATAGGCACCCTCAGCTTGGCTTTCCAAGAGGCTCTGACTGCAACAACCTGCGACAGCTTTGCCTGTTAGTGGATGGCAGCAGCCGTGCTGCTACAGCTGTTTTCCCTTCTGTTCTGCTTTGACAAGATTTTTGTGCAGAAAAAAGAGGATCAGCTTTTAATTTCTGTCATCTTACAGCGAACAGATTTGTTCTTTAAGGCTCTGGAACAATAAGGCAAGTCCTGACAAGTCATTATTGGTCAGAATAAAAATTGCCTTTTAAGTTCAGCATCTCAGGCTAATTAATGTAAATTCACCCACTTAGGTTGCCGCTGTATGTGGCTTGTTTTAATGCTTGAGTCATAATTCAAAGAGAAGAGACAGAGGTAAGATTTATTTTTCTTTCCAAGCTGCTGTTCTGTGTCAGCTTTGAGATGGATGAAGATGGCTCAAGCTTTAAAAGTTTGAGATCTCAAACTTTTCTGATAAAATCCAAACTTGAAGCAAGAGTAGTAACAATGCTCATGCTGTACTATGTGTGTCTGCATATGTTTACATGTGTATATGTAGACATACCATGCATTATTTATACATCAGAAACATACATAGGCACACACATGATATGCGTGTTACATAGCATATACATCTTTTGTTAGAAAGAGGCAAATAATTCTGATGCAGAAAATGAGCTGGAAGCTGTTGTTCACACTCCATTGCTGTGTATGTTTTGCTTCTTGCCTTGGAGACTGTTGCTTTTAGTGTAAATGAACCTGTAGCTGGATAACCCAAGGCTGAGGATGAACACTTTGTTTCAGTGTTTGGCTGCTTTTTCTTGGGAGCTTTTCCTAAGAGCCATCTTAAACGGGGTCGGGAACAGTAGTTCAGTTCTTGGTGATATTTCTTACCAGTGGTTCTCATTTATTTTTTTGTTCCTGTAGTGGCTTGTTTCCACACAAAACTGTTCCTTTGAGATTTTTGGTGCTGTTGTTCTCCAGGAGCAGTGTTAGGACAGCCGGTTGAGCGTCACCTGTACAACAAAGCTTGATTATCCTATCCTGAGTTCTGGAAGACCTCTTTGTATCTCCTGAGAAAACACAGGGACTGATGGGAGAAGAGAATTGGTTAAGGGAGGTAAATGCCTACACAAAGCAGGAAAAGACAAATCTAAAGAGTTGAAGGCTACCCTTAGCTTTTCCTTCTCAAGAAACAGACCTGCTTTATTTTTTAAGCAGCTGGTAATCATTAAGTTTCACCTGTCTGTGCACTATTTCAATGTCTGGCATCACTGTTTTCCATTTTCACTCATCACAGAAATGCCATTTGCACTATTAGAAATGTACTACGTGCAAAACTTTCTCATGCCTCTTTGATGTTTGCAGAGAGCTTTTTAGCTATTTAAAATATAACTCAAATTGGAAAGGACCTGACTATTGAAAACTAGTTCCCATTATTTTAGCATCTTTCCTTAGTAATGCACCATTGCGTTAATTACTGGTCGTTTGGATACCCTAGCTTTATTAGAGGTATATTTGTTACTGGGTTTGGGTTGTGGCAATCCCCTTTGCCAGAGCTTATCAGGACCTGTGGTTTCTATTCATTCCAGTGCCAGATATGCTCCTCCTTGGAAATCAGTGCAGGGATCTACTTTCAACTTTTTGTATTATAAAAAATCACTTAGCATGAAAAGCCATGAGTCTGATCTCAGCTGGCACACACACCACTTGATGCCATGAGATAGACATATATAGATAGATAGATATATAGTGGTGCTCAGTATAAACCAACTGAAAAGCACATAGCTTGGATGGTTTTAGCAGTCCACATAGATGCTTGTTACCTAAAGTTACCTCAAAAACCATCATACTAATGTCTGTCTTCATTTAAACATGACACTTACAGAGTACAGAGGTAAGTTAAGCGGACCAACAGGCAGTGAACCAGAAGAGAACAGTCACTGAAGCACAGGACGGGAACAGTTTTTCTCTTCTGGCAGGCAGGAGTAGGCCAAGGACCTGCTCTTGGCTGGAGATTGCCAAACAGCATCACTTGCAGAGATAGGATCCTAGCATTTCTGTAAGCAGATGCAAATCTCAGTCCAAGTGCTGTCTTCTATGTACAGATAGGCTGGTTTCATGTACTGTAGTTAGCCCTGTTTCCTTCCTTCCTGGCAGCTTGGTCAGTAGAGCTGGATGGTGTGATGCTGCTTCGCTTAAATTACACGAACCTTACTCCATCAGCATGCCTCTGCCAGTGGTTCAGTTGGGCTTTGGCACAAGAGTACCTTGGTATTTAAAGGGCTTTGAGATGTACCTATGAACTACTTCTTGGGGTTATCACAGACTTAATATTTATCAGTCTGTGGCAAAACATAGCCGTTACTTTACAGCTGCCAAGTTTTAATGTTTTAACTTGGTATTTTTAGTAGCACCAATAGGGAGAAGAGTTCTGTCTAAGTAATTTCTGGCCTCTTGCTTATCTAACCCAACTTACCTTTTGGTGTGAAGCAAAAGTGCAAACAGAAATGAAAGGGAAGTAACGTTCTTCTCACCTCCCTTCTCTTTCTCCCCCTCCCTCCCAAATCCCCTTCCATTACCACAACTTGAATCCTGTAATAACAGATGAGCAGGGATGAATGGTCCTATAAGCTGTTTCACAAAACTAATTAAACTGGTATGGTAATTGTTAGCCTGTGCTGGTCTGGACAGTAAATGTGGAGTAATGCAAGTCTTGAAGAATGTGATTGCTTCAGAAATTTCAGTGCTGCCTTGAAGAGGGGATGCTTTTCCAGTCTAGAGACGTGTGCTTGTGCTTGGAGAGCTGTGTTCAAGCAATGATATTTTGTACGTAGCAGGGAGAAATGAGGTTACCTCTCAGTTCTTGATGAGTCCTTGCATCTAGCATTGTGTACTCCATCTGACCTTCCTGTGGAGCTTACCTTGAAGCTAATATTCTTCCACTGGATGTCACTGTTGCTCTCTGGGAACACATTTAAAATATCATTTTACCTGTGGTGAAAATGACTCCTCGAAGTAGAAGACTTTTAATAGTACTTCTCTGTCGCTTGGATTAGTAGAATTGGGGTCCAAATAAACGGTGTACACCACCTTTGGGAGTTTTCTGCTCCTCCGTTGTTTCTTGGGGAATTTTTTTCAGCTAAGATAGTGGATTTAATTGCACTGAGTGAATTTTAATACATTGGATGGTCTGTATTGAATACACTGGATGCATGTGTTGCATGTGTTGAAAGGGAATGCAATGTTTCTAGGTACTTGAGAATTATTTGGTGATAACATCATATTCTCTTTAAAAACCAAACAAGCCCAAAACAGTAGATACATGGTGGAAATTGATTTAAAGGGACTTAAAGGTAGAGCTGGACTTCCTCCCTCACACCATTCAGTTCCTCCCTCCCAGAGGAGAGGGATGAAGAGAAGGGAAAAGAAATATTTCCTCTGGACTGAATTATAAGAATCCTACTTTTTATTAGTAGATGTACAATTACAGTAGGTGGTTATTCTGTCAATCTGTCATCTAAATATCACCATTTAGAAAGCAATACGGCATTAACTGTCCCTTGCAGTTTTACTACAGATGTACATGTGTTGCGTAGTTAATATTTGCCCCCTGCCCCCCCGCTCCACCTCCATCAGCACTATAGTAGCTGGCTAGAATGCTGTTTAGCCAGAACAGTTTTTGTCAGAGGCTCAGTAAGAGACCTCTGGAATGAAGGCTGATTAATTTTCCCCTTCCCCCAAGTAGTTGCGCTGTGCTGTCTTTAAGTGGTTGCTATAAATAAATCACTTCTGTTTTCCCTTTGTCACTGAGAGCTGTATTGTATTCTGAAACTGCTCATCTATTCTTCCTTTAATGTTCAGCTGCTTCTTGCTGCACTCCCAGCGCTTAATAAGCAGATGTTGTAATAAGATATTTAATGGCAAATACATTTGTTCGGTTGTGCCGAATAAATAGCGCGCTTGAACTCTGACTAAAATAGATGAAACCCCTGCAGCAGTGTCATTGTTCCTGGTGCCTGTCCCCAGGATTCAGCTGGCACTTCACCTTGCAGGTGAGTCAGATGGGAGCACAGGTGCCTCTCTCTGATCGTGGTGCTCATCGGTACTGAGACCGTCACAAAGCCAATGTGTATCTCGGGGCTCTTTCTATATTTTTGCAATGTTTTTTAAAATCTGTTAGAATTTAAATCGCTTGTAGCTGGCTCGCTGCATGATATAGATTGCTATTAGGAGAAGGGTGGCTGTGATTTGGTCCGTGGGGGTTTTCTTGTTCATTCTTATGGACAGTTAGCAGAGGCTGATTTAATCCTCTCTTACAAAGTTTGAAAAGGTTTCAGTCTGGGAGCAATTCAGTTCTTCCTCACTTGAGTGCACATTTCCTTTCAAGTGTACTGACCATTAAGGTAGCGGTAAGTACAAGTTGTAGTCTGGCTGTTAAGGGAAAGTTTCCAAACATTCCCCTTTTGTTAAAATGTAAAGGGCAAAGCTTACCCTGAAGGACCCCACCACGGTGCTTACTGCTGTCAGATTTGGAAGCTGTACTAACGATTCAGTAGCGGCGGCCTTGTTGCCTTTATAACTCGGCTTCAGCTGGTGTCACTACTGTATTCGAACTATGACAGGAGTCCAGGTGGGTGCTTATGGCAGGCAGCCTGTCCCTCTGAGCGTTGCAGCCTCTTTCCAGGTTTTAATGAAGAATGTGTTTGAGCTCATCAAAATTCTTGACAGCTTTCTGGAATTAATGTCAAACAAAATTCTGGGTGTCCATTTGGTTTTAGGATACTTGTAAAATGGCCCAGCATCGGCCCTATGAAGTTCCAGTTGTGTTTTCTTAGCAGGCAAAGCGTTCCTTGACTGTAAAAAAACTGGAGACTTAGGCATGAAAAATCTGAAAGGATTAAAGAAACCCCCTGTTTCTCCCTGGTGCCGTGGTAGGAAGGCCATGGTATCACTGTTCCCCTCTGTTCACAAGGCTTCTGTTAGCTGGTAGCAGAGGGACGTGCTTTTGGTAGTGTCAATACAAATACACTTGCGTGGGTTCCTCTGGCTCCTCAAAAAAAGCGAGTTGGAATTAGTCTAGTGAGTCTGATACAGATGGATGCGATTGCTCTGCTTGAACCTGTGAAAAGGAAAGTGCTGTGCTGCTGTGAGATGCAGCAGTGTGCTCGTCCACATGAGCTGGGCTGTCCCTCAGCTGATTCTTTGCTGTTGTCCTTTTGCTGTTCTGTACATCATGGGCTGCACTTACAGCTTGCAGTGTTTCCGTGTGTATCTAGCTGAGAGTTTGCTGGCATTTTCAGTGAGCTCCACCTTGTGCTGGATGTGTCTGTGTTGGGGGAAATCCAGGCTTGATGCTTCTTGAGTGTTGTATGTAGGGCTTCTCTTTGAGAAGCCTCCTTGGACGGGTCCCAGACTTCAGATTGCAGCTTGATGCCATCAGAGCAGGTGGGATGAGTAACAAGCTAGAGCAAACTGACTTCAGTTTCTCTGCCTGACTGTGGGCAGCGATTCAAAGCGCTGTCTGTAGATGTGGGTGTTGGCTACTTGTGTTTTGCACCTGCTGTGGCAGGGTAGGCTAGGTAGGATGTGCTTGTACCTTGAACTGAATACTGAAAGACCTTGGTCAGTTGAAAGCCTTCCTTTTGGAAGTCACTCTCCGTGACACATTGACACAGGTTTTTGTTTGCTGGCTGGATGTCTCCCTAGTTTAGATGGATGAACTAACTCAAACTTCATTGCTGAAGGTACTGGCTGCAGGTTATCGTCTTGATGATGACGGGCTGTAAGGAACCTTTCCAGCAGCTGTGCTGTTTGAAATGAGGCAGTATGCCATATTGTCATGCTTCTATTTTTAAACGTAGACATATTTCTGTTCTTGGGAGTATTGCAACCATTCAGGGTGCCTTCAGGAGCCCACGTGGGCTTCGTGGAGGTGACTTGCTTGGCTTTTCATAGGGGTGGTACGTAGCCTGTGAGCTGATCAGCAGAATGTAGCATCTGTGACAAACAAGTGCTGTTGCTCCTGGCTCCAACTTGACATGATGAGGGACAACCTGACCCCTAAAGCACTGGGTGTGGGAACACCTGTGCAGTATTGGCCCTTGCAAATATCTCGGACTCTTAAACTTTATGGACTGTGGCAAAGAGACTGTCAAATCTGAGTTCAGCTCAGCAGCTCGTTACAAAAAGCTGTCTCACGTATGCTATAAAGAGGGAGAAAATATGTTGGTACAGTCATTTTTCTGCTTCTGTGAGTCAGCTTGTTCTAATGGGTTTTGAAGTGGATAGCTCATCAGCATTTGGGGTTTTTAAGTGCAAGTTGTGTGCAGTGCTAGTTCACTCAAATTTCTGCTGTGCCGTGATTGACTGGCCTAAAGTTACATCATCAAAATAGGATAGTCAGCCTTAAAATAACAAGAAAACCATGCTTTTTAATGCTAATTACCCATTGAAAAACAATGTTTTGGGTTTTTTGTTTTTAGTTTTAAATCTAAACAGCAAATAGCAGCTCTGTAAGGCTGGCTTTCTCTCATCTCTGCAAGAACATTTTAGTTGATTAATCAATGCATCAGTGAGAAACATGTGGCTCTTGGACTACCTGCAGCACAGGAGTCGTTTGAGCGTGGCTCCCATGCTGAGGCTGTGCAATGTGATCCAGAGCGTGGGCTGTGTTGGCCTAGGGCCTGTAGATAATCCAAATTATCCAGGCAAGTAGGAGGAAGCAAATTAGCGGAGGCTGGCATGGCTGGTACCACCTGATACCCAGCTGCATCCCAGGCCTGTGGGGTGGCACGGTGAGCCCTGTGGAGCTGGTGTTATATGTATCCTTTAAACCTTTCCTTTCCTTTCCTGCTCCTTATGAAAAACTGGTCTTGTGATGCTTGGCTGTGTGAGGATAGTTTTAGTTGGTAGGGTCTGGAAGAATGGTTGACGCTTACTAGTGATTAGTTAACAGCAGCAAGCATTCTTCTATCAAAGCTTACTATTACTGCAGCCTCTTTCCTTTTCTCCCTCTCGACCCTGTCTCTAACTCCCTGTTTAGTCAAGTTTCTGTTCTTTGCACTGCTTATTTCTTATTCTGCCAAACAGTTGGGCTGGACCTCAGCCTTGGGAGCCTTTCCACGGCCTAAATCAGTGACTTGCAGCAGCACAAGCTTTTTACAGATATTTATTTTTTTAATATATATATTTTCTGTGTGTATATAAATACACATGCTTGTGTGTGTGTGTATATGTCTTCATAATGCACTACACCTGGCATGAAATGTAGAGATGAGCGGGTAAATCAATACAGCGCTGGTGAGAAATGCATTCATAGTGCATATGAGGGAAGAGATGGAAGGAATTCTTCACTTTTTGCTTAGAAAAAATACACGTGGCAGAACTTGTAAAGACCATTTTTCAGTCTGTCGGAATTCCTTGCTGTTGTGTTGATTTGCAAGCTTCAGTCATGTATGTGAGTAATAAGTGCATGGGATGGAGCTGCATCAGGCACGGAGAATTACGTTTTGAGTGCTGTGATCTTCGCTTTAGATTCAAATCTTTCCTGTTAGTGTAAATTGAGAAACTTAAGTCTACAATTGCTTAATCAGTTGGCTACCTTGTTCAGTTAGATAAACTTCTCTGAACTACTTCTGCTGGTGGTAACGAAGATAAATAATGCAAATAGTGTTTGTTCTAGAAGAAAGATACCATTTTGAAAGAAAAGGAAAGAAGAGCAACTTCTCTAGTAAAGATCTATTTGTGCTTTTAAAACTTAATTTATTCTGAATGAAATATTCAAGTTTGTGTAACTAAAACAGTTGAAACTTCAAAGTGAGCTTGTTCTTAACCTCATTGAGGAAGGAAACCCAGTTCAAGATACAAACAAAATTAAGATTCCTAAATCCAAACTGCCTGTTCTAATGCATATTGGAACATCTTGCTTCTGCTGAACTTGTGCGGTACAGCATCCTTGCTGCCTTACAACTACCAAACATGGAGAGAGGCTTTTACTTTACTGCTGGAGTGAAATAAGTCTTTGACCTGTACAGTCTATGCCTGTACCACATGAGCATGCCAAAGCTCTTCGCATATATAAAACTCGAACCTTGCAGGATTGCTTCAAGATTATTATCTAAGGTTTGCCTTTCCTGATGAAGGTTTAAAAACAAGTGAAAACACACACAACTCTCCCCTCTGAAAACAATTAAAAACCCCCTCCACCTGGGGAAGGCAGACAAGTCTGTAGCAGCTTTTCCTTTTCCAGCTGTGGCAAGAACAAACAATTCCTCTTGTCCTTTGCCCATTTTTAATAGCATAGACTGTCCTAACATAAACTATTCTTTACTGTTCATCCTCTGTGAAACAGAAATCCTTCTCCTGTTGTTTGCATCGCAATAGCAGATTATGTCTGTTTATTTTTCTAGCAATCAGAAGTGGATTGTGGTGTTCATCTTAAGAAAACAAAAACTCAGGATTCTGGTAGGAACGACAAGCAGCA
Organism: Steatornis caripensis; assembly: GCA_013398225.1. Classification (NCBI taxonomy): domain Eukaryota; kingdom Metazoa; phylum Chordata; class Aves; order Caprimulgiformes; family Steatornithidae; genus Steatornis; species Steatornis caripensis. The sequence continues at coordinate 421,213 of VZSC01005227.1, read as the reverse complement.
AGAGGAGGAGACCAGTCTTGCAAATACGTTGGAGCATATTATGGGACAGCTGGATGTTCTGACTCAGGTACGATCAGCTCTTTAATTTTGTAATGAACAAAGTACCCCTGACTGGATGAATTTGGAATATTTTACAGTAGTAGCATAGAATAAAAATGGGGCTATTTCAAAAACTCTACTTTTTAGTAGTTTTTTTAAATAAAACTGTCTTTATCTGCTTGTCAGCTTATCTAGATCAGTTCCTCACATCAACTTCCGCCTTAGGCCCTGTTCTTCCCCTAATTCCTTAGTGCTGCAGTGTAGCAGAGCGCTATGTGAGCCAGCTCTGGTACACTGTGCTGTTAGCCAAGGTCTATCTAAAGCGATGCCTAAAGAAGCGGTTGGCAGTAGGACTCTGTTTTGGTGAATAATCTCTGTCTCTCTCCCTCCCCCATTATACTGCAGTCTGTAGGTAAACTCTGGTCAGATCCCACTCCTTTCCCCCACTCAACATTCACCTACACAGTCAAATTTCTGCAGTATTCTCCTCCCATCAACAAGTCTGGGCCCTTCTGTGCCTTGTCTCTGAAACATGCTTCTCACCCACTGCTAGCAAACAACTAATCCCTCACTAAAGCATTAGCATACGCTGTTGTTCCTAAGAGTCAGCAAGCAATGCTTGAACAGTACCAACCGTTAATGGTGATCCATCACAGTATGTGTTTACTTCATAAGAATTTGAGGATAGAGCTGGTTTTTGCTTAACTAAACAGCTGCTTGTTGCTCCTGTTAAGAAATGTCTCTTCTGGTCATTGGTTGGAGCTGGATTTCATTGTGTATTTTTGAGGTATTTGAGAAGCAGGGAGAAAGCATGGGATAGTAAACGTTGGTGATCTCCTGTAGGTGAGATGATGGTTGTAGAATTGAAAATATCTGTGCGGGAGGGTTTTTCTGTGAGTTGGAGTGTTTCTGGAGAAGAAAGAGCAGAGCTTAAACACTTGGTATTGAACAGACTGATTACTAGTCTGAGTTTAGCGCTCCGCTCTCCAAGAAGTATGTGTCAAAAAGTGCAAGATGATAGTTGGAGGGCCCATCAGGGGATTGAAGTAGGGCTGATTTAGTGATTTTAAAAAACATTCCAGGACTACAGACAGACTTAAATGGTGTAGGGTGAAAACCAAAAGATTAAGTACCAAAAGGTTAAATATTTGGTTCATTTGGCAGAAATGCAAGAAAGTACTTTTACCTGTGATCTCTGAAACGCTGAACACTAGGGGGGGGGAAACCTTGTATGACGTAGGGCCCTTGTGCTTGTGAGTAAAATGCAACACAGTATAGACACAAAATATTTTATTAGTGTTTTTATGTCTCCCTAGTAAGTTTAGAATGTGATCTTTATCTTTCATTACATAAATCAGATCCACACTTATGATGATGGATGAGTAATGGCTCCTTTTCAACTTCATAGGTGTTTAGAGGAGGCAAGTATTGCAGTAAACAGTATGTGTGGGATTTGAACTAGGTATAAGCAATGCAAACAAGATATTGAAGCTATTGTGTAACTGTAGAAAATTTCAAATATTTTAATCTTAGCAGAAAAAGAAACTGAGATCAGTGGGGGAGGAATAAATTAGTAGGTTATAGGATAAAATTGGAAATAGGCCTGAAATTATAGTAAAAACCCAAAAGACTGCCTTAAGTGACTCTGCATTCAGCAACCTTTTACCTTTTTGTAGCTTTTTTCCTGTCCTTAAAGTGCTTAGTTTCCCATTGGTTCTAATCTTTGCATGTTGTATTTTGTATTAACACTGTTTTAATGCATTTGTACAAGTAGATGAACCTGACACGCTGTTGAAAAGGTTTCGTAATTCTTCATTTTTATGCCAAGGTTTTGATATTTAGCAGTGAAACAAACACCACCAAGCAAACTTATGCAAATGAGCACGGAAGAAGCCCTCCTTCTGAGGGTGAGGGAGGAGATCCCTCAGAGAGGAGGGATGCAGTGCAGGCAGGTAGTGAGGCAGAGCTGTGGAAGGTAGCTCTGGAGGGTATCTGCTTGCATAGCTAAACTTTGGTTTTTCCAGTGTCAGCGGCCTGTAACAGAGAAGGGAAGGCAGCTCTGGCAGAGCCACTGTTACCCCTCTTTTGTGCAATTAGATGTTGGCTGGGAGGAGCCAAGGTGTGCTGACTGCTAGCAGAGACCAGAGTGAATTGGAAACAGTGGCTGGTGGTGTTGGTTGGGTGTCTTCCCTAGCCGTTTCTGCCAAAGCACGACTGGGTGCTGCTCCCTGCACATCGCGGATTCAAACCAATGTTGTGTGTTTTACGTGGCAACTTTGGGCTTGCAGACTTCTTTTTGTGAATGGACACCACTCCTTCAAAAAAGTAACAAAAAGCTTTCATAAATAATGCATAACGGGTGTCAAGGGGTTTTTTCCCTTCCTGAAGAAGGGCTGAGAACGTACCAGTAGTCTCCTGGTGCTCTGTTAGAAATCATCCGTTCATAATTCCTGAGTGGTGTTTGTTTAAAGAGAACGCTAGTGGCAGAGGCAGGGCCATACAGTTGAAGGGAAAGGACAGAGTCCCTGTGGTATTTCCAGAAACCCTCTATTGACATAGCCATCCACAAGTTTTCCAGGAATGTATGGTTTGTTAGCTCCTTGAGAGCTTGGGTGTATTTCTAATGTGGCACCTTGAACTCCTACGCTCTTTGTGCTTGTCATAGTTTCCAACACTGTGTTAACATGATGTAATATACTTGGGGGGACGGAATCTTAAAGTTCTGATAAACTACTTTGGGAAATTGTGCAATTATAAAAACCAATTTATTTTCCTAATATTTTTTCCTTAGCTATCCCTTCAAAGTCTGTCATGCTAAACTTGGTATCATATAAAAGTGGGAAGGAGAGAAAATACTTTCAATTTCTGCTGGAAGAGGTAATAGTAAGACATCAGCTGAAGGCTGTCATCTCTGCAGCTTTGTTCTGAGCTGCACACTTGAAGCTGCATTGTCTGCTGCTCACCAGTTATCGGTACCTTCCCTCTGTTGATAATAGATTTCCAGATGAAGTGGGGTGTCGTGCACTTGGAGACAGTGGGATTGTTTTTATTCCATTAAGAGGTCTCTTCCTGTCAGACACCAACTGCGAGTAGAAGCGCTGAGGCTGTAGGGGCGTTGTGCCCCACGCAGCGGGATGCACTTGAGCAGACTTGCTCCTTCAGTTAGGCACTTCAGTTCCTATTAGAGAAAGATGGACGAGAAGAAGCTAGTGGCTGTTGTATACCACACCTAGCAGTAACTGCTATAGCGAATAGATACGACCCGCTCAGATTTATGAAACTTTATTTTTGTGTTGTTGACTTTGTGCTATGATTTTATTCTTCAAGATCTCGGCAAATTTCTTTAAACTGGTCTTTGATTCAATGAAACCTTCCTCCATTTCTCCTCACCAGAACTCTGTCAGGACATCTTTTGTTCTACTTGTAAGAAAGTGATCTAATGTGACCTGACAGAGTCTTCGTACTTTTTTCTAAACATGATTTCTGTTTGGCCATGCTTCACATGCAAATAAGGAAGTTAATGTTTGCCTGCCTTTTTCAGAAGAGTAGCATGTGCTTAATAATTCTGCTGCCTCGAAGGGTGGAGTGAAGTTCAGACCCAGACGTAAACCAGTTATTTCCAGTAGCTTTGGATTCTTTCAAAATACCCTGGTGCCCCTTTGTGAGAAAGCAGGCAATTCAAATCTGGCAAAGGAATAAGGAAGATGAGGGCAAAAAATGTGCCGTACAGATGCTTTTCGCCTTCCTTTCCTGCTGCTTAGTATCTTGTCAGTGTCTTGATGCTTAAAAATCCTTTTCTTTACTGACATTTCAGAGACATGGAGAGGAGGAAAATGCAAAATGTTTACAAATTATTTTTTTTATTGAAGGCTGGATCTCAGTGTCTCAGTGCCTCTATTAACAGATGAGCTGAATATTAGTTTAAGGGGAAAAGAAGGTGAATTTCTTTCTCGGATAACTTCCTGCAACAGAAAGGTGTGTTTTGGCTGAAACCAAAATGGAGCAGAGATTAAGAGTTTACTTGGTTCAAATCAATTTTCTGCACTTGCAGCTGAACAGCGCTTCTGAAAGAACATCATCTGTGAGTAACCATCTTAGCTGCAGTGGAAAACTTGCATTTTTGGTTAACATCTTCAAAGAGTTTGTATACTCTTGCCCTCTAAACACCTGCAGCTGCCACATTCAGTCTGTTAATCTGTAGCACTGGTAGGCAGTGGGCACAGAGGCGAAAGCTGCTGGGTTTACGTCGGAATGAAGATGTTTGCTCCAAACGAAGAGTTCAAAATCAGGTTAGCATAAAAATTCATAAATAGCTGCGATAATCCACCCACAGGAAACAGCTTTATGTACTTCCACAAACTAATCTTCATTGAAGCTGGGAGAAAACAACACAGTGAAATGGAGAAGACTTGCTAAATCTGTAAAATAATCCAAGACTGAAGCGAAGGACGATCTAGCTCATGTTTAGATTAAAGGATTATTTCATTCCAGAAAAGGTGGCAGAGGGAAGGAGGGGATTTTTTCTAAAACTAAATTCTTTAGCATAAAAACTTGGACAAGTAGGTAGCTTTTTAATTAAAACTGAAAATGTACAATGCTTATAATGAAAATAAGTAAAATCAAATTTGTCACTCCTTTTTTTTGAGATGTGGTCTCCAAAGCCTGTGTTGGTGAGGAGTTAATGGCTCCTTTTTTCTGAGAGGTATTGAATGTAGATTAAGTGACTGGTGTAGTAAAATAAATGGTTTTATGACTTCAAGTAGTTACAAGTCAAGAAAGACTTTAATTTTTTTTTGTTTGGTCATAAGTGCTGCTACCTCTGCCTTGTACAAATGTCTTGGTTTCTATGTTGCTCTCAATACCTGAACACCCACTGGCTACAGGTGGACTCAACACATAGAAGAAAAGCTGCAAACAAACTTCATTCAGAAAGAAGTAGTTTGAAATCCAATACACTAATAAAAAAAGTTCCCATCTGAAAAATCTGTGAAATGCCCGATGAGCTTGGGTTTTAAGTCTTAATTTAAAGGATGTAGAGGCTATTTCTCATGAGTCAGAACCATCGCTTGTAGATGCAGTAGCTTTGATCTTTCACTCAAAGAAAACAAATGAAGTACCTTGATTGTTGCCAGTCCTCTGTGTGGTGTCATCAGAGCTACTTTTTCTGAAATTCCCTTCCGAAAAATGCTTGTTACAAAAATCTCTTCAGTCTAGATGCAGATGAATTTTTCTTCTTTCGAAGACTGCCTGAGTTAAATGCACTGCTAGGGGTATTGCTGTGCTAGCAGGACATGGTCCAAAGGCTGGCTTCGCAAGAGGGCTGGTCATCTCCCTGGAGGTCCACAGGACCTTCACCTCCCCACTGAATAATGGAAGGAATACTAAACACCTCCCACAATTTGTTTTCACGAGCAAACCTCAAAGATTAATATAAATTGTTATTCAGCCATTGGGTACTAGCAGCTGGGTTAATTTAGCTGAGTGATTTGCATCCTTTCAAGAGGTAGATTGGGTAGCAGGGGAAGGGTATGGGAGGTCTTTGAATTTTTGTGGTCGGAGGAGACCTCTGGTCTGTTGGATTGATCAACTGTGTTGTGCACTTGCCCTCATGGTACATGGTTGGATATTTTGTCATAGCTCATCATAACTTGCTGTGTTTTCATATTGTGTGGTGAAACATGAAGTCTCCTGACTCCTTGTGCTGTGCTGATCTAGCCCCAGAGGTCTTGGAGCTCTGCACCAGGAAGGCTGCCTGTACCTGCGCAGAAGCATTGCAGCCATTCCCTTCCAGAACCTTGCAGGATCCGATTCAAGTGCCATCAGTTTAGATTTGGCTCATCATCTGTCAAGACTGAAGCAACAGCAATGTGTGATGAAACATTTTTAGTAAGAGGACTGTAAATGAAAGGCTCAGTTACAGATGGCTTGTGTGCCTTGTGTCCCCACGCTGCGTGGAGGAAGCTGGCAGAGCCTGTGGCTCACCTTCTTTGTGGCTAGGACTGATTTAATACAAAGGACATCCTTTTCTGCCCTCCAGGGTCTCTTTGGTCACTGTGGTACTGGTACTGCCAATGCTGCTTAGTCTGGCAAAGTGGGTGATGCTAGAATTTTCAAGTACTTGTGTGTGTTTTTCCTACTGTAAAAAGCAGTGAGCACTGTGGGTGATAACTCGTCGCCGTACTGAGTCTACTCATGCAGCAGACTGAGCCTACTCCTATACTTAAAGGGTTGGTTAACTGTGATTCAAGCATCTGCAGAAAGTGGAGTGTACTGGGACGTGGAAGGAGAGATGGTAGCTGATGAGAAGGAGAGGATAGCTGAGCAATAGTGACTTTGAATTTTGTAACTTTCCCACTTTCTTCTCCTGGAGTGTTGGGCTGCTAAAAATAAAAAATTCTTTACTTTTCAAGAATTCTGAGTAGCATGTGTCTGACCATTGGCTGAAGACAGCTGGTGGGGCTGTGAGCTCTTGCACCTTGCACTAGAGAACAAACATCGAGGTTGTCTACCCACAGGACTTCCTGAGCAGATTGGGGGCTCTGCTGGGGGATCCTGATGAGGCCAGGTTAGTGCTAGCATTTGCACTTCGGCAGGCATTGTCACATATTCCTAATACATGTGGCACAACAGAAAGAAACTACCAATTTTCCCTGTTCAACAGGTTGGGGACTTGGTGCTATTTTCTTGGCACCATGAGAGCAGATGACATCTGCTAATGCCTTGTAATATGGACAAGTGACTTCAGCAGTGTAAGTCTAGGTTTTTGGGTTCTTTGCATTTTTATTTTTTTTTACTAAGCAGTTTGCTAATTGAATTGCTACCAATGTGCAGCATCTTGATTGTGACTGCTCTGCCTGAATGTTTGCCTCATCTCGTATGACAAGAAATTTGGGACCAGGTCTGACCTTGGATGAATGTGCAAAAACAGTGTTGAGGGGGCTCGGGGGACTTCCAAACTCACGGCTGTACAGCAGCACTGATCGGCGTGTTTCTGTCTGGCCACGTTGGGGCTAAGTGTTTTGTAGTAACAAATATAAAAGGTTGTGGGATTCAAAGCATGTTACAAAGTAAGCCCAGGAAAATTAAGGAAGTTGCATTAAAGAAAGATTGAGGGGGAAGACTAAAGCACATGAGCTGTCGTCTTCATTCTAGCATAATCAATACGCTATCTGTAAATCAGCCTGGTGTGAAATATTCTATGGCAAATAGCTTTTGTGAGAACTCACCTTAAAGGTTGCATTCAAAGCAAGTGAAATGGGGAGGAGTTACAGAGCTTATTTAAAATGTCTCTGGGCTAGCAGATCTTGTTTAAGTTTGAATGAATGAGGAGCTGTCACTTTCAGAAATCATTTCACTTTTTTTAAAAAACAAAAGCCTTAATTGTGTATTTGATCTCTGAGATTAAGGCTTTGACTGCTGGAGTAAGGCTAGTCCTGGCGTGCATTTGTTTGCTACATAGTCTTAATAACTGTGAAGGCATTATACCTTGTTATGCTTTGAGATACGAGGCTTACTTCCTCGGTTAGTCTAAACTGCTGGCTTTTGCTGAAAGTGCTTCAGAGGTACTGCATGTCAGTTGGAAGCTGTTTCGGATCCCACCTCAAAACTGTGTTAAGGTACTTGTGCATGAGGAGGGTGGTGTGGCTTTCTTTAAGTGAGCTTAGTAATAGCAGGGGGTGTGTGTGTGTGTGTGTGTGTCTGTTTTGAGTTTCACTGGATGCAGTTGCTGAGATGGAATGGAGACTGACAGCAAGTCGGGGCAAAACTCAGTACAGTAGGAGGAAAGGCTGCTTCTTACCAAGCAGGTTTGTGCTGGAACCTCAGAGGGACTTTTGCTGCACAAGTTCTCCCAGGCGCCTTTTAATCTTGCAGCTGAAGTTTGGTATTTTAAACTACTGTTGATGGGAGGGGTTAGTTATTTTTTTCAGTAAAAGGTAGGTAGGGCTACCCTGGTACAAACCCTTCCTGTGGTACTTTATTTCGCTCATTGGGTTAGTTTAGAGAAAGGGCTCCCAAGCTTAATTTACCTGGAAACTTGCTAATTTCTGTCTCCACATAGAACTGCATTTATATGTTCAAGACAGCATTTAGTGTGTGTTGGAGGTGCCATTTTAGTGATCCGCATACAATAGCTGGGGTCTCTTCTTGTTGGTACTGTTCGGTTTAACTGGTGCATTTGAAGGTTGGCAGCTACTCCTTTCTTGCAAGAGTGATTTTACTTTCCAGTATAGTGCCAACAGATCTTCTCAATGCTGTGCAGCAGTCTGAGATTCAAGTGTCAGGAATTTGTGCCCTAAAGGTATATAGGTACCTCTGAACTTATTAGCACTTGCCAAGGGCTAAGGGAGCATTCCTATTTCTATGATACAGTTTACTTGCTGTACTTCTTGGTTGTGTTTGGGACTGAAATCTGCTCTGAAATGACCATTTTTATGGAAAATGAAGTAACCCACTAGAAGTTTATGGCTGGACATCTAGCTCTTTGAAAACAGACCAGTGTCGGCCTTGCACTTTAGAGGGCAGAGGTCTTCAGCCTGCAACTCCAGGTTAAACTTGACAAGTCTTGTTCTGCAAATCCATGGGCCATCTGTAGTCTTCATTGTACCTCTTGGAAGGCATCCATACTCTATCCTTGTACCAGCCCAGTGGAGCAGGGAAAGTGAGCGCACAGAAACTTAAAAACTTCTGCATTTATTGCCTGTTCATTTGCAGGTGCATTTTTTGATAAATTGAAAAGAAAATGCTGTCTTTGTAAATGAACATGTTAGGAAAGAAAAATCTGAAGAGGTAGTAATAATGTTTTTTCTTGGGCTATTTGATATGTTAGTGCCCTGCAAAATCTTTTTTTTTTTAGTGTATGCTTGGAAAAGCTGGTGGAGCAAACTTTAAGAGTCTTTTTGTTTATGTAAAGCTAGGAAACTGCTTCTGTGTCCTTTGAGATCAACAGAGAGGAATTTTACATCACAAAATGGTGACAGGAGTAGAAGTGCATGTGTAATACTTTGCCTGCACATAGCCAAGAGCACACCTACTTTGCAGTTAGTGTGCAGGATCGTATCCCATGTAGGCTGAGCCACACTGTTTTTACCTGATCTGAGTACCTGTTGTATCAATACACGTTTCTTTCGGTGTCCCACAGTTACTGGTGATCAACCTGAGCAGTGTTATGTCCCCCATGGTATTGTGCATGCTAACTCAATCCAAGCTGGTGTGAGTGGTGTATTGAAAAACCCTGTGCTGCTGGCAGGACATGAGCTGCACCTTGTTGGCTTGTAGAGCAGTTGCACCTTAGCAGGGTGAGCCTAATGGTATTCCTCTGTTCCTGTTGCCCACTTTGCACCCTGCTCCAGGTTAAGTAGTGCTCTAGTTAACGAGCAGCCATCTGTCTAGGTGGATCTCTCTCGTGGCAGGGACTCCAACCACTACTTACTGATGGCCTCCGCTTGCTTGCGCTGGACTCTGCTTTTCAGGTTTCCCTTGGCGGTTGTGGAACTGGTTTCTGTTGGCGTTCAGTTAGCTCCTGGTTCCCCTTATCTGTGGTGCTCAAAAGAGGCAGGACTCATCGCCCCTCCAGGGCCCTGCAAAAGCCTCAGCCCTGAGGCTAGTGGTTCTGAAACGTCCCTGCTACTTAATCGGACAGGGAAATGTTTAACGGGGACTAAGGAAAAGATACTGACAAAGGCATCTTGGAACAGCATCACAAATCACTATTATTTGGGTTGGGGGAGTCAAAATAACGTGGAAGAATAGCATAGGGGGCTTGTCATCATGTAAGCAAGTGTGACTACTGGGTGCTTCGGTTTAGGTGTGGTGCGGGAAGATGGAGCTGAATATTCCCCAGAACCTAAAAAGTAAATAGGAGGCAACTTTTACTTCCTAGTTTCTCATTAACGTTTCCAAAGAGAAGAGCAGGATGTTTTTCTAGGCTAAGTTTGCAAAGATGAACGAAGACAAATGTTGCAGGAAGTGTTGGTAGAAGTGATTTAAGTAAGTTTCCTTTTGCGTGAAAAATTCCATATTCTATTCTGGCTCAGTATATTACTGTAATGTCAGAAATAGTCCTTTAAAACAAATAAATAGGTTGATCTTGTTTAAGCCTAAACTGTTATTCTTCTGCCAATTTGAGCCAAGGCTTTAATAAATAATCCAGCATTTAGCTCCCTGGTGTGTAATGGAGACATGCACTGTGTGCCTGCCACAGAGAAGGGCTCGAGCGTGAACCTGGCTCCAGTGACTCCTCACTGAATCTGGCTAGTGGTGTTTTCCTCCTTGGCTTAAGTGTTGGTTCGTTAGCTTCTGAAAAGCAACAGCAAAAACATGCAGTAATTGAATGGGTGCAGTTTAATTTGCCTACCAACAAGGACTTGCTTTATAAATAGCAATGTGGAAATTCTGTAAAACTCTCTCAGCTGCTCATAAAGGAACTTTTCTGTGCAAGTTACAATATAGCAGTAATAGCAGCAGGGCAGTGTTTGCGCTTTCCCTTACCTCCCTAGGATGGCAGGTGCCCCGAATGGTTCGGGCATCATATATTCAAGTCTAAATGGACTGTAGTCATCAGTTGCTACTTTGGACTTCCTGGATTTCATTTCTGACTGCTGCTTTTCCACTTTTAGTTTCCAAAAAATATTCACTGCAAGTCTTCTGCTTATGCTTACATGCAATTTCCATTCCAATAAACATTTTCCTTACAGCTTTTTCACAAATTCAACACTTTCTGACATCTACTTTACTTGCGCTTAGTCTTGCGGTGCTGCATGTCACAGCACTTAACTCATATGGGCAGGATCGTGGTGGGAGTAAATCACAGGACACAGGAACTGCAAGTAACCTGGGGCTTTGCTTCTAGCAGAGCGGTGTGACCAGGACATTGATTCAGTTCATTATCTTTCTAAAGGAAATTTGATGCAATGTTTCGCTCTCCCTTATTTAGCTGAGTCTTGAGGTACTAATTCTTCTTTTTAAATGGAAGAGCCAGGATCCCTACTGCTTTTCATTCTCTGGTTGCTTGCGGGTTAAGATCTTTGCTGTAAACCCCTGGTAGACATTCAGCCTGCCGTGTTCTGCCCCGAGCAGCTTTACTCCTGACCTCTGTAAGACAGCCCCTAGGCAATAGCGTGGCTGGATATGAAAAAGATGAAGTCTTCTCTCCTTTGGGGAGACGGGAGGGCTCCTGCTGGCTCTGGGGCATCTGGGATGTTACCTGCTGGCTCCACAGCTTTTCTTCTGGTTCTGTGTGCTGCAGTCCTTGTGTCTCAAAGGGGTGGCGGTAGAGGAGGAGCAAACTTAAGTGAAGCTAGTGCAGTAGCCCATAGGAACACTTCAGCAGTGCAGGGTTTGTTCTGTCAGATGACGCTTTCTACAGTTGCAGCAATGTTGTGTTAGGTAGCAGGAGTTAGCTGTCCTGCCTTGTCACAGGTCAGCAGTACATGCGCAGCAGAAACAAGCTTTGAGGAGGAAAAAAGGGTGCATTATGGTAACTGCTATGATGCACAGCCCTTTCTGACTTTGTTGATATGCTATCTTGCAAGATAGCTTTGCCATAGTGCTTGGTGGTGGTTTTACTACATCTGTTTTCTCCTTGCCCGCCACCGTTCATCTCATTCCCCACATCATTTTACAGGAGACTTCTCCTGGTCTCAAGTGGCCTTAGCCAAGCTATTTCCTCTCTTTGTGCTTTCATTTCCCCAGCTGTAAAATGGGGATAATGAGACCTGCTTTCTTTTGTCAGGCACTTAGAGCATTTCGTAAGCACATCTCTATTAAAAGGCTTTCTATGTATAACTTCTATACAAACAGCAGTTGTCCAAGTTTATTTGAATTACTTTATTAAAGTCCAAGTTCTGAACATCCTTTGTTTTTCACAGAGGATGTTATTTATGCAGTAAAAATGCTCAAAATGTGAAGCTATTGATTGTTGCTGATAAGTTTATGGATATTAAAGCATTAAATCATCACTGCCTATTATCAGCTGTTCCGGTGTCTTTGGAAGCTGAAAGCGGTTCTGCATAGCTAGGTCCCTTGACTACCTCAGAGTGATCAATAAAAGGTTTTCAGCAGAAGCTTTTAGTGCCACGTGGTTAAAATGTTCTTCCTGTGCATCCTGTGGATGATGACTTCGGCTCGAGGAGAAAGATACAACGGTCATTTGTTGGGTAACGGGATTACACAAGAATATTCAGGCACTATGTTGAGGTAGACACTGCCGCTTTGGGTATCAGTTCCCCTCCATCGCCTCTTGCACTGCCTCACACTGGGAGGGCTTTCTTGCTGGTCATCGTGCTTGTCCAGCAAGTTTTGTGTGTTTTAACTGCAGCAAACCGAAGGCATTCAGGGAAAGGAGAAAAGAGTAGGAAGCAGAGAGGCAAAAATCAAAGCTGAAACTGGGCAAAACTGTTCAAAACCTCTGTCTCTCATTAGCAGATTTGTGTCTGGTGGCTCATGAATGTGGAAGGGCAGAACCTGTCCATGAAAGGAAATGCAGAGCCCAATTTGAAAGCACTGAGTGCTGAAACAGGTGCTCAGTGTTGTCTGCAGGAGAGCTTTGTGCGTGCCAGCCTCTGAAGTAGTGTGGAGCTCTGCCCTGCTATAAATGCTGATACGGGAGTTACAGCCCTGAAATACCTCAAAATACTCCTGTGAATTTAGCATTTTATTACCCACTGAGACTACAGCATGTAGCTTGTCTTTGTGAGCAGCTCAACAGCAGCTTTTGTTTTGTTTTGCAGACTGTTTCCATCCTGGAGCAGAGGCTGACGCTTACTGAAGACAAGCTGAAGGAATGTCTTGAGAATCAGCAGAAAATCATTCAGAATAAAATGAGCTGATTTCCTGAGCGAAGACGGGAGCTGAAGGCGTTGGGAGGTTTGAGGTTGTGTGTGTACCTAACAGACTGCGTGTGACTTGCTTTAACGATTTTAAGCGCAATCTATTTTTTAACTTGAATGTACAGTTATTGTATCTGTAAATAAGCTTTGTTACTTTACTAAAATAAAAGGAATATTTTATTCATAAGCGTGGATAACGATGGTGATCTCCTGTGTTTTTCCAGAGTTATAGCAGCCAACATGTGGTCTGAGTACGAATGGGAAGGTCATAACTCCCCCACACTTGGTGCTGCTGGGTTAGTTTTAAAACATTTAAGCATTTTGGAGTTGCCAGATGTCTGGCACAGGCTGTATTAGGCTGGTCACCGAGATGTGTGCGGGCTCTAGGTGGCAAGTAAAGAGCTCCCAGCATATTTTGGGCAGTGGGAGTTCACCTCTGTTCTCAGACTGTAGTGAGCAGGGGAGGTCCCAGTGCAGCTGACACCTGGAGAAGGGTCTGTCTCACCTGAGTCCCAGGTGGTGCCTGGCAAACCTGACGAAGAGCAGTTCAGACCCTGGCTGGTATTTGAGCAGAGGTGATTAAATCCGATGGTGAGATTTAACCTGCTTCCTTGTGCAATGTGTGGAAAAACAGTCACTTGAGGCTGGACGAGAGGCTGTGGTGGGTCAGGTGCAGGTGGGTTCTGCTTTGTCTTTGCTGGTTAAATTAAAGGCAGGGTGGAGGGAGAGGAAAGGCAACCAAACAGCAGAATGCTTGCTCTGTCGTGGAACTTCCCTCTTCTCGCACTGGACTGCCTTTAATTTTCGGTCACTTTGCAGATGTTTTCACAGTTGAATAGCTCATCACTTGCACCTGCGCTCTCACCCTGATCCCCTCATCGCTCTTCCTGACTTTTTACAGGGCTTTAGCAGGTGTTCAGTATGTAGCTGCACAAGAATTTGAACTTCTGGGAGATCCTGTTCTCCAGCACCTCTTCTGCTAACATACACTGGAGGTCTCCTTTCTCGCAATCAGCTATTACCCACATTCCAGGAGAAATGAGCTGCTGGAACGTGAGCACCTCAGGGTTACTGAAACCCTCCTCGTCGCTGTCTGTCTGACCTCTTCAAACAGGGAGGCTGGTGCAACCCCTCCCCTTGGTGGTCCCTCCTGCCACCACCTCCTGCCAGCCTCGCACAGCTTGCAGGGCCCCAGCCTCCAGATGTGCCGCAGGCATTCTGGATGCTTGCCTGAGGCCTGGCTGGCATCCTTATTTCACATGGAGCTTAGCAGATCTTAAGGCCAGCCCATGTGTTTTTGCTATTGGTTGCTTGGTTGGGGTTGGTTTTTTTTTTTGCACCTGTTTCTGTTGCGCTCTGTATCTGCTGGTACAGTGTCTTGATTGTGGTAATCCTCCTCATCTTGTCTGGCTGAAGCTGTTTGCATTCCCCTGCCATCACCAGGAAGCTTCTGGTCTCCTTCCCGCCATCTCTCTTGGCATTATCACGATATTTCACTCTTTCTCATTTGCGCGAGGCTGAGAGCTTTCTTATTTCCATGCTTATTGGGTTGCTTTATAAATCTGAGTTTGTCTCTCACAGACTGTTTGTTTTCTGTTTCCAAGCTCTGAGTTTGATAAATCATTATTTTCTCTTAGATTACGCTAATGGAATCGATTCGGTGATACTCTTCCATGCTCTTGCTGTAAGCTTTCAGTGGCTTTCTGCTGAGAGGCTGACATCATTTTCATTGAAATGAGCTTATGTTGTGATGCGGGTGGGTGGGGAGGAGGGGGTGCAAAGGTACGTGTGGCCAGTTTGCTGCTAGGAGAAGGCTGTTCCTGCCCTGATCTCCTGCCACTGAAGCGATGACCAAAATGAGCCTAATTTAGCAACTTGATCATCAGTGTTGTGGACTGGCCTTTGGGGTGGGGGTGTGGAGGGGAGAGGAAAATTTAAGCTATTCCAACATTCATCAATTTTTAAGCTTCGCTTTAAAAATAGCCTTTGCTTCCTTTTAATGTGTAGTTTCTAATATGTTAGAGACCACAGAAGCAATGTGTATATAGTATTTTAGGGAGAATGGCAATACAAATGACTTGGGCAGGTTTGATAGAGACACTTTTTTTTTTTTTATGTTCTCAGTGGATCCATTTGAAAGATTTAATTGTACTTCTAAACCAGATGAGATGCTCAGGTGCTGAAGGGCAAGCCAGAGGGATGTAGGGAAAGTTGCTTTTCTGTACTCAACTTCTTAAAAGCACTCATTTGGTCAGTACAAAGTGGTGGTGTGGAGGTAACCCAGGGTGGATGGGTGCGGGGAGTCCGGAGGAGAGGGAATCTAACAACCTCTGTATGATTTAGGTGGCAAGAAAGGTAATTTGAAGGGAATTTCTTCTGATAGCACTCTCCATCTCAATCATTTCCTTGTCCCAAATCTCAGCGACTTGCTCTCTTCATTTCCCCTCCTTACAACCTCTTACCTGGAATAGGATATCAGGACTTAAAATGTGTCAGCACTTCTAAAGGGTGGCTGTTGCCTGAGAGGCAGGCAAGGTGTGGAAAACACAAGATTCAAATTACAATCCTTGTGCTTAAACATTGAGCAATAACCTCAAGAACACATCTGAGGAGCCCCAGTCCTGTTGTCTGTGTTGTCCCTAGGCTCCATGCTTAACTCCATCTGCTGTGCACCACTGTTTTTGAGTGCTGAGGAGAGAGTAGCCTCTGGAGTGAGTTAAATCCACTTTTTACACTCGTGATCTCTTTTTTTTTTTTGGCTTGGGAGCATCTGCAGCAACTGATTTGTGAAGCTGTTAACTCGGGGAGCAGTGGATCAGCTGAGCGAGGAGTGCGTTGTTTGTACTTGGGCTGACGTCGCTCCCACGCTGCGTGAGGGTATGCCCTACCTTGAAAATTGCTTGCGGTGAACTCTGTGCATGAGGAGGCTACAAAGAGTTAAGGATTTTGTTTGGGATCTCCAAGGCATGCTTGAAGCCAAGTTCTTAAAAAAAGTAGTTTAATTTGTTGCCATTACATTTGCCAGACGTATGACCTCACTAAACTTTTAGCAACAGTTCTTTGTGCTGAGATTGGCCCCTGGGGAGCCCGGCGCTGCTGCAAATGGCCTTTTGGCTGCTAGGAGCACGGAGTGTGTTAAACATAACCGTGATCTGTGAAAAAGTAAGAATCTTCAAGCACTGCCCACTTTCCTTCCTGTCTGGGGGCTGGAATTAGACAGATACCACAGCAGAGCTCATAACTGAATAGGCAAAAAGGCCAGAGTGCTGTGGTATTGACTTTTCTGGCTGGGAAGCGAGATGGCCAGGAGCATCCTCAGCCCGCAGGGTCATCGCTGGGCATGAGTCTGCCAGCTAACTAGAAAACAAAATCCAACTATGATCTAAGTAGCTGGGCTAAAACTGGCCAGCCTCGTGGTACCAGTCACTTAACCTCTTTAAAGAACTGCTTTTGAACGAAATGTTTTTTGACACACGAGTGAGTAGGAGTTTTTGCAAAGGTTTGTCACTTGTGACGTGAGAGCAGGGCTGCGCTGCTCCTCTTGCTTTTAAAAGTGGTTGGTCTCCGAGTGCTTCTCAAATGGCATGGCCTGATCGGCTGTGGTTTTGGGAAGGCAATGTGATGGGAAGGAAGATTCTCTTACTGATGCTCATCTGCATATTTAACGTGGATTTAGCATGCTGTAGGAAGTTCTGTGTGTCTCTTGGGGAAAGCTGGGATCTAGTTCTAGCTCTGCAACAGAACTACCATTGCAGGCAAACATCACTCTTCAGTCCTCTGTTTTCCTTGTCTGGGTACGTGCATATAAATTACTTCATCTGTCGAGGTACAGGTTCCTTGGATGAAGTGCTTGTTAGAGATTTGAATGTAGTGCGTCAGGGAAGAGAGTGGTGGGCTTGCTTCCGGAGCACAGGTCTCCAGCATCCTTTACTTTCTCCCCGTCTCCTTGTAGTGCAGCAGCCGGTGCTGCTGGGGATGTGTGCTGAGCACCTTTCTGCTGCACAGCATGAGTGATGGCTGTCACGTACGGCTTCAGGTGGAGTTTGAAGTTGACTTGCTATCGCTTCTGAGCAAAGATCGGGGGTGTCAGCTTGTTGGGAGAGGGTGCTGTGGGGTGGTTTCTGGGGGAGGATGAGTATTGTGAACCACAGGGGATGTTCTGGCAGAGGGTAACTCCTGGTCTGCTTAGCTGCAGCTGAGACAGGCCACATGACCACTGCTTGAGGCCACGAATTCACCATCTGCAAGGAAGTCTTTCCCCAGTGACCACTCTTAGATTTCTTTATACTGACTCCATCCCTCCAGCCTTTCCTCCCTGATAATGCAACACAGCTGGGAACGCACCATTTTGTTGTCACAAAACAGGCTGAATCAGCGCTGTGACCCAGTGCCAAAAACCTGTCACCTCGGTTCTCCTTTGCTGTTTTTGCTCCCTGCAGGCATCTTCCATGCAGCTAATAATAGCTCACTGCCGCCTTCCGGACACAGGTCAAGCTGAGGATACGGTGGTGCTCTGCGTGGCACGATGATTTTTCTGCAAATGTCTGGTGAGGAGTGCTACAAAGGCTGATTCTGCTTACTCCAAGAGCTTGCGGCTGCACGGACCAGTGCTGTTGGTGGTAACTGTTCTTTCAGCTGGTGACTGAACGGGTGAAGTGAAGTAGCTGCCTGGATGGAGCTCCTGCATGGCCTCACTTCCTGAGAGCAGCTGGAGGATGATGTTCCTTTCATCCTGGGGGCAGTAGAGGTTGTTTTCTACATCTGCGTCTTCTGGTGCGGGCCTGTGGCTGGAGAAGCCGCTTGTTGCATGTTGGGCTCACTAGACAAGAGCTTTCTCCAGGAGTTAGGGATGAAGATTTTGGCTTTTGCTGCTTGTCCCTTGTGAGCATCGGTCAGTACAACCAAGGCAGAGGTAGCTGTGCCGTTGCAGAAGCTGCTGAGTGCTCCGTTTTCCTGTACTAAATGTGGCTGGAGCAGAAGTGTGTGACACGTTGCTACTGAGAGCTGGTGGCCCACAAGCCAGTATGGCTGAAAGTTTCACCTGGCTTATTCAGAGGTCCTTGGAGACACTCCAGGAGTGGGACGGTAGGTTTGGGTTTTGCAGCTTTGCCTCTGCGGCGTTTCATCTCATCTTGTGTCCACTTGTGGTGGTGGTAGAGTTAAAGAAACGCTTCCGCAAAGCAGCTTCAAACTTGGTCAATGCAGCGAGGTCAAGATGGTGTTTGGGTTCTGCTTTTGGGGTCATAGTGAAAGATGGCACTTAATGTGGAGCAGCTTTGTAAAGCAAGGCTGTAACAAGCTCCTCCTCCGCTTGCTGTTTCTCTATTTCTGCCACAGTCTGCGTTGGGCTGCAGGCAAAGTCCCTGTTAGGGTGGTGCTTTCTTACAAGGAGGTGGAGTGAAGCAAAGGGCTGGAGTGGAAATGGCAGCGCTGAGCTGGGAAGTGACTTACCCCAGGCTTCAGGTCCAAGAGCACAGGTGGGAAACGGCAGGCAGTATCGTGCTCTGCAGCAGCAGTGGCATGGCTGGACAGTGGCTGGCTAAAAGAGAACTGTAGGATGGGGGGAGGTACTGGAAGAAAAACTCTCAAGGTGCTGCCCCAGCAGCAGAGACTAAAATCCTGCACACGTGGTGGAGAGGAGTGATTTGGGAGAGGTACAGCTGCCTCGCCGTGTTCCCTTCTTTGAGGGCTCGGTCTTCACTACGACAATGTGACAGAATACTACGGGTGCTTCCACAGCTTCAGGAGTGAGAAAGGCAGGCTTCAAGCTGCAGGTTGGTGGAGCAAGACCCCTCAAGGTGACCCGTTTGAATGTGGCCGTAACTGTGTACTGTGAACTAACAAATAGCTTTAATGCCACTTGATCTTTTGCTTAAAGATCAATGTGAGCTTGCTGGGTTGAATTTTTTTGTAGCTCCTGTTTGTTTCCTAAGGGAGAGATTATTTGACCCGCGTATTTGCGTGATGTGTTTCTTTCCTTTACTCTATTATTTATTAAGTCAATAGATCTTAAAAAGGAACATTTGCTGCAAAGTGTCTGAAGCAAGGTGTGCTGGAGGAGAATGTGGAAACCTGCCTGCTGGCATGGCCTTTCCATCAGCCAAGCGTCTCTGCCAGACACGGGGAGAGGAGCTCACCGGAGCACAAAAGGGTGGTTTGTCCGTGAAAGTACGTTGACAGCAGCCCAGGTGATGGGGGCAAAAGCAGAAATTCTTGCCTGAGTCACACAGGTCACACAGTGAAGCAGCGGCAGGAATAAGGATGGGCCATGGGATCGGTCTTCTAAATTTGGCAGCCCAGCTGTAGGGGGGGTGTTAAGGGGGTGGGGGGCACAATCCTGGCTATGTGCTGTGGAGGACGCTGGAAATTCTTTAGATACCTTTAACTGGGACTGTTGTGGTGGCGTTGAGCAGGCTCGGTTTGCCCTGGAGACTGCAGCAGTCCACAGGTTTGCTTTGTCTGCGTTTTAGAGGGCAGATCTGTTGCCCCTGTGCAGCACCCTGCACAAGATGGTACAAAGCGATCTCCTGTCTGTGCCAAGACTCTCCAGACTGTCATTTACTAATGCACCTGCATCAGCCCAGGTTTTTGCCTGGCAAGGTGCCGCATGCTCCTTTGCCTCTAGGTCCCATGCCCCAAATGCTTCTTCCCAAGCGGTGACTTTGGCAGCCTTCCCGTGCAGACAGGAAACACCGAATTCTGCATGTAACGAGGCAGCAGTGAGCAGTCTCAGCTCACCCAGCCTCCAGGGATACACCTTGCAACTGTGTTTTGCAATGGGATCTGCTGGCAAAGGGGCTCCTGGACAGCCAGAAATGTCTGAGGTGTGGCCCAGGAGCATCCTGGCTTTGCCTTCTCTCTCTGCACCTGTGTGAATTGAAGGGCCCTCAGTCTCCAGCCTAGCTTGGGCATGGTCACGAGCTGGTGTGAGCAGGGAGACAGCTGTTACCCATGCTCAGCTGGCTCCAGCCAACAGTAGCCCAGCACTGACATGGCTTTTTTAGAGGAACCAAAGCCACCAGAAGAACCAGCTCCTGAGCCAGCTGATGTAGCGCCTGCCTTTGATATCAGCTGGGGATGTGGGCAGGGGCATCTTCTGCGAACAGTGGAGCTGAGTAAGAGAAAGTGCTTACTCCCCGCCCCTTGCTGCTGCTATGTTTTTCCTGTCGCAAGTGCGTGTCTGCTCCCTTCGAGTCAAAGGGCCGCTAGCCTGGGTCTGACAATTTGGAACACAGATGCCTGCAGAGTAAGTCCTTGGAGGACTGAGCTGGAGCGGGGACCGAGGGGCTGCAGGAGTGGCCTTGGGAGGGGAGANGCCCCTTGCTGCTGCTATGTTTTTCCTGTCGCAAGTGCGTGTCTGCTCCCTTCGAGTCAAAGGGCCGCTAGCCTGGGTCTGACAACTTGGAACACAGATGCCTGCAGAGTAAGTCCTTGGAGGACTGAGCTGGAGCGGGGACCAAGGGGCTGCAGGAGTGGCCTTGGGAGGGGAGAAGAGTTGTGGGCAAACCAGGCAGCAGGACCAGGGGGAGCTTGGGGTTAAACTGCCCCTTGCTGCTACCAGGTAATAAATGAGGCCACCTGAGCACCAGGCAATAAACCATTCTGTGTGCAGGGAGGGAATGAGGCTGGGATGGGGAGCACAGCTCCGCAGGGCAGGCCGCAGGGGCTGCTCTGCACACGTAGGTCCCGCTCCCAGAGGACAGGGAGCTCTCCTGTGCTGCCGTACCTGCTTGTTGGGGTCAGGAGCGAGCACCCAGGTGAAGCCCTGGCCCCTTGCTGCTTGCTCCCCGCTGCGGGATTTCTTCATGATAGCATCTCTGGATGCAGCACGAGACCCGTGCTGACGGCCCCTGCGCTCCCAGCAGCGATTCCTGCTTGGAGTTACCTCCGTCACCTCCCCGGTGCTGCAAAAGGCAGCAGCTGGGAGGGAAGCGCGATGTTGTCTAACTCGGCAATGGCTTTGCTGCTCTCAGGCTGTGGGTGAGGGCATGGCCACAGCAACCAGCTCTGGTGCGGCACACCCAAGGCAATTTTTCCACCTCTGGCAATTCGCTGCCTCAAGCAACTGCCTGCCTTGCCTATGCTGAGAGCCAACCTTGCTCCTCGCTTATGAAGCGACATTTTAACATAGTGAGCCTTGCTTGAGCGAGAGCTTGGGATTGGTGCTGTGTCGTTCCCTGCACCAGGAATCAGTCGTTTGCTTTGCTTCAAGAAACAAAGTTGAACAAGTCTCTGGCTCTGCCCCCTCTCCCTTTTCCCACCTCTCCGATAGCAGCGGACCCGTTCGTTGCCCCGCGGCCGGCGGGTTTCCCTGTGCTCCCTGCCCTGCGGCTCGGCGGCGCATTTTGGACGTTACATTCTTTGCTGCAATTACCCCGCTCTCCTGCCTCTCCTTACTATGTTCTGCCTTTGTTGCCAGCTCTCAGAGGAGAAGTGAAGATGAAAGAGAGCAGAGATGATTATAGTTAATAGCAATGAAAATTGGCACGGTGATTGGGGGCCATTTTCCTTCCCGCTCTCCTGCCTATTGAAGTTGGGAGGCAGCTTTGAAACCACACGTGGTCATCTCAGTAGGACCGTGCCGGGCTCCAACGCGGCACCGGAGGGGAAAGCCGGCGGCATGCTTTACATGCATCCGTGTTACCTGGCCTTTACAGCCTGGCCCCAGTAATCAGGAAGGTAGCACCTTTCTGGGTTTTTTTTTCTCCTCTCTTAAATGAAAAGCCCCTTTGCCGCCTTCTGCAAGTGCATGCTGCCCTGGCCCCGCATGGATTGGCTTACCTGCCTTTTAGATGCAAATACCTTGCTAATTTGAAGTGATGGGAAAGGAGCAGCAAAAAGCTAAATGAAGGCCAGCTAAAGCCATCTTCTCCTGATTCACCCCGGCATTGCACAGGCTTGCTCGGAGAGCTGCGGGATCAGCTGCCTCGTCCTGCACAAGCTGCTCTGGCCTTGTCTTGGGGCCCAAGGCTTTGGGAGAGGCGTTGCACCCCGGTGTTCCTGCTGCTGCTCGGTTACACTGGGAGAAGGTTGCTGGAGGTGGAGAGTGCTGAAATGCCAATCAATGGATCCATGGCAGGCGCTGCAAAAGCGTCTCCCCATCCAGAAGATTGATGTGAATCAGACCCCTTGGCACATAAGGTGCTTGGAGTGCTCAGCAGCTGAGCGAGCGACGAAGGGACTGGGGCTGTGCCACCCGTGGAGGCAGCGTGTCTGTCTGTGCATCTGTTTTCAGTGGAGCGAGAGGCAAGGCCGCTGGTGCAGCGCTACCCCAAAGCCCAGGGGTAAGTGCATGCTGTGGCCTTGGCATGAACCTCTTTAGAAGCATGAATGTGGTTCTCATCCCAGTATTTCTTTAATGCCCCCTTCCTTCCTCAAGCTAACCCGTGATTTACCTGTGGGGACAACTATTAGGTTCAGTCCCCTCCTTCTCCTTCATCCAAGGACAGGGCTGGCCTCCCTTTCCCCTTGCCAGACCAGTGCATCTGCCAGCAAGGAGAGGAAGGTGAGGAATCCCTGAGGTTACTGAAAACTAGCCCCTGCATCTAAACGGAAGGGGTTCTGCAAGGGATTTAACCCTTTTCCTTCCCTTCCCAGTTGTACAGAGCCAGCGGTGAAGGCCCAGCTGGCCGTCCGGGAGCTTTCCCTCGCCAGAGGGGAGATCGGGTACCTGATTGGAAATGGTTCAGAGCTGGAGCTGGGGCCAGATGGCTTGGGAGGCCCCTGCCGAGGTTATCAGCTCCGAGTTGTCCAAACGCACAACACGTGTGCGCGGACAGACGGCAGTGAAGTCGCTTTTGACTCAACACAGCATCTTTGCAACCATTTACAGGACCATTGTGCTGGAGGCTTTAACGCCTCCTGAGCCACAACATTGATTTTCCTTTTTCCCGAGCCTTTTCTTCCCTTGAGTTTGCATCCTGGCTGGACGTAAAGCTGCTTTGTGGCCTTGCAGGATGAGTTGCACGGTGTCCCTGCAGCAGGTGGTGTTCAGATGGGTCCTGTCGCATCTAAGCAACGGGTGGGCTGGTGGCAGACCTGTGCAAAGTGTGGGAGATCGTGTTTAATTTTGTGGTCTTTGTTCTCGTGCTGTGCAGGGATGAAGTCCATCAGCTGGCACAGCCCATCGACGGGCCACGGTGTCTCCAAGTGGTGGCGTGTGCTTGGAAACCTCTCATCTCACCCTCTTGTGCGACAACCAGGTAAAGCCAGAAAAATGTTGTCAGGAATGCTAAGGAAAGCAACAGATGTGAAACCTGGAGAAAAGAAACCGAATCACAGCCCACCAAACAGCTGGCAGCTCAGTGGGGTCTGATGGGCCAACTCTGGCTTCTGATCGCTCCTCCTTACTGGTGGCCTCTGTTAAGAAGTCTGGCCTGGCTAAACCATGTTACCAGAACTGCGTGCATTGTGTTTCTGATCAGCCCCAGCAGCTGTGGGCTTCCGCAGGCCCTGCGGCTGAGGTCCTTGCCTGGAGACTGAAGCCTGGCTGATGGGTTCGGGGCGGTCAGTGTGTAGAAGAAAGGGACCCTTTCCAAAGACCCATGGGAACCCTGTCTTTCCAGATCCTCTCACTAGCTATCCTTGTCCCATCCGCAGACATGAAGGGTAAATCGCTCTTCCTTTGCTTTCTTGTGCTAACAGATCAGGACTTCTTATCCTTTCTAGGTGGGCTTTGTCTGCTGGAGTTCCGCTGTGGAGGAAGGGACTGTTCATGGGCTGGGCATGGAGAGGGTTTTGCAAAAGGCTTTCAGGGCCAGTCCTGTGAGCTGGGCCTGACAAAGCAGGGCTGGAGGAAAAAACACGCACCATCTTTGTGTGCTGGTATGTGGGTCTCACCAGTGAGTCGACCTACCCCCAAAAGTCTTGGGTAGTGCTGGAAACGGTCCTTTTCTCTGGAGGGGGGTCCTTCACAGAGCCCCACCGCATCCCTGCTGGTAGGTTTCTCAGCTCTCTTGTCTGACGAAAACCACCACGTAGATGGTGTGTCACGTAATTGCAGTGTTGTGCAAGCATCCTTGAGGTCTTTGCTGGAGTCCTGCGAGATGGGAGAGGTCATACTCAAACCACCCCTCGTGGACAGGGATCCTGACTCACTGGAAGGTGCAGCGGCTTGCTTAAGACCGTGTAACATGTCTGCACGTGGTTGTGCTGCGATCTTCAGCTTGGATGTGGAGATGCAGGTTTGGTTTAAGCTGGCTGGCTAGGGCGCTGCTGGCAGTGGAAGCACAGCATGGCTACGCTGTCCGACTGTTTTGCCACTGCCTCAGCTGACTTTTGCAGCCTGCGTGGAGCTCAGCTCCTGCATCTACAGTGTCTGAGCCAGTGACAGACTGAGCCAAGATCAGCACCTGTATTCTTGTTTCTTTTGGCCAGACCATCCTGTAGGACGCTTGTGCCTTTGTCTTCTGGAAGGCGACCCAGCATTTGGGTGCTGGATGGAGACACAGTGGTGCAGGGAGAGTTTGGTTTGGCTCTGGGCTCCCTGTCCTGAGCTAGAGCTGGCGAGCTGAGTCCTGAAGACCCAGGCCTTTTCCTCCCATACATAGAGATAGTATTTCTATTAATGGGGTAGTGTGAAAGTCAAAGCCAAGTGAGCAGAGGTAATGCTGCAAGAAAATGAATTGTGTTTGGTTGGGTCACGGCCCAGGTGCGGAGCTGCAGGTGCCATTTCGTTTCCTGTGCATCTTTACAGCTCATCTCTTGAGTGCTGCTTTCTCAAGAGGCTTTCTTGTCTCCCGCACCAAACCTCCTCCCTTGTTGACTCTCCGCAAGCTGGTTTCTACACTCTGATTTTCTGACTTACTCCCTTCCTCTTTTTCTCCTAAGGGTTTGATGCTGCCTGGTGAATTCACTGGAGACCTCTGAGAAGGGATGGATCCGCCTCACTCCTCTTCCCTCCCTGCAGACTGCTTCCCTTGGTACAAGGCCTCTTTCCCCACTGTGCTGTGCCTAGTGACCAGGCTTGTGTCCCTTCTCCAAGTCCATTTTCTTGGCTCACCTTGAAGATACTCAGAATTTGCTAATAGGGTTTTGTAGTTCCTGACAACCACCGCTTTCCTCAAGCATCAGCTGCGGAACGGGCTGCTGCTACCACTCTGAGACCCATTATCTCAGTGGCAGGCTTCAGGCACAAAGCCCAAACTTAAATTTCCCTTCCCAGCCTCTTAGCACTCTCGCATCGCTGTGTTCAGCCAAGCCTGGTGTGACTCTGCCATGCCAAGCAGGAGACTGGGAGCGGAGCAGGCAGCAAGGTCCTCTGCGGTCAGTGCCGCGTGGCTTGATGACTTCAATTGCCTGGTGGAAGAGAAACAGCATCTTTCATTGCCCAACACGAGCTGCCGTGTGGCATGTTCCTGACAGCAGGCAGTGGGAAATCATCTCTGAAACCCGGCCCACGGAGCCTGTGCTGATGAGATAAGCATGTGCTGGATGGGACCTGCCCTGGTTGGTCGTGTTAGGCCTGCGTTGCACAAAGTGGATTGCTCAGGCAGTGTTACTTCCTTCTCTAATACGTTTGGGGTGACACCCGCACTTTCACCATTTCTCGGGGTGGCTCAGGGCACAAGGCGAGGCGGGTGCAATAAGCAGGAGAAGGAGCCAGGAGTCTGGCTGCTGTGGAGCAGAAGGACTTCCGAGGTGCTTTTAATGGGGTGTCTACAAGAATTGGACATGCTCAATGCTTTGCCTTCGCCTGTGAGCTTGACTTGCCCATGGGCAAACCACCCCTCAGCCCCCCCAAAGCCCTATCGCTGTGTGAGGCTGCGCAGCTGCGGGGGAAGCCCGGGAGGTCTGCATGTCCGCTCCCCAGCCACGGGGAAGAATTAGTTCGCTAAACCGTTCCCAAGACAATAAGCTGCAAATCAAAGGCAGATGATGTTGGCGAAGCAGCGTGCGTGTGTATCTGCCCTTCGCGTGCAGCACTCCTTTGGTCCCCGCCTTGAGCACGGCACCTGGGCTTTGTGGGGCACCCAGTGCGGGGTGGGAGCAGCGCTTCGGTGGTCTCTGTGGTCAGGCCGGTGTGCAGATTGTGGGGGCAGACTAGGCTGCGTGGGATGCATAATCAGGAGATGATCATATCGTCTCTTATCTAAATGCCGTCTCTTATCTGAATGTCCTCGGTCTTCTGCAAGAAGAGCTTCTAGGTTTGAGTAGAAATGAGTCTAACAGGCGGCTGCTGAGGTGTGGACGTGTGAGCAGCAGATGCCTGGCTGTGAAGAGAAGCTTGCAATAACTTGTCTTTGGTGCATGATGCTTGTGGAAAGCCTCTGGGCTGGCTGATTTCAGCCATTCGCTTCCCCTGAACCCCGTACTGCCCTGGAGCGTGCAGTTTCATGCCGGGGAGCAGAAAATGCCAGTGAGAATATGGTGACTGAAGGGAAAGGAGCATGGCCCTCCAGCTTTGCCCTGGTTTTCTGGAAGGCATCCTCTGCAGCATTAGGAAACTCTTGCTCAGCGGCTCTAAGCTCTCGGTGAAGGAGCCCCGTTCCACTGCAGCACGCACACCCTCTCCAGCTGCCTTGGTCCGGAGCAGATGTCTGCTTTGCTCAAAGCCCGTCCAGCGTTTCTATATAAACTCATTTTGGGTGGGATGTTTCAGAGCTCTAACAGTTTCTCTTATTGAACGTTACGACCCAGATCGATAAAACTGTTTCTTGACTGGCAAGCTGAAGGAACTGGTGTCAGTGGAAGCAGTGCCGAGTGTGCCATGGTCACGTACGCTCCATCAGGAGCCAAGGTGGGTCAAAAAGAAATGCTGACTGGTAGGTGCTTAAGAAACACGTAGAGCTGACAGCTCTCGGAAATGTGTCATACCCATTGCAGGTGTTAAGGAAGTGTTGAAAGTTCAGCTTACACACACCACTTTCCCTTTGCCCTGGACCCAGGTGGGTTGTGAGCAGTGCTGGGCCACACGGCCCGCTGGGCAAGGAAGAACAAGAACCTTGGTGGAAGTAGTGACGCTATTGCATTCCCAGATGAGTTGTCATTCCTAATTTCTCCCAAATTTTGACATGCGTGGACGGAAGAGCACTGCGAATCTTTTGCCATAAAAAGCGTCTTCATTTCCCAACTGACTAGATCTGATTAAAATGTTGTGGGGCAAGGGGCAATCAGTCGCCCCTAGTGCAAACTAATTTTGAAGTGTAAGCATAAGGTGTAATACACACAATTGGATGTTAGAAACTCTGAGCCTTATTGCTCTTTCAGAGGGAGCCCTGATCTCCCTCCTTTTGTGTTCCTTGGCTGTTACGTATGTATTCACGTACTCAGGGAGTCGTGTTGTGGAGGAGGCACCAAGCAACAATTTTCTGTTGTTCAGTCCTCATTTAGAGGCCTCTGGGGGTCTTTGGGGAGGAAAACCAATGAATATTTTTTTATGACAGAAAAATTATTATGGGTTTTTGAAGTCGCTTGCTTTCTTATCTTGCTTTCTAGTTGTTCTTAGCCTTCCAAAAGACCAGATGTTGGTTGTGTTGTTGAAATCTAACAGAAGACTTTCCATTGGATAGCACTGGGGGAAACTTTGATTTCCAAAGGCGGAAATTCTGAGACACTGAAGCACTTCAGTGGGAGTCGTTCTGCAGCGTCAACAAGGTGGCCTCTGCTGCCAGCCACCTCCTGCTGTCTTGCTCTGAGTAGATTGAAGTTGGGTGAAAGTCTTTGGTCAACAGCAAATTTGCAGAAAGATGTCCCTCCCTGACTTTGGTCAGGGCAGTGCTGGGGTCGTTGCTGCTCCCCTGCCCTCGGAGCGTTCCCTTAGGGTTGCATCCAGGTGCAACCCCCTCTTGCTTCTGGCAAGATCTGAGTCCACTTTCCCAGTTCCTAAATCCTACTCATGGGGGGTTTTTTTCAACATTTTTTCAGTCAAGTGGGAAGCCACTCAGTTTGTACTGTGGTGAAGCTCGTGGAGATGGGGGAAGATAAACTCTTGAATGATCAAGGCGTTAGACATCAGAGCTAATTTCTAAACTGTTGGGAAGGAAAAGGATCTCTAAACCACGCACGCTGGCTTGGCAAAGCCATCGCTGTGATGTTACCTGCTTGGGTAACGGCATCTGCATGCTTCCCCTCTGGGCTTGAATGACAAAATGACTTCNTAAACTGTTGGGAAGGAAAAGGATCTCTAAACCACGCACGCTGGCTTGGCAAAGCCATCGCTGTGATGTTACCTGCTTGGGTAACAGCATCTGCGTGCTTCCCCTCCGGGCTTGAATGACAAAATGACTTGTTGATGTTAGTGGTGGCCTTTCACCACACGTGTTGGAAGGCTGCTGCGACCCTCGCATTAGTAAGGAAAATTCAAGCGGGGCCGAAAGGTCCCTGGAAAATTCTTGCAAATTCTTATTCTGGACTGAACAGCAAGAGAAAAGTGACCAAATAAATTAGAGACCTTCAGAGCAGAGGTGTCTGGGACACAGCAGAATGCCTGCGCCATGCTCAGAGCAATGGACCCCTTGAACTAGACTTCCTTCTCATCACACAGACCTTCTGTTTGGACTCTCCAGGGAATAGACCTGGAGTCTAATTCCAGAGATGTGGGCTGGAGGATGTGGCACTGGGGACAAGTGCAGCGAGGATGTTGTGTCGGCTGCTGGGTGTTGATGTGTGACAATGCTCCCCTGTGCAGGTGTGAAATGTCAGCAGGGAACGTTTACTGACGGTGCCCGATGTGACGTGCAAGGGCCTGCCTGTCATTCTGGACCACCTCTTTCTTGCTGTGAAAGTGTCTCTTGCCTCTCTTGGTGTCTTCCTCAGCCTGATTCTTCTCTTTCCACTCACGGTCCGCTACTGCAAGCGCCGCTATCTCCCTCTGCCCACTTTTCTGCCCAGAGCCTGCTCTGTTACCTTATTCCTACCAACATACTGGTATCTTGGATTTGGGTTTGATTTTTCATGGTAGATTTGATCCCTGAAGCAGTACCCCTCTTGTGAACTCATTTTCCCTTGTTCAAGTGGTTCTTGCTCTCCCTCCTTTATGCGGCAGACACGCACTCAGGCTGTGCCTCTCTGGCTTCCACTCGCTCAAACCCCAGGGACTGGAAGGCTTGTCCTGATGCGATCCTGTGACACGTGGAGCATACCCCTAACATGGGGTGAAAGCATTCATTGCCAAAGTAACCAGGGAAATAGAAAATGCCTGCCTGACTGTATTCAAGCTCTTACGGTGGCTCTCCCAAAGGACTCTGCCCAGGGAAGAAACTCCCCTGTTCTTTTCCTCCCTTCCTATTCAAGGCTGGGCAGCGCTGTAGGAGCGTGCACTGGCACATCTGTGGGTAATTCTTACCCTGACCCCATGGTGTTGGGTCCCTGGTGCAGGGGGCAGTGACCGCATGCACATCGCGGCCCCGTACGGATGCGCGAGGCAGCCTGACCCGTGGCGTGGGGCAATGTCAAGGGCATAGTAATCGTAGTTGGTTTTGCCTTCTTTTGGTGCTGGAGCTGGGATCATCCGTTGCTTTCCAAACTCTTGGAGACAGATGTTGTAATCTGCTTCGGGGCTGTCTTTCTCTGAAGGGAAAGGATGAAGACCCAGGAGGAGCAATCTCAGCAAGAGCTGATCCTGTAGCTCTGCTCCCAGCCCCTCTTGGGTCAGGCGCCGTCTGCGTCCGCAGGGACAGCCCCAGCCACCACCACGGGGTTTGTCCCATGCCTTGGCACCTCGCTTCTGGCCATGGCTGGTTCCTGCTTTGTGCTTTCTCCTCCCTGGGCAGACGATAAACAAAGGCGAGCGTTTCCCAGGAAATCTCTTTTGGGTAAGCCTCTATGGTGCAGTATTTATTTCGCAGGATTGATGCGCTGTGCGCTTTTTCTCTGTGGCTAATTCAAGCAGACACAAATAACGCTGCTTTTATCTGCCCAGGTCCAGACGGTGCGCAAAGCCTCCTCTTGACATGACTCACTCCTGGGCAAGCCCTGGAGAAAATACATGTGGTAGCTCGGTTGCAGATGCCGTCCTTTTCTCACGGCCCTGTGGTCAGCCCGCTTTGTCAGACGTGCTCTGGGTGGCTGACGGAGGAGTGAGGTCCTCTGAGCGGGAGCCTTGCGTCAGCTGAGCACCCGCTCCCTGCTCCTCCTGCCCCGCTCCAGCCCTCCCAGAGGATCCTCCTGGTTTGCAGGGGCACTCGTTGCTGCAGCCAATGTGGGACACCGTTTTCTATCAGCTGCATCGGTTTGGTGCTGGTGGAGGTGTTGGTCTAAACTGGGTTCTCAATCCATTCGGTAGTTTGTAAGTAGTTCATAAAAAATGTGCGTCGTGCCTTTTGTTGATGTCCTCTCCTCTGCAAGCGTCTGTGACAGTAAATGTAGCTGAAAATTTTGTTGTTTTTACAAAATGATCTTTTTTGTTATTCTCCTTTTCCCTTTCTCCTGTTTTCCCTTTGTGTCCTCCTTTTTAAGCCTTAAGTAAAACCTCAACATAAAGAAAAATCCATGTTTTAGGAAAAAAAACCCCACGTAAAATTGAAGGAGGAATGTGGAATCCAATTTGATGAATAATAAATAATCTCAGGCTCAGAAAAGCCTCAGCTATTTTTCTCAAAGCAGACAGTGCGCTACTAGCTTGATCTGCTGCTATAAATATTGCCCAGGTTCTTTCAACTCTTCTGAAGGTAAATGAGAAGCAGTTGCCAGGTTTGCTTGGTATTGCGTGTCTGGGACGATGAAAGGGCCAAAGAAACGGGAAGATCTGTAATTGCGAGTGGGGTGCTCAGCCAGGCGGTCTGGGGAGCCCAAGCGCCGAGGCGCAGCGGGGAGGCATGCGCTTGATGTGGGATCTTCCTTCGCCACGGTTTCTACCTGCCAAACCCCAGCCTGGAAGATAACTCGTGCTGGCTCCAGGATGGGAGGATGCTAAAAGCGCTCCTGCCCAGACGAACCTCGGTGACGTGGCATCGGGTGCACCGCTGGGCATTTGCATTGCCGCTCAAGGGCAAGGGGTTTGGAGCGCTGACCCCCTTGCTCACCGCACCCTGCGGTGATGGAGCAGTTGGACATCAGTGGGCAGGTTGGCGCTGTGATGCCTTTCCTTCCTTCCTTCTGCCTTACAGGAGCATTTTTGCTTCCTCAGGTCTCACACGTGACGGCTGAATCTTCATCCTCTCTCTGTTTTCAGTGAATCAGACTTTTATTCTGCTTCCCTTCTCAATCTGCTTCGGATGCAGTAGAGCCCCCTCTGCTTGGCACCCTGGTAACTCTTACATTCGCAGGACTTGTCTGTCTCTGCATCCCTCCGTGCTTACGAAGCCCTCGCCGCTCTGCAGCTCCAGGGCGGCCGTCCTCCCCGCTGGCCCCCGGGGCAGGCTGGTGCGGGATTGTGCGTGGTCCCCTTCAGCACGGCCCAAGCCTTGGATCTGGGCTTCACCCCAGCACGGAGTTTGAGCGCAGGCCTGAAGGAGGAGATAAGTACGGCCCTTGTGGGTTTGACTGAAAGCATCTCCCGTTTACAACAGCAACTGTGAGGGATGCCGTGGGGTTAAAAGAAGAATTAGGGGCATGTGTAGACCCGTCCTTGCCCAGCAGGCAAGCTGTAGTTTAAGCCGTGCTTCCCAAGCATAGACGGTTTCCAATCCATCATGCTTAGCAGAGGATGGCTGCTTCTCCAGGAATTTATATCCTTTTTTACCCCCATTTAAGCTTGTCCTTCAGATCCTGCAGAAACGCCCCTGTCACTCCAAGGCTGCTGTTATTTTCCTGGTGGATTTGGATCCAGGCAGTGCCCACTCCACCAGGATGAGGAGGGCAGTGAGACCTTTCAATTTCTTCATGCTCTTTTGCATTGCAGGCTCGAGACTGGGGAGGAGGAGGGTGTGTTGAGCTAGGAGATGTCCCTCTCTTCACTGGCAAGGGCTTTTCTCTGTTTCCTCGTGGTGGCTGGCATCACACCCTCACGGGGCTGACTTGACCGGCCAAACTGTCGTAGAGACCAAGTCCTTGGGAATAGTTACCTGATGAACAAGAAACATTTGGGGAGGTTTGTCCCTCAGCTTACCTAAGGTTTATTCATGACTTTTTCAGTGGAGCTAATTGAGCAGGTGCGTTGATAATGTCATGNGAGCTGCAATGCTACCGAGATGAATGTCAAGTGGTCTCCAATGGCCTCCTGGAGCGCATGCCGTTGGTGTTACCCCAAGGGCTCGAGCAGCTGTGAAACCCTCTTGTCCCCAGTCTGAGAGGGTTTTACTGTCACCTGTTGGGGTTGGTTTTTTTTAGCGGCTTGGCCAGCGGGGATTCTCCAGCAGCACTGCCTTGGGCAGCCTGGCTGCGGTACCTGCCTGTGCCCAGCTGTGCCGCAGCCAGCCCCAGCAGCATCACGGCCATTTCCATGGCAACAGCACGTGCGCGGCCGTAATAAAGTCAGATTACAGCTGCTCTGCTGTGTGTGCAGGCAGGAAAGGAGTTTTCTGAGGTAAGAGCTCAAATGACTTGCGGAGGAGCGTTTTGGCTGGGGAAAGACAGACTTTCCAGCGGCTAGGAGGCTGTTTGCACAGTGCTAGAAATGCTAAAAAAAGATTAAGTGAATTTTCTGGGATTTTTTTTTTGCTCTGCTAAGTAGATTTCACGCACACTTGCAGTAGGAGCTAAATTTAAAGGGTGATTGTCCAGAAAGGGCTATGGAGCAGGTCTCTGAAGTGTCTACCTGTCCCACAGGGCAATAACATGCGCTGTGTGTTTTCTTAGAAGTGGCTTCAAAGGTTGCTGTGGGATCCAGTTTCAGCTCGGAGCCTGCTGCTGGGATAGCTGTTTGTCATGGGCCAAACGCCAGCAGCCAGGCTGCGGGGAGAGCTCGCGCACAGCCCTTGAATGTGATCTCCTAGGAGCAAGAGCTGCGCAGGACTGTGTTTTGGCTTGGCCAGTGATGAAGATGAGACTATGCTTGCTCTCTTGCCGTGGCCGACAGAGCCGCTCTGTTAGCTCTCGGCAGGGTTGCCAGCATCCTTCGAGCTGACCTACGAGGAAAATGGAAAGGTTTGCCTGTTCTGCAAACCCTGGTCCATCCTGCTCTCGTTCCATCATCGTTCTATCACCTCTCTGCTGGGGTAATCCGAGTGCCACCCTCTCTCATGGTAGGTGACCTAAGGATCCTTGCGCTTGCATGGTCTCTGTTCCCTCTGCAGCACGCCTGGTAACCTCCTATGGGGTTAGACGTGAGCAGCAAAGCCCGTGGCATGTGTTACACTGGTAGGGCAGGAGCTGCAGCTGATGCCGGTGGCTACACGGCTTGGCAGATGATGTCTTTGTAACACGCTGACATTGTCTCCTCCTCTGGAGCATGTGTTGTAGTCCAGGGGTATCCGTTTGGTGTCTCTGGAAGCCTCTTCCAAACGAGACCATGACGACACTGTTGGTGGTTGTTGATGGGACAGTTGGCTGGCTGCTCTCCAGCCCTGTCAGCACGGCAGCTGAGTTTGCGGGCGTCCAAAACGACGAGTCCTTCAACTCGAGCGTGGCACTTCCAGCACTTCGGTTAAAAGCAGGAACACTTTTAATGTGGTCAGATCTGGCTTTCCCTGTCCAGTTCAATTACAACAAGTAAAGTGAGGTTCCCGGAGGGGTTTAGGAGTGCAATATCTACTTAAATATTGAAGCTGTACACAAGACCAATGGGACTTAGGTGCTACATGGGTTTTGGAGGACTGGGCATCTGAGCTGCGCTGAAGTGGGAGCGGGTGTGCTGGGGTGGGGAGGACACCGAGGGAACTTGCTGCTTTCTGAGAGTGCTAGATGCATCTCGGTGAGGTTTCTTTGGTCTCTCCCCGCTCGGTCTCGTGGGGCAACATCAAAGGAGGCTTCCTGTGGAAACAAATGGAGACCGAGGTAACACCTCGTCATGGGAGAGCCTTGGGAGCCCTGGCCGAGGGAAACCCGCCTGCCCGGCTCCAATCGGGCTGGCAAAGCCGGCTCTTCCCAGTGCAATTTGTGCGGCCATGCTAAGCCTTCCCTGGGCTGTGTGACAGGACTGTTGGCAACCGCCCGGGGCGGCTGCTGACGGCAGACATCAGGGCAAGCGCCAGCAGGGTATCGCAGCCCAAGGAAGCTCCCAGAAGGTTTGAGGGAAGGATTTGGGTGTGGGTTAAAAAAGGTCAGGCCCCAGGTACTGTCAAATGTCACAGAGGTTCAGGACCTCAAACGCCCTGTGGTTTACTGCGTTTCCCCACCCCGTCCCTGCCACCACCTCTCCTGTGTCTCCCATGATGTGGCTGTGAGCTGCGTGTGTGGTTTGGAGGTGTCACCTGGGTAGCACCCACCAACTCACCTGCCAGGTGTGAAAACCAGGGGCCGGCTTTAGCTCCAGCCCTGCCGGAGGGATCTCAGCAGTTTCCAAGCATCCTCTCTGCTCAGCTGAGCTTGGCTCGCTTTCGGCAGTCTTTCACTGGAGCACCAAGTTCCTCCTCAGGAAGTGTAATATTCATGAAGGAGCCACGTTAATTAGCAAGCCGTCTGCTCCCCGCTTTGGCATGTGAGTAGGTGGTGTTACCTCTGGAATGAGGTTGAAATCCATTTGGTATTTAGGCGCGTTTGATTTGCGAGAGCTTGTAGGCCCCGTGAAGAGCACCTCTAAAGCACGTTGAGCTACACGCAACTCTCGCATTATGTGTTTTCTCTCTGTAGGTCTGGGGCGTGCAAGGAGACCTCGTTCCCAAGAGGGTATCCCCCGTCCATCTGAATAAACTGCGGCCAGCCAGCGGCCAGATTCCTGTCGTTCATGAGCGCCTCCTCCCTTGCTGGCAGAGCATCCGCAAACAGATCCGCGATTATCTCTGACTTCGTCACAGAAGTGGCTCAGGGGAAGCTTATTCTCAAATTGCACTTTATCTTCGGTTGGAAGTCAAACGAGCAAACCTCAGTTGTGCAGCTTTGCTGTGGCCGATCGCTGGCTTTGCTGCTGTCCTCAGCCTGGAGGAATATCGATGCCTCCGTTCGAGAGTTATGAGCCCAAGAATTACGTTTCAGCCTGTTATTGAGCCCTGACTGCATGACAGCGAACACAAAAAGGTACAAACACCATCAAACCCACTTAATTTTGTATCAGTTCTTGGCTGTTTCCACCACCAGCGTGGTTTCAGTGCTAGTATGTAGTCTTCAAGTATCAGTAAGTTTTGGCAACTTCTCTAGCGCACGAGGAGGCAGGATCTCTGGAATCCAGCTTTTTTTCCCCAAATCTTTTCAAGATGTCGTCTTCTGCTAAATTCTAGGAGTGAGAAGGTAGAGAGTGAAGAAGCTAAAAAAGACTGCGAATCTTGCTCGTGTTGTAGTTGAGCAACAAAAGTGTCTTCCCTTTTGCAAATGATTTCCAATGGTTTCCACATTTTCTTTTTTTCTTTTCGTTTGGTCACAGAAAAAAATGAAAGGAAAAAAGGGAGAAGTAATGAAAAGGCCAAATGTTTCCTTTTCTGGTTAATCTCTGAAGAACTTTAAAGAAGTGGCTCATGCCAATTTCTGGGAAAAGGAAGAGAAATTCCACTTTCTGCAAGTGATTTCCTCCCCCCACACACCCCTTGAAATAATTCATCCTGCCTTAAATTCAAACGTTTGATTTGGAAACTGGGGCAGAAGGTGAGTGTTTGTGGGTGTGTTGGCAGGGGCGTCCTGAGTGGGTAAAAGCTTTCGGAAGGGCAGCACGCAGCCCTGGCGCGGCGGGACGAGATATATTGGGACCTTCTTTGGGCAAAACCATGGTGGGCGCTGCTGGGGTGGATGAGGACATGAAGACGCCAGCCCAGAAAATCCTTAAATACTTCGAACACAGGAGCTCAGCCCCCGCTCCTGTTAATTCGGGAGCTACTCCCGGTGGTGTTCGCTGGATCCGGGGGATGCCCCGCTCTCAGGGTCAGCAGCCTGGGTGCTCAGCGTCCCTCAGGAACAGCTCCTTGTCCTCTCTGCCTGGGTACCTTGCTGTGCGTCAAAGGCGCTGGAGGAAAAACGCCAGAAGCGATGAGGGGTGTGTGCCCTCCTTTCCTGTCGGACCCCTAATGCCACGTTTCTCTCATTTAAATGAAGGTTTCTGCATCGACGTGCATCCCTGCTCTGGGCCACGTGAGTCTCCGCTCCAGGGCCTTGACCTCAGAGTAGACGGAGGCTTTGCCTCCCGGTTATCTGCAGCGCGAGGGTGCTCCCAAGCCCGGCTCAACGAGAGGGACTGAGACAGGTGAGTCGCTGCCTTTTCCCACCAACGTCACCCAGCTCACCAAACATCAGACCTCTGGGGCTGCTCCTCCGCAGCAGTTTGCTCAGAGCAAAGGTGTCAGGCGCACCCCGCCGCGCTGCCTGGGGTGACGGCCAGCTCTGTGAGCAGCAAGGCATCGTTTGCTGGTGCCTTTGGAAACAAATCCTGCAGCAGGGGACTGATGTTGTGCCTGCTTTCCCTGGCTGCTGATGTCGGGGAGGAGAAGGCGCATCGGGAGACAATGACTCCACGGAGGCGCTCTGGGAATGGGTCACCCCCTCCTTGCGGCGAGGGCTGCTGGAAGGGAGCCCAGGCGAAGCGCTGCCAATGATGTCTTCATTCTCGTACCCCGTTACAGGCGGTGTTTGCAAATGCTGAGGCGATGCTGTTCAGTGAGCAGCCAGCCAGCTTGGCCGATAATGTAGCTTTTGGTGGCTCTGCTCAAAGCCCTGAGAGCCCTGCGGTGTGTTTTGGCTCATGGGTCGCAGCAGTGGGTTTGGATGGCTCTGTGGGAGTGGAAGAGGTGAAAGGAGAGAGCTGGCTATTTGGCTGCTTTTCTGGAAGTAAATGAACTCTGCCTGAATGATGAACCAGGTATGGCTGCTTCTGGACGCCACAGCCCTGCAAGATGAGGATTTCCCCGTTTATAGATGTAGTGATGGTCTCTGGCTGTGTCTGGAGCAGAAGTGGGGATCTAAAGCATCTCAGCTCCCTTGGGCTGAATCATTCGCTAACGAAAGGAGCCCAGACCTCAGCACGCCGTGAGATAACTCTGCAACCCACGATTGCAACAGAAGAGTGTTGCAGAAACACTCTGGTCCTGGTGCCAGGGCTGCACGTGGCCAGATCCCATCCACTGCGTGTTGTGCAGGGAGGACCCCCATCCTCCACTCGCTGCGCAGCCACTTTTGCAAGGGCAAGAAGCAGGTTCATCGGAAGGCATCTCCACTGGAGTACCAAAAATGCTTTGAAATGGTCTGGTTTGTGTTGGGAAGGGGGAGAAATGCAGAACGAATGGTGCTTGTAGGCTGGTTCACATGAAACACCAAAGGAAGGAGGCAATTAATTGATTTCCCTAGCCCCATTGCAAGAGTGCCCGCCACAGCCCTGGGAAGCGGGTGATGGGGCTGTGGAAGGCAGCTGCCTCCCTTTCTTCGATCCAAACCGGTGTGACCATCCATGCTGGCTGCCCAGAAACCTGGGGTCACGCTGGCATCCTGTGGTGCCAGAGCCTGAGACGAGAGATGGCTTCTCTTTGAAGTCAGGATCAGTAATCTGTGAAAATTACAAAAAACCCCAACGAACCAAACCAAAAACACGCAAGTCCCCCCCCCCCCCGCTTCTCTGATGCAGAAGATGTGGCAAAGCCTTCGCTGTGTTCAGGTTAATGTTTTAAGAACAGCAATGATTTCTAGCAGCCTGTCTTCTAGGTAATGAACCCGTTTCAATCCTGTGGTTAATTATACTAAATAATTACGGGATTTAGCTCGTTTACCCTGCGCTTCTTCACGCCCTGCGTGACCACGTGATGTCAAGTACAAGACGAAGCAATTAGGAGAGGTGGACTCCATGCCCAGCTCCACCGCTGCTGCGGGACGTGGCTGTGCCTCGGACCTGCGCCAGCTCCTCCGCCCGATGACGCTGAGCTCAGAGGTGTCGAGGCTTAAGCCGGCCACGCGCTGAGCATCTTGAGCAGAAGATTACACAGGGGTGGTGTCCAGAGCGCTCTGGGAGCCCTGGGAAGCTCCAGTGTGTGGCCAGGAGCTGTTGCGTCTTGCTGTGTAATGAAACACTGCCATGCCTCTGCAAACTTCCCCGTAGCCTGGGGCTTGGGTGGAAATGTGTTGAATCATTAAATCAAGCTACTTAAGAGCTGCTTGAAGATGGAAGACGTGAAATCGGGCGTATAAAATGGCAATCGTGTCTGGACGATCCCCTGAGCATCTGCCTGCCTCGAACAGAGCTGCTGTTCGCAGCGGCTCTGGTTCTCGGCTTGTGCCCCGGAGGGACAGGCAGAGCTTGCTCGTGCAGAAAGCCCAGCTAAGTTTCCGCTCCATCGTTGCAGAGTGCCTGGGGCTCGCCTGAAAAGGCCAGGATGTCGCCTCGCATTGAGGAGCCAGCCGGCCAGCTCAGGTTGGCGGTGCCTGTTAGGACAGGACCTGAGGGAGATCTAAGAAGAGGCGTGTGAATCTGGGACCAAGACCTCAGGCGCTCGTCTTGAGGCAGAGTCGGTCCTGCTTTGTGGAAACGGTCACGCTGCTTTCAGGAAGCCTCTGCTTAAGTCCTCTGCGTTTGTGCTTTCTCCTGGCCTCCTCCTTCCCCTGGACTGAGATCCTAAGGAACTGGGAAGGAAGCTAGGTGGGGAAAAAAGCCTTTGTTTTTAAAGAAGCCACAGGGTGAGCTGGCAGATTCCCCGGTCTCGTGCGCTTGGGACCTCCCTTAGCGCGTTGCTGCGCACAGCCCAGAAGGCTGCTCCGAGCAGCTCGCTGCCCGCAGGCATCCCCAGGGGCTTCTGCGTTGCTCCCTCGCCTTCCCTTCCCAGGGCGTGAGAGAACTCCTGAGGGCCAGGACTGTGCACTGGGTTCTGATAATGCAACATCTTTTGGTAGTGAAGACTGCAGGGTAGCAAGCTAACTGCAGGGGAGATTTCAGGCCACATGTTCGTCCTACAGCTCCTCAATGGAGAATG
This sequence comes from Steatornis caripensis, assembly GCA_013398225.1. Taxonomy (NCBI): domain Eukaryota; kingdom Metazoa; phylum Chordata; class Aves; order Caprimulgiformes; family Steatornithidae; genus Steatornis; species Steatornis caripensis. The sequence goes on along the minus strand of VZSC01005227.1, from coordinate 382,494 downwards.
GCGTATCTTATCTCGGGCCAAGGGGGTGGATCACATCATGCGAGCCGTAGTTCTTGCTTGGAGCCTTGTGCAGAGCTGGAGCAGCTCCAAGCACAGCTCGCAGACTTGGCGCCTGCTCCATGCCGGGCTGCATTGGTACAGGGGCTGATGAAGCATCCAGGTTTTGGCTGGCAGAAGCAGCCAGCCAGGCCACTGGTGCTATAAAGGCTGCAGGATCCTGCTGCGAGATCAGCTCAGCTGCTTTTTTCAGAGGAGCCGTCTGCTCTGGTGCAGAGCAGGGCCGGAGACTATTTACTGGTGAGGAAGAGCAGAATGAGTTCAAAAGTGGATGTTTTGGGAGTGATTTCAGCTTGGAGAGTCTGTTTGGAGTAGCTATGGGGGACAAGCTATGATACCTTGATGGGTAAAGTATCCCCAGCCCATGAGCGTGTTTCATAAGGCTGTTCCCTTCGGTGCTGCCTGCTCCCTCCATGCAGCTTGTTGCTAATGAATCTCTGCATCGTACCTAGGAGACAGAGAGAGCCGATGCTGGCGCGGCATCACCCGGGCTTCGGCTGGTACCAGCTGCCTGCTGGAAGGGCTGTCATGCCGTGTCTGAAACCCAGAAGCAATTACGTGGTGCCCGCTAAGCCGCGAGGCGCTCGCCTGGATCAGGCGGCAGACTGCGTCACTGCCTGCAGAAGACACCAGCAGCAGGCAGTAACCGGTTGCTTCTTATTGCTGAAGCATCAGGGATTTTCACCAGCAGCTTCCCCTCTCTGCAAGCGCAGCTCCGGGGCACTCGCTGGGCTGGGGCAGAGGGAAGGGGAGCCAGCAGCGTGAGGCTGGATGGAGGAGCAGCCACTTTCAGTAAGAATAAAGGAGACGCAGGCGATTTGTTTTCCTCCTGTTTTGGGGCTGGTTGCCTTCCGTGCCTGTGTAGTGAGATTTCAGGCGGATGTTCCCCTTGTCCCCGCACGTCTGCGTGGCACCGGGTTGGTCTGTAAATCCCTGTCCCCGCATGGGGACAAATGAAAACGCTTGGTCACACACTGTCTCTCCAGGCGACGTCTGGCACGCGCTTCCCTGCACTCCTGCTGCCTCCTTGCAGCTGTAGCTCAGAAGCACCTCTTGGGCTGTAGCATCTGCCGTCTCTAGCTTTACAGCTCGGAAATGCACGTTGGCTTCGTCACATGTTTAGCACTGCTGACTATGAGAAGTGCCCAAATATTAAGTAACTTCCCAAGCTGGGTCTAGCTCGGACTGATGGAATCTAGGACCGTTTCTTTCCGCTTGGGTCATGGAGAACATTTGGATAGATGATTAGAAGAGATGCTGCCCCTCCCGGCCCCCCCCCCAACCTGCTGCTGGGAGAGGCAATAGCCCAGGAGAGCACTGGGTTGAAGGTTCGCTTGAAGAAAGATGAAGTGCAAGCCTACTGGAGATGTCTCACTGGGCCTGAAGATAGCTTAAGTATTTTGGAGACGACCAAAACTGATGCTAGGTGGTTGCCCATCACTGTCGGGGGTATTTGGAAACCAAAAGCCCAACTCTACTACACGATTTCGGATGCCTCTTTCTTAGGAACGGGGCTCAGCACATGGCACCTGCCTCTCCTCTGCAGGAGCGGGGCCGGGCGGCCCAGCGGGGTGGGTAACATGACAGCTGTATCCCCCCTTTCCAAAGCAGCCTCAGGCAGCTCCCATTAGATCACTTTAAATCCAGCTCTGCTTGGCCTCTGTGTCCGATTTAAGCAGCATGACCGAATACTTGCCGACGGGGAAGCCTTGTTTGATTGTGGAGGTAATAAGATGATGCGAACACAAGAGCTGATAGTTTCAAGTAACTGAAACTTAACCTCGCCGTATAAAGCGTTATTGTCCTGCCACAGAAATGCTCTGTCCGGGAGAGCACAGCTGCAGGGAAAATAAATGCTGCTCTTCTTTTTTCTTTCTTTCTCTTTTTGCTTTGTTTGTTTAAAACCCGGGAACCTCAGGTTGGTTTGCTCTCGTTGGCTGCGATGGAGCGGTGGTGGGACGCGGGCGCTGGGCTCTGCCCGGGGAGCTGGGGCTCCCTGGGGGGTCTGTGGTGCAAATTCCCTTTAATCCAGGGAATTAAATCCCAAGCAAAGCCATTGATGGCCATGGATTTAGTTGAGATCCAGGCCAAATCCTGGCCCCGTTGAACTTAAATGGGAGCTTTACCTGCTGCCTTCAGAGGGATCAGGGCTGGGACCTGCTGCTAGGTGTTAAGAATGTCCGCCCTACTGACCTGAGCGGGACAGACCGCCCTGCCCGGGCGTGAGCGCACGGCTGGGATCCCGCTCCCTGAGCGGTGCAACGTTCGCAGAGCATACAGCATTGCAGCGGGTGCCCCAGTTGTGCTTTCCTTCCCCTGTGCAGGTCCTGGCTCCAGACCAAACCCACTCTGAGCCGTCCGTGAAACCTCAGCGAGCGGCAGCCGCTAAGTCCTCAGTTGCCTTCTCAAAAGCACCTCCTGATACAGAAACAGTTAGTCGCTGCCTGCAACTGCCAGACGTGCCAGATCCTTCCAGCATCTGTTTTGGACACTGAGGTAAACGGGTCTGGGATGGCTTTATCTGGGGGTGGAAAACTGCTGCCACCAACAGTGTTGCACCAGGGCTGCCGTGAGCTCGCCTGCTGCTGCCGGACAGGCCTACCTTCCTAGGTGTGTTATAAACAGGGTAAAAAAAGATATGTTTGGATATATATATGCATGAGTGGCTGTTTTGGGTGGGAGCTGCCGGTCCCTGGGCGCTGGGAGCCACAGGAGCAGCCACCTCCGCCAGCGCTGCGTGTCCCGCTCGGAGCTGGAGAGACCTGGCCTGGCGGCTGTGTTGCCTGACTCACGCAGCCATGTTGCTTTTCAGGCAATTTAGGCTGTGTTTATGATGGTAAGGAGATTTTCTTTTGTTTGCTTAGTTTTATTTTTTAAAAGCTTCCTATTTTCTCAAATTCCTCACCCACGCGAATCAGCGGGGTGGACAGGCAGGCTCTTAGTCCGGTTGGTTTTGGGCGCACTCAGAAATCCCCATGGGGATTTTTTTTCTGGCAGGGCTGGGATATTCTCTTCCCGCTCGTAGCTACCATAAAAACATTTCATCTGATTAAGTTGCACTTATTTATTTGTCCAAACACGCAGCAGCCCGAGCCTGTATTTGTGTGTGTGCTCAAATGTCTTCCAAAAGCCACTCCTACCACCCCTGCAAAATAGTTGGAGGGTGATACAAGAATGATGAATATCTGGCCAAGAGGAATGCTTTGGAGTGAATGAACGGCAGTTGTGAATGGGAACGGCTCTGTGCAAGTAGCACTGGGGCGGCGGTGACTTCACTTGATGTGAGACCAAAATAACCGAGGTGATGCCCTTTATGCCAGGGGAGAGGCAAAAACCCTGAGCGCCCAGCTCGGGAAAGTTCCTTGCTGAAGGAAGAGGCCTCGCTAGATGCTTCACCCAAGCTCTCACGCTGGCGTGGGTTGAGGTCTGGATTTGTGCTTAATGGTTCACACTGAGCTCTGTGCTTAACTCAACACCGTCTCGCAAAGGGGAAGCAGTGATTTGTAATCTGTTGCGGGAATCAGCCGCCCTATTCATCAGAACTGTCAGCTTGGCCACAGGATATTTGTTGAAGATGTTGTAAGAAATTCTGCATCTTGGGAAAGAAATAATGTCACTTTATTGTTAATGCCCAGGGAAAGCCGCAGAGACTGTGCCCCTGCTAACCGCTGGTCGACGTGCTAGTAAAACCCTGCTGCTATAAGTATGTTTCTAGACAAACGTGAGGTTTTTTCTTTGCTCTTGGGAGCCAGCAAATTTTTTATTATTTTTTATTATTTTTCAAGTGTCGCCTCTACAAGCTACTCAAACTTCTCCAGTGGAATATCTTTGCCATTACTACTAAGTAGGTGCTTTTTAAAAGGATTAGAAAAACAAAGGTTGAAATGAAATCCAGGAATAATCAGACAATTCTGTTCTGAAACTGATTCTGAACCCAAACCTTTTTGGAGAGATTTCTGTTTGAAACGTTGTGAGGGACGTGTATTGACTCTTCTAACTCTGACTCCAGCCACAAATAATTTGTGACTTCGGCGAGAAACACGTGCAGCTTCGGTGGGGGCTGAATTTCCACCAGCGGAGATGTCCTGGCAAGTGAAAGGATTGCCTTCCAGCCCCAAACCAGGCTGGGTTCCGGGGCAGGGATCGTCCCTGCTCGGTATTCCTACTGCCTTCACCGCTCTGCCCTGGTGTGATGCTCAGGCTGCCCCTTTCCTCCAAATGATTTTCCATGGGGACTTTGGCTTGCCCAGCTCTGCCAAAGCCTTTCTGGCGGTGAGGCGTATTAGGCGATGGGATTGCTGAGGTGCCGTACCTCCCAGTACACACCGTCAGCGGTGGAACCAGGAGGGGATGCCAGGTCCTGAGCCCAGTGCTCGCTTTCTCCTCCTGTCTGGGTGATGCCGGGGCAGAGGCTGCCGCTCCTCCCACGAGCACGTGACACCCAAACCCACGAGCTGCTTTGCGTCCCCTAAGTTATTTTCTCTGGTTTATGGGCATCTTCCTCGGTCTCTTTTGGAATGTTTTGGCTTTTGCTTAAAAACATTGCAATAGTGGGAAATGGTTTTGACAGAAGATCCAGCTCTTTTTCTTGCATGTCCTCAGCACAGAGGCAGCGACTGTTGGAAGAAAACCCCGAATATTTTCCAGGTGACATGTTTCTCATCTCCTGCTGCTGTGGGTGCTGGGGAAATGCAAGAGCGCTTGCCCAAAAGCCATTGTAAACTTTGCTCTGCTGGCTGTATCCTGAATCTGCCACTTGCTCTTCTTTCCCAGGGCAGCAGAAACTGAGTCTCCAGGCTCGACAGAAGTTTTGTGGTCCGGCTTTTCGGGCCAATGCCTGTCACGACGCACACTATAAGTAGCCCAACTTGGCTCTGTGCCCTCAGAGGTGCTGACAGTGAGGGGATCCATGGACCACATGGCCCTGCACCTAGCCCCCATCTGCAGTGTGTTTGCATCTCCCTTGGGGATTGCGGGTGTCCCAGCACCCCACCACTCCTTGAACTGAATCTCTAGCCCTTCTGTCCTTCCTTTCTTCTCTCTGCTGTCCATCATTAGGGGCAGATCTCAGACAACAGACCCATGCAGGAGTGGGAACAGCAGTTGATGTGGCTTGAGCTGGCTAAGGAGGACCTCAGTAATGGACTTAAACCACAAGGACCATGGTAGCTGTAGTCTGGAATGGGCATGATCTCCCTGAAGGCCTTCCTGAGTCCTTGCCTGCTTGACTCAAGGTCCTTCAGGGTGTACCAGACTCAGATCCCAAGAAGCTCCAAGTCACGTGTTGCTTCTGCAAAGCCTTGACCTGCCATCTCAAGCCAGAGATGTGGGGTGAAGCGCCTGTTACCTTCTACAGGGGTCCAGAGCAGGGGTCCTGCCTCTGCTTGCGTCTCCCCAGGTGGAGGTAGCTCTGACTGCCAGCCTAGAATCACTCTTCTCTTCCATCAGAGATGCACAAACAGGGAACCCAGGCCCAAACATGGGGTTTTATCCACCTTGTGTCTTGAGAAATCTCTTTCTTTTCATCTGTTTGGTAACCTATGTCTTAGTCTACCTGGGGAAGAGCTGTTTTACGACGCATGGCTGGAAAAGAGAGGCTGAATCAGAGAGTTTTGGCAACGGCTGGGCTGGAGGTGGGCTCTGAGCACAGTACTGGCTGCAGGAGCTGCGAAGGCTTGAGCAGCACCCCCAGGAGCCTCCCCAGCCGCTCCCAAGCCATCTGCACCTCTCCTAGAGGCAACCCTGTGCTGGCATTGGGATTTCTCTGTGTGTGCCTTGAGCCTGGAAGGGCTTTTTTTTTCCCTGTAGGGAGACTTGCATAGCAATAGCCTGATGTGGGAATCTGCTCTCTGCACCAAAGGGGTTAAAGTCTGCTCCCTCCTCCTAGGCTGACCATGGAAAATACAGCTCTTGCCAGGGACTAAATGAAGGACAGAAACTAGGGCTCCTAGGATACAATAATACAAATAATACAACTTGTTCCACGAGCAGCGGAAACCAGCAAAGCCTGTTTTCCGACGGGTTTGTGTCGTGGGGTAAAGGGTGCGCGTGGGCTCTCGCTGGCTGGTAAAAGCCGAACGTGCTCATGAGCCGCCAAACTTCACAGAATTTACATTCCCGTAATAATTGGGAGCCCCTGTATAGTGTGGCTGACAGCGTCCAGAAAAAAAGCAGAGGCGGAGAGGAGGGGTGCACGGATGGTATGGCTGTGTAAACATGGTTTCCGTAGAAAATTGGATTGTAAAATGAAGGACGCAGGCAGAGCATCCTCTGGGGAAGTTTGATGATGTTTCCTCTAGCTTCTGCCCCAAACTGCGCATCTATTTTGTGATGATGCTCATTTTGCTGGAGGCAAAGGCACCTCGAAAGGCAGAGGTGCCGCATGTCAGTGTCGGGCCGAGGTACTTTGGGTCCACAGGTGAGCAGAGGTGTCGTTCTGTTTAGCAAGTCTGGCTTTTGCCCTTCAGACTGGAGAAACCTGTGTCCGACTCTGCGTTTCAGCCTAGACTTGGTGGTTTTGGTGTTGACCGCTCCTGCAGCTCAGAGCTAGGGATGTCTTGGGATTGATGGATGCTAAAAGCAGAGCCCTATCACTGTCCTCTGCACCAGGCGTGGAGTAATCCCCTGAGCTGTATCCGACACAGGGAAGATTCAGCTATAGCATAAGTAGCTTCTGGTGGCCATGTAAAGAAAACAGCCCCTTAGCTTTCTATTTTTTTCTGCTGGGATCATGTCACGCTCGTTTTCTAGGAGGGAATAAATGTGTGATGGAGATGTTCAGCAGATACATGCTGGAGCCTCACAGGAGCCAGACCTTCATCTGTTTGTCACAAGCCCCTTCTTGGCAGCAGCGCCAGCCCATGCCACCCTTCAAGAGACAGAGGAGCGGTGGGGATGGGGCAGGGGTTTCTAATTAAACCCAACAAAGGTGCGCTTGCTGATTTATTCCTCATCAGGATGTGGTGGAGGCTCCTTTGTGATGCACCGGCAGGGAGGATGAGGAGCGAGGGAGCTGCTGTGTCATCTTCACGAGGGTGGCAATGGGGCCGCTGGTGCCCCCTCACTCCAGCACCAAGTAGGGAGAAGCCTTGGCAGGAGTTCAGTGTCCTACGAGTGAGTGGGGGAGATGGGGGAGCCCTGTTCTTGTCCCCACTCGCCTGGGTAGGAAGCAGCGTGGTCCCTACCCCCTTCCCCAGCCTCCTGAGCCAACCAGGGTGGTCGCGGCTCTGGGTGCTCCTTGACAAATAGCCCCTTGTTTTAACGGATGAGTGTAAATGCTGTCCCCAGGTAAATGGGGTGGTCAGGAGGCTGCTTCACGTTCCTGGGAGGCCAGGTTTGAGCTGTGCGGTGGCAGCAGGATGATACAGGCTGAGATGACTCCTTACTGCAAACGCACTAGACTAGTTACTGGGGCTCTTTGCAAGATTAATGGGAAGGGAGGAGAAGGTCTTAAGGTAAACAGAGCGAAGCTGGCAGATGACTGTGCCATCTATGCACAACCTCGTCTAAGCCTATTTATATAAATCATGTGAAACTCAAATTAGAATTTCATCCATCTGCTGTGCTGTAAGTCGCTCTTCCACCAGCACAGCAAGCCAAGAAAACACTCTTAACTCCGTAAGATCTGCCTCAAGTGTGAGAAAGGTTCGGATACAAGCCCCAGAGCTGATGAGGGGGCTAAGATGCTGCACGCTGCAGCGTCCTGCAAGGCTGCAGGGCGTGTTGTCAGCAGATCCTCCAGTGGACAGCGGTGCCTTGACATCAAGGGCGAGCCAGGAAGAGATGCGGAAGTTCAGTGAGAAGCTTCCAAGACTCCTGACCGTGTGCGGAAGGACAAGGGTTCACCTCTGCCTCCTGCATGATATAACCATGGGTGAAAGCATTGGGCAGGACCACCTTTGCCTGGATCTTGTTCTCAAAGCCAGTGCCTAAACATTGGGGTGAAATCATAGTGGTTTAACATAATGAAGAATGCAGGGAAATGCCCGCTGTCCTTTCCCGTGCCTCCTACTTGTAACAAAGCTGGACTTTCCCTCAAAGAGGCTGTTATCCATTTGCTTTGCAGATGCGCAGCGTTCTGCTTGGAGTGGCTCCTTGGGGGAGCTACACCACGGGCAAACGTGACCACGTGTCTTTGCCTGCCTTCACGTGTGGTCGCTAAACTCGCCGCTTCTCTAGGAGCACGCTTACTGCAGGAGCACCCTGCGGGCTGACGCCGTGCCAGCCGGCCGCTGCCCCGGCAGCCAGCATGGGGCTGGCCCCGCTGCTGCAGCAGAGTGATTTCTAGGAAGCGCGTCTGCCTGCACACGCGGCAGGTCCCCGATGAAGGCAGTGACTCACCAAGGGATCTTTCGACCTCTCTACCCGGCAGTGTTGTGATCTGGCTTTCTTGGCATTTAGTGCTTTTCCTGTAATTAAAAATAAAACCCTGTTGCTTTTTTCCCTTTTCGCCTCACAGAATTGAGGATTTTGGTGAACAGTTTGGGGGTAAACAAGCGAAGACGACACTGTGGAGGAACAGTTGGTCAAGTTTGCGAGAGATGGAGCCAGATCTAAATACGGCACAGCCTTGCTGGTACAGAGCAGAAGGAAGGCGGCATGTGTGTCTGAGCAGTTGGACTGCTGCACGCTCTGTTAGATTTCCTTAACATCAAGTGCGTCTCTTCCCTTTTTCTTTCCTTTTTAGCTAAAAAAAAAAAAGGGAACAGAAGCTCACCAAAAATGTCTTTGGGTGGAAATAGGGAAGGGCTACAAGGAGGTGATCGACGCTCCGTGTCCCCGCTCGCTCAGCTGGCAGGTGTAGGCAGATGTGTCTGGATGAGATGCTCCTCTGGAAGGATTGAAACCAGGAGGCAGTGGCCACCTCCAGCTGCTCTCCTTGCTGCTGGTGCCCACCCCAAAATTTGTCCTGGCAAAAGGCCTTTTCCCAGGTGACCTCCATGCTTCTGCCAAGTGTTTGGTACCGATGGAGGGGCTGCTCTGTGCCATGTATCCCACAGAGTCCAAGACCTGTGAGAGGGACGAGGTCACTGGTGCTGATCTGGAGGTGCTGCACACCATCAGCCTTCCAGCTGAGCCTCTGCACACCAGGAGCAGGATGGCTTTCCCAGGTGCTTTTTTCCAGGCTGCGTACTCAAACTGAGTGTCTCCTCCAAAGTCCCGGGCCGCTTTGCTGACACGGAAAAGGTGCCTCTAGCAGTTTCCCACTGGTCACATCATGTTTTTGAGCCCCTTTGTCCGCTAGCAAAAAGCCTGCAGAGGAATCAGCATGTCTTTGGGCTGCGTTCACTGCTGGAAAGAACTGAACAAGGATTTCACTCTCCCTCTGTGGCCGGCTGTGGAGGCGGCCCGAGGCCAGGCTGTGCTGGGGGAGCAACGCGCTGTCGGATGCACTCTGCCAGCTCCTCGCGTGGCTCCTGCCCGTCGCGGAGGGCACCCTGCAACCCTTGTGCTGGCGGGGGCTGAAGCTTTCCTGCCTAGGGGATGCTCTTGCTGGGTTTTCACGTGCTCGGGGAAAGGCAGGGAGCTGGGCAGGGGAAGCCAAAGGCGAGACTGTTGCAAGCAGATTCAGTCAGGACTTGATTCTTAAACCACCCGGTTACAGGGTGAGCTGTGGAGCCTTCTCCCTCCCTGATCCGACTGTGAAGCCATGCGTCGGGGTCTCATGCCACTGCCTTTGGCCACTTAAACCAAGGCTTCCTCACAGCTTTCCAGCAAAAAGGGCTGACGTGGCTGAGCGGGGAAGAGCTTAACACAGATACAGCGGGCGGGTGTCTTGTCCGACCATCGCCAGCAAAGGCAGGGCCATGCACGGGGAGGATGGGCAGGAACGGGCGCTGTGTCCTGAGCCTGAAGAAGACAGGAGCTGAGGGTGCAACACTTAGGGGTGGGGACCTGCTCAATCGTTGCTTCTGCGGGCATCTGCCCCTGCAAATGACTCGCCCTATCTCAGCGCTAAATGCAAGGAGCAACCAGCGCTGCCACGGGCAAACCCAGCCTGGATTTTTCTGTAGCTGTTTCCGCTTTGGTTGGCCCAGGGTCCTGCCCAGGAGCTGGGGATGGTCTCCCCAGCCTGCTGCAAGCACCGCGGCACCCTTCCAGCTCTCCCGGGCTGGGGGGGATACGCAGCCAGAGCAGTGTGTTATGCAGAACAAGGCCTCCACTAAAAAGTTAGTGTTTACCAGCAAATAGCATGCGGGTTTTCTTTTGGTTTAATCGCCTCAGAGCCAGTCTCCAAATGTGCAGTTTTAGATCAGAGACCCCAAAATCCTTGGCACAGGAGAAAGAGCTACAGGGAAAGAATGAAACGAAGCCAGGTCCCAGAGCAGCAGTTGTGCTGTCTGGTGTGTTGCAGTGATACCGGCTGCCTTGGAGTAGCACCCCCATTTGCTTTCAACTACTCCTTCTGCCCTTTGAAGACCTGTGTGGAAGCAACTGAGAACGAAAGGGCCCAGGCTGTTGGTAGAGTGTTGCTTGAACAAAGAGGCTGAGGACGGTGCCTGACTTTCTGCATTCGCATCCTGGGAAAGCAGGTGGAAAATGATCCTGGTTTGGTCATCCGCTGCTGAGCTAGTTCTTCACGCCAAGCACGGGTGTTAAAAAAAAAAAAAGGATTAAACAGAAATTTAAGAGCTTTAATCACATAACATGGAGGTGGTAAAAGTGTTCGTGTAAGGAGATGTTTCAAGTGCCCCTTTGCGGGCACTGAGATTCATCTTATTTCAAGGGGTAGAAACAGACGAATATAAAAGCAGAATCTTGTGCGATGCAAAACTGCCTCTTGTTTCATGGTTTTGCTTAATTCATTCTTATGAACAGGCTTTTAATTCAGTTTAACTCAGTCTCTTTTCTCCCCCTGCTCCTGCTATGCAATGCAAGCCCATTTGTGTCTAGGTTACTGGCAACCAGTATATCGAGCTCTAGCCAAGCATGTATTAAAATAAAGCTGCAATCTGCTGAAAAACAGGTTTTAAGATGGAAACAAATAATTAGAAACACACAAATTAGTGTATGTCTGACAACAGGTTGAGCTCTGCATGGATTTAAACAAAGCTGTAATGGCAGGATGCGAGTGATTCAAACCGGAGGCAGCGGCTGAGTGTTGATTTTAATGGGTCAACCGGAAAAGATGTGGGGAAGGAGCAAACCCGGGCAGGTTTGGCAAGGGCTGAGCACCCAGAACTGAGGTAAAATAGCAACACTTGGGGGCTTTGCGTAACTCACGGCCTTTCAAGGACCAAGGCCTTGGATGAAGCACGAGCTTTTGGCTGACGTTACAAGTGCTGCTGCTGAAGCACCTCGCCTCCGGCACTGGGCCTTCCCCTCTGCTGTCTGCCTGCACTGGTGCACGTTTACTGGGCAGTGGTGGCACACCAGTAAGCTGCTTCATCGGGGAAGGTGTGGAAGCACTTTCTGTTGTTTTGTACCTTTGCCGTCGGGTGTTTTTATGCCTACAGGCTCCAGCGGTCTGGCAATGACCCGAGGCCAGGTTGCCTTCCCGGGGCAAGGCAGGGGCAGCCCTGCCCATGCCCCTTGGCGGGGTGATGGACAGCAGGTCCCCTGGCGNAGCACTTTCTGTTGTTTTGTACCTTTGCCGTCGGGTGTTTTTATGCCTACAGGCTCCAGCGGTCTGGCAATGACCCGAGGCCAGGTTGCCTTCCCGGGGCAAGGCAGGGGCAGCCCTGCCCATGCCCCTTGGCGGGGTGATGGACAGCAGGTCCCCCGGCGGGGAGCCTTCTAGCAGCTAGCGAGACCAAATTAGTTAAATACTCTTTTTCCCTCATTCACACGGGCACCTCACCGCTGAAATTGCAGTGTGCCCAGTCCTCAGCGTGCATGTGAGCGAGCAAGGCGCACCAGCAGCATGGATTGTTCTTCTGCACCCATTGTTATGGAAATTGCCTTAGAGACAGTTGCTCCAGCGTACATTTTTAGAAGCGTGAGCGAGCCATGCTGCAGGAAAACCGCTCCGAGAGGAGGAAAACCACCTGCCAGGCTCCCAGCACTGCCCCTTCCTCCAGCAGCGTGGTGGAGCCTTGCCAGCTCTCTCACTAGGGGTGGGATTCAGGGTGTTTCTTTGCCTGGTAAGGCAGGGAGAAAGAGCCCCTGGAGGAGCAGCCCCTTCTGCGTCAGTCTCCAAGGAAACCCTTGGGGCTGCGTGGCTCAGCTTTTGCTGCACACCCAGAGTTTGGGCTGTGGCTCACGTGTTCCAGGCTTCTGCCTGAATCATGCATCCATACTTCCATCTGCCAGTGGCATTGCACTAGTGCAAACAGCCCCATTTTAGGCAAATTGTGGGGTTTTCCTACGCCTAGATGCCACTATATCTCAAAGATACGGTTGGATTGGTGTGCAGGAGAAGTAATGTCCTCCTATGAGCTCAAGGGAAATTAGCCCTATCTCTGTTTTGAATGCGCATTCCTTACTGTTGAGTCTGAAAGTGAGAAGTCTTTTAATGCTCCCACACTTTCCAGCTTCTTGAGAGCAAGCCTGGGAGCTGCAGTGGTTACGGGGGACCTGGGCAGCAGGTGCCTCCAGGTCTGCTGCCACCAGCCTGGTTGCAGTGCCCAAGCCAGAGGGAGTCACCCTGCGCTGCCGGGGGAGCGGGGCTGCCTCTGCCCACTGCCCGGCAGCAGGCGGGAGGAGCAGAGGACAGCAAGCAATTTGCTACCCCAGAGGTTTCCAAAACTCCCCAAGCGAGGGCCGGCTAGCCGCACAGGCGGTTTCGCTGCTCGGCCCCTATTTGCACGGAAATGCCCAGCCCTCTCATCTCAGTTTTGACCAAAAAACTCAGCTCTTCTTGTCTCGATTAATTACAGCGTGGGCAAGGTTTGCTTCTCTTGGGCTTTGCCTGCGCTCCTCTTCACTGCCTGCCACGGAGCAGGAGCAGACCTCCGGCCTGTGCCCGGGAGCTTTGTGCAGCTGTAGCTGATGAAAGGGAGAAGCGCAGATCCAGTGACCTTTGTTTGCATAACTGCTGCTCATGGTCCCTGCTTGACATTTGAGGAGCGACCGTAAGTGCTGGGGGGAGTGCATGGTGATGGGGGTGCTGGGCAAAGCAGATGAACCTCATCCTTGCTGGCAGAGTACCAGGCTGAGCTGTGGCCTGTCCTTTCTGTCTCTGAAGTCCCGAGTGACTTGCACAGTGGTGTTTTGCCAGGAACCGTGGACAAGAAACCTGCCTCCAGCTCCTCGCTGGCCAGGCAGAGAGTCTGGCCACTCTGTCTGTTCCGAAGACGGTTTTGCTGCCCACGGCGGCAACGGAGCCGGAGCAGGGTGTTGGCTCTGTGGGACGGTGTGTCAATCACTGCCGGTGCCAGGGGAATGGGGCGAGATGGAGCTCACAGGCTGGAGCTGGAAAGGGACTTTGTCATCAAAACAAGGATGCTGAGGGTCACAAAGTGCTGGCAAGATGCCACCCAACAGCCTAGCCCACGCTGGCCTGCCAGGTCCGCAGCTTCAGCCCTGGCTGCTCCTCAGCATCCCTCAGGCACTGCCTGGGGCTGCCCGTGCCCGCGGCAATGGTGGGGTGGGGAAGGGCAACTCCGTCCCACGTCCCACGCCTACCTCCTCTGGCTTTGCCAAACAGGCTGCTCTTAATGCCTTCAGGCTCTTCAGGCGGAGCGGTGTTTCCTGAGGGACCGTGGTGTTGGGTGCCACGGATGCGTTCGCAGCCGCTGAGCATCCTGAACTTTGCGCTGGCAAATCGTCCAGCTTTGCAGCCGGTACAGCTGAAAAGGTATTTTTCTCCCTGAACATGGGAGACGCTTTATCCCAAGAGTCCTTGGTGTCGCTAACCTCAAAAGCTCAACCCTCAACAGCCAGAAGCGCGAGATTAGTGTAAGCCCCCTTAGCCTCCCCAAAAGAAACTGAGTTTCTTTCGATAAAGAGAATGTTGAAGGAGGAAGGGTAATTCTTTGTATTTTACATTCTGAGCCGTTTAAGTTTGTTTTACCTCCCTTGCTACTTGATCTGCTGCACTTGCAACGGCTGGAAGCTTCCTCTTGTTTTGTTTTGTTTTGTTTGCTTTTGATGTGAAAGCTGAGATTTTTGGGGCAGGTAGCTGAAACTTGGCCACAGGAACTGACAGCCCTGGGCTGTGCCTGGCCGTGAAAGTCAGATGCCTTCGCTGGATGTCTGACGGTTTTAGTGACAGATAGCAGGGAATCGCACTTTAATATTTATTGTGAGCTAAAAAAACAAGTAGAATGGAGAAACATATACAAAGCAGGCCATGAAAACAGGGCTTGTGAACATCTGAGATCCGCTCCTAATTAATAGCAGTTCCCATCCCAGAAATCATACCGTTCAGCAAAAGTTAATCGTCTTTGCTCATACATACAATACACTTCAAGAGAGAATGAGTCACCCTCATTGAAATGTCTAATGTTATGGAACCCAGTGCAACTGATGTAACAGACCCGGCTAAGCTCTCCAAATTGGCCGGGAGCACCAACAGCGAAACGCAGCCTGTGTGTAAGTTGACTTCACTGAGTTTTGCTTGTTCGTACCCGGGATGGATTTTGCCTTTATGTACTGAAACAGACTTACAGCGAAGGGCCCAAGAAGGATGCGGGTGGGCAAGTGTGCAGGGCAGGAGGGCTTGGCATCACCAAGCCCCGGTAGTCCTCACCGCCCGGCGTGGAGCTGCTCATCGCCACCTTTGGGAGACCACGAAGCAACTCTGCACAGAGGCCCTGCTCCTGCAACTATTTTGGCGTGCACGCGACTCGCAGCTCTGTTGGGGCGCCTGGGATCAGCACTTTAATCATATCACTCTGCGTGTTTAACCATTTGCAGGCCCCGGGATTTATTATTCATTTCTTGGTCCAGAAAGGATGTAGGGTGAATTCAGCATTAAGATTCTGCCTTCATATCAGCTGTTCCCTCTTAAATTAAATATTATTACCTGCAAACATTTCCTTTTAGCACTGGGAGCCGTTTGCTTGGTGTACTTTGTTTAAATGTCACCATATGAATTACTGAAAGTAATTTAAATATTTAAAGACATATACTGCAAGTCTAATTTTAATTTGAAATACTGAGCCAGACTCGCAGCTGATGCAGCAGATAACAGCTCAGCCTGGCACCCCTGGTTCCTGTCCTAGTTCTTTAAACTAATTATTTGCATTTCCAACAGCTTTCAGCCAACAAGCCTGGGCTCCGAGATCTTTTTTTTTCAGCCGGATTTTCTGCTCTCTTTGAGGCCTTGCAGCCCCTCTAGGATGGGTGTGAGTCTCTCAACGCGCTCGCCTCCCATCCACCCGTCCACCTTGGCTGCCCTTCTAGGGCATCTACCCCATAGGGCAAACTCTGGGAGAGGTAACATCGGAAATGCCAGGGGCCCAGCAGAAAAGACAGCAGCGCTCTCGTATTTCATGTTTTCCAAGTGGAGAAGATCCCCCTCCCGACACAACCTTTTCATCTCTCATTATCTTTATGAATAACTTGGAAAAAAAAAGAAAATGTTTTCTGGCACACTGGCCACGCTGCTGAAGAGCTGTTCTTCTTCCGCCTCCGCCTTCACTCACTCAGATGAAAAGCTACAGGTAATGTTGGGGAGTAAATTAAAGGCTTTCCACGGGGAAATAAGCTAAAATAGTAAACAAAAGGCAGATTCTTAAAAGCAAAACAGCTGAAGATGTCACCTGGAAAACACAGTGATGAAACACTCCTGGTCCTCGGAAATTACCTTACGTGCTGTTGGAGATTACCTTCTGAGTCAACCGGCTCAATGAGTCTCATGCCACTTTGCTAATACTTCTACTTGATGTGAATACCTGTGGTTTGCAAGGAAATAACGTTCCCCGTGAGAAATGCCGCCACTCAGACCCAAGCCTTCCCTCGCTTTCCTGAGAAAAGCTTGTGTTGGGTGGATGCTGTGATTTCTCCAGCTCCTGGAGCCTACCCCGGTGAGCTGTGCTCCCACCGCCACGTCCCCGTGGCCAGCCGGTTTGCGGGGCTGGCTCGCGGCATGCTGAGCTGCTCTGGTGCACCCAGAGCCCGCACAGCTTTGATCTCACACTTCCACCTGGCATCTCAGATGGGTCTCCTAACGCAAGGTCCAAGTTGCCTTTTAATCGTGCTGCAGGCATCTCCCGGAGCGTTGGTCTTGCCTGATGCCCTGCCCGCCCCTCTCCCTCCAGAGGCGAGGCTGACTTCTTATGCAAAGCCGGTGACTCATTCCCCAGGACGTGTTTGCTTAAAAGTTGCCTGGTCATCTCTTTCTCTGATCACTGCTTCCTTGCTTTTCAAATTGGGAGTGAAGAGACAGTGACACACAGGCACACCGTGTGTGTGCTGAAATGGCCCAAGCCGNAGGCGAGGCTGACTTCTTATGCAAAGCCGGTGACTCATTCCCCAGGACGTGTTTGCTTAAAAGTTGCCTGGTCATCTCTTTCTCTGATCACTGCTTCCTTGCTTTTCAAATTGGGAGTGAAGAGACAGTGACACACAGGCACACCGTGTGTGTGCTGAAATGGTCCAAGCCGCTTGCGGGCTCCCCCCCTTTCCTTGTGCCCGAGTGTCCCCAGGCCGTGTGTCCCCCCCACCCCTACTGGGGTCAGCGGCCAGATGTGGAGAAGCATATATCTCAAAGCCCATCCTTTTATCCCTCTCCACCACTTAAGCTATTAAATGATGTGAGCTCTCCCTGCACCCCTGGCTTTGCCCGTGTCCTGGGGCCATCCCAGCTATAGCAGCTGCCTGTGAAAGCCGGGCTGGGAAGGTATTACAGCCGGGAAGGTTTCCCCCAAGTCCCCTTTGGCCACCAAAGCTGGCCCCTCGAAGCCACGCTTGAGCAAGCTCCAGATCCTTGAGAACCCTCCAGAGATGATGCTGTCAGCGGGCACGGCAATGCATGTGGTGTCTCCAGTGGGATCTAGTAAGTGCCTTTGATGATGACCACTTGTGCACTGCTTCCTTGTGCCAATACCATCCAGTGTCTCGTCCACTGTGTCTGCTGGGGTGATAGACTGGGCTGAGTGTCCAGTGAAGCTTCCAGAGCTTGGCTGTTGTGAAATAAAGTACTCGATGCCGTACCAAGTGGCTTGGAGAACATCTGGAGAAATTGTGGCATCTTTCTCCTCAGCCTACAGCACAGCAAGGAACTGAAAGAGCCATGGGCGTGGCTGCGAAGCAGGGCACAGGAGGAGCAGGAGCTGCCACCAGGACATCTTTGCCATGGCTCAGCAGCTGGGCAGGCACAGCGAGACAGGCACCTGCACCAAGGGCAGGTCTTCTCCACACCGTGCTGGTGCGTCCTTCCTAGAGCATGGTGAGGTGAACTAAAACCAGGCTGAATGGCCGTGCTCAGAGGGCTGTGGTTAGCAGCACGAAGTCCAGCTGGAGGCCAGTGGTGTGCCCCAAGGGTCGGCACTGGGCCCAATATTGTTTACCTTCTTTATCAATGACCTGGATGATGGGACCGAGTGCACCAGCTTTTAGAAGATACGAAACTGGGAGAAGCAGCTGATCCATCAGAGGGTGGTCCTGCCATTCAGAGGGACCTCGATGAGCAGAGAGGAGCTTCCTGAAGTCCAACAAAAGGAAGTGTGAACGCCTGCCCCAGGGGAGGAATAGCCCCGCTCACCAGAACACACAGGGGCCCAAACAGCTGGAAAGCAACTTTGCAGATAAAGACCTGGGGAGGTCCTGATGGACAAGAAGTTGACCGTGAGCCAGCAACGCATTCTCACAGCCAGCAACATCACGGGCTGCATTAGGAAAAGTGTTGCCAGCAGGACAAGGGAGAAGAAGGAAGAAGGGTTTGATTCCTCCTTCGTCACCAAGCATTGAGGCCACTGGTGAAAACTGGACTTGCACCTTGTGGGTGTTTCAGGTATTTCTTGACAACCCTTAGGTCCAGCAAAGCGCTGCTTGAAGGGGCTTTAACCCCTTGTCAAGGGTCAGGAAGCAGAACACAGATGCAGGAACGGGACTTGCCCAGCATCACACAGTTAGGCCAGCGGTGAGTTGGGAAGGGGCCGGTCTCTTCCCTGCGACGTGGTCGAGTTCCCTCTGTGCTGTCTCCTGTTCTTGCAGGTGGTATATTTGTATCCAGAAGCTCTGAGTGTACCCAAAAGTGTCAAACAGGCTGGCACAGCGACCGGCAGGGATTGCTGAACCAGCTCACAGAAAATTGAAATTTTGTTAAAAAAAAGGCAAGCGAAAAAGAGATTGTCCCAAGAGATGCTTTGTGTTCAAAATAAAGCTTTGTTTCCTGGAAACTGAACTTTTTGGGGAAAAAGAGCGGGATTCAGCTGAACATTACTAACACTGGGAGGAAAACAGAAGTCGTTTTTCTGATGCTCCGAAAGGGGAACCAGCCCCTTGTTCCCGAAACGCTTCCCGGAAATGGCTTATTGGGTTTTGTTCGGGTTTATTTTAATTGCAATGAAGGGTTGCAAAACAAGAGGACTTGGTGCAAGAAAAAAAAAAAAACAAACCAGAGCACCTTCACAGACGGCCGGCAAAACTTCTCAATGAAAAGCAGTGTTGCCACAGCACAGGTGGTGAGACCTCGAAGCAGGGCAGGAGCCCGTCCCTTAGTAGCCACCAAATACATCCAAACCAGAACAACTACGTGAATGAAAAGCAGTGTTGTGGGGGGACATGCACTGGCTGGGAGACCTGCCCCACTCCTTGGAATAGAAGGATATGAACAATAATTGAGTGTAAAGCCACCCAGGGTGAGAAGCAGCAGCACAGTGCAACCTCCTTCGCCCGTATCTCTGTGTTGGCTAAGGGCTTAATTGGTGCAGTTTGGGGTTTTGTTGATAGGCAGGGATGCGGTGCGCTGCCACGTTGCTGAGTCCGCCCCTGATCTTGCCATGGCGTAAATCCCAGACAGCGCTGCTGGAGCCACCACGACTGCCTCCGGTCTGCCGGAGCTGGGCTGCCTCACCCGTTCAGCAGTAGGGAGAAGTCCTGGCAGGGTCTGCATTTCGGAGGAGCACCCAGAAACCCAGGCGCCTCACAGGACCAGGCTGAGAAGCAGTGACCGCCCAGCTCAGGGTGGGGAGAGAAGACACTCCTGGTATTTGGTGGCCCTGCTTGAAATCAAACCCAGCAACGTGGTGAGGAGGGAGAGCGCGAAGGCTGGTGAGCCAAAGCCTGGCAAAGTCATCCTGTCTTCTCTCAGCTTCTCTCACCTTTTCCCACCAGAGGGACAGGCGGGGAGCTGGAGGAGCTACGCAGTGCCTTCCCGGCTGGTTCCGCACTGCCTGCACCCATGGCAGGCTTTCCCCGTCCGGCTGCTTCCCCTGCCCCAAGCCAGCATCCCAGCTTGGAAGAGGTGGGTGAGGGGCACAAAACTCACGCCCATGGCAGGTATGGGGGGGAGCTGGGCACAGTCTGCACCAACCCTGCTCATTTACAGCCCTTCCTTGTGGGTGGTGAAGCTGCTTTCGCAATTGTTTCCTGTGAAAAGCCTGCACCAGGAAGCTCGCCACTTAGCCTTCTTGAAAAAGAAATATTTCTCTGCAGGAAATTGCTTCTTGAAAACAGCCTGGCCGCCTGGGAGAAGCTGCCGAGGAGCTGACGTGTGCGTGGGGCGGGCGGCCGAGGATGCCAAAACTGTGGAGCTGGGGAGGCGATGGACATGCAAGTGGATCAGAGGGGAGGTGCTCAGAGAGCACCAACAGGTCCTGCGCTTGCTGTCTTGGGCTATTCCTCCCTTGCCTGCCTGTTTTCTTAGGAGGAAGGGCTTTTTTTAGCACACAAAAGGAGGAATGATTATAAATGGGATCTATATTCCACAATGTGCTGTGCAGTCTGTGCCCAATACATGCATGAGACAGGCTGGAGAGTAGATGTTCCTGGCTTTTTAAGTTAAGTTCCATAAATATCGTGTCCTGCTCTATCGTTGCAGTGACAGACTCTGGCGAGTCTAAGGCCAAAGGGAGCACGGGACCTGCCCCCTCCTCTAACCCTCCGCAAGGGAGGATTTCGTAAGGGTGGTGGCACATGGCTTCCAGACCTGCTCATTTAAAAAGCCCATTGCTAAAAGGATAAATAATCTTAAATATTCTCCAGTTCTTCCTCTGGAAGGAGCCTGCAGCCCAGGAACTGAAGGGAAGGAGGGAAGCGATCATTGCCCAACGTTGTTTTCCCAGTGTAATTAGACTGGAGCTGCCCTCCCTTGCCGGTGGAGCCCATTGGGGGTCTTGGACCCTGCTTAAACACAAGCCCCCTTTCTCTCGTGGGTTTCACAGAAGTTTGGGGACCTCCTGAGCTTTCCTGTAACCAGCCAAAAGCATTGTGAGAAAAGATGGGCCAATATTTCCCAGAGAAACTAGGTTTTGGCTCTGCAGATCGGATTTTTTGCACCCAGGTGGAAGGATGCCCTTTTCTGTAAAAATGCAGAGGTTTCCTCAGACCCTGGAGACAGACTCTTCTTGGGTGCCCAGTGAAAAGACGAGAGGCTACGGGAACGAACTGAAGCACGGGACATGACGGTTAACCATGAGAAAATACTTTCTCACTGCGAGGGTGATCAAACGCCGCATCAGGTTGCCCAGAGAGGTTGTAGAGTCCCCATCCGTGGAGATATTGGGATACCCGACTGGGATGCAGTCGCTGCCTTAGCAGATGTTGCTGTGAGACACGGGTTGGACCGGGCACTCCTCAGAGGGACCTCCAGCCTTAGCCCATCCGGGCTTCTGTGACCATTTATTGATGATCACAGAAAACAGAAAAATGGGGTTCTTGGAGCCTCCATTTTTTCTGTGGAGGTGTTTAAAGGTAAATGAATGCCCACATTTCCCAAGGCCTGCAGCAAGCTGTGCACAGCTTTGCTTCTCTGTGCTTGCCACGGTTCCCAGGTTTGCTTGGAGGCACCTGCATGGTGAAAAGGTGGAACCAGCCCGGGGGCAAGGCTCCTACGTTAGGTCCGGTTGCGCAGACGCAAAGTGGGGACGACTGCCGTGAGCTGCCCAGCCACTCCACGTGCCTTCTGGCTTTTGTACAGACGGGGNCTTCTCTGTGCTTGCCACAGTTCCCAGGTCTGCTTGGAGGCACCTGCATGGTGAAAAGGTGGAACCAGCCCGGGGGCAAGGCTCCTACGTTAGGTCCCGTTGTGCAGACACAAAGTGGGGACGACTGCCGTGAGCTGCCCAGCCACTCCACGTGCCTTCTGGCTTTTGTACAGACGGGGTTGGTTTGCTTCTTGTGCAGGAACACGCCAGAGAACAGTTTTGTTGTCTTTGGACTCGAATTCATTGACATGGTGATGTGAAATTCTCCAGTCCTGGAGCAAAAGTGCCTCCGGGAGAGGCAAAGGATGCTATGCCCATTTAATAGAGGAAAACTGGCAGCACCCAAGGACCTGGTGGTGCTGGTAGCACACGCCTGTGGCTGCCTCATGCTCCACGAGATGCTCCATGAAGCTTTCTCCTTGTGGTGGTTCTTCCCCGGCCTACGTCTACCTGCCTTTGCTGAGGCAGCAGGAGGGAAGATGCTTGCCAGGGCTCAGCATCTTCACAGGATGGAGCGCACCGGAGACTTTGCCCTGAAGCGGGGCTGCATTAGGAAGGATGAATCTGTTCCCATTGACGAGTTAGATGCCTGCAGTGCCAGAGCTGATGCTCCTTGGGGCTGGCTTGCTGCAGAAAGGAGAGCACTGCGCTTAGATCCTCCCGCGGAGCATTTGTGGGTGAAATGCTTCACCAGGCCAAAGTCATCTGACATTTTTCTTGGGGGCGGGTGAAGCTAATGAATCCAGATTAGGCAGTGCGGAGGCCGGGAAGCTAGATTTCTGCTGAATATATATGAAGATAAATGTAAATTCTAAACTTTCTAGGGAGTATTTTTACCCTGGCTCAGTGTTAACGTTGATAAAAATAGTCACAAATTAGTGCAGGAGTAGAAAGCAAATTTGGGTTTTTTTTTTTCCCCCCTGTTAAAACCATGCATCTATTTCTCTAGCAGGACTTAACCTCTTACATACATTAACGAAACATGGGGTAAAACATCAACAAGTGCCCTTCCCTGACAAAATAACTCCTACCTCAATTAAGTAATTAGGAAGGAAAGCTGAAGTTAACTAAAAAGGGGGAGGTGTGTGTGTGGTTTTTTTAAGATAGAAGAAGTGATTCAATCCAAGCCGTTCAGCACTGCAAGAGGATGTTAGCACCAGGCTAGCTCACCTGCCTGGTTCCCTAGCACCCAAATGCTTGCAAAGGTGGTGAGAGGGCACCAGCTCCATTCTACAGATGAGAAGAGTGCAGTATAGAAAATTGTGGTTTCGCTTAATGTCACAGAGCAGACCAGAAGCTCCTCTGGGAGCCCAGGTCATCCGAGCAAATTCCCAGCTGAAATACTGCTCGCGAAATACTTCTTCGAGCTGCCAGTCCCTCATCAAACTGCCAGGAGGGAGCATCCTCTCTTGGAACTGATGGATATTTGACCACAGGCACCTGAGACAGGTGAAGACTCCTGCTCGAAGGAGCTTAATAGCTTTATGGATTGATACCTGGGCCATGAATCATACCCGGTACTTGTTACTAGATGTTGCAAACAGCTGACTGAGCAATGGGAAGCTAAGTCCTAGGAAGGTTTTGCTGCTACAGCCCAGAGTTGCTGGCGGAAGGGCTGCTTTGACAGTTGAGACTGGAAGGAAAATCCTTTTGGGGTGCAACGTTGTTGAGAAAGTGCATGTTAAAATGAAAAAAAAACCCAACAAAGACATGCTTGTCAGAGGTTCATTTTTAAGAAGCAAATCTGGTTTAACTTCTGACCAGCATCTGATTGAAAATACTTTTGCTTTATTCTTCAAATCCTTGGGAACCCAAGCCTGCACCTAAGCTGTATTTAGCACCGTGAATCCCCTCATGGTGTGACGCTTTCTTCCTTTACTCAGACCTTGGCTGTTCCTTCAGCTCAAAGTAGCAACTGTCATGCCCCTGGGAGCAATGCCCACCGCACAGCTAAGTCAGGACCTGGAGTGAATTTTGGGTAGACATCTGCTAACAATGCATTTACGTCGTGTTCTGCTATGACTCACGGTTATGGTCCTTGTTTCTAAAACACAAGATGAAGACTCAGGTAGAAAAGAGACAACGAAACACAGTTTGCGGGCTCGACAGTCAGAGAAACTGGGAGAAGAGAGGTGGTGGCGACAGAAATAAGGAACCCGAGATAGCGGCTGCATCGGCATTACAGGAGACCGGGATGGATGAGGACAAAAAGCAAACTGAAGCCAAGCCAGCAAGATGTGGCTGTGGGCAGGGGGAAGTTGCTGGTCACCGTGCTGGGCATCGAGTAGAAAGGCTCATGGAGGAGAGAGTCTGTCTGGAGCAGGACAACAGCTAGAAAGATGCGCAGAGTCCTTGAGTATTAGAAACTCAAGGCCAGCTGTGGTGGTACGGCATGGAGACTATGGCAATCCACGTGTAGAGCAGTTATCACCTTGTGCTGTCCTTGTCGCAAGCACTCGGGACTCTTTGGAGCTGAGCCGAAAGCTGCTCATTTCTGCACACGAACTCGTCTTTCAGCTGTCAGCAAAGCCATGCGCATGGTGAGACAAACACCACCAAGACCCTTGAGCCCCTGCCAGCCCCGCTGCGCTGCAGGAGGTGCTGGCGTTCGGCATCCTGGCCCCAGCCTATGTGCATCTCACCTGCCACGTTTCGGGAAACCTTGTGGGTTTCTCCTTGCGATGGGATTTGAGGGCGATGCCCATGGCTCGCTGCAGAGCAGAGATTTCTTCTTTCGCGGAAGAAACCCCCCTGGGCGGCAGCCCCGGCTGCCCCGAGGAGGATGCGGGGCCTGGCAAAGGGAGCCTTGAGCCGGAGGCTGGTAGCTCTGCCGGGCGCTCGGCTGCGGTGCATTTTGGAGCGGCTGACTGAAGAGGGCAGCATGCCGACAGGCTGGCACGAGCCGCTGCCCGCTGCGCTGCCCGGCCTGCCGCCGCCAGCCCTGCCTGCGCCTGCCTGCTGGGTTGCGGGGGTCGCCAGGATGAGCCGTGCTCCTGAGGGCCTGGACACGGGAGAAGCAAAGGGCATCTCTACTGCTCCCCTCTCAACGTCCCGCTGCCCCAGGCTGGGCAGGCGCAGGACGTTGGGTGACATTATTTCGCTTTCGCCGTCGTCACGGCGAAATCTGGTCTCGCCTCTGCAGGTGATGCGCCCGGAGCCTGTCCCGAAACTTATGCGGTTGCTAATGCGACCGCAAAATGGAGGTGAAACGTTTCTCTTCTGGTTTCACGGCACCGCATGCCGGTGGTTACACCCGCGTCCCTCGCACCGCCCAAGAGGAGCCAAGGAGTCCCCGTAAGATTTCTGGGCGCTGTTTTCAGTACACCAAGGGCTTTAGGCTCAGACTGAGTTCTTTGCACGGCCCGCCACTGTTCCCCTTAGGAATCGAAGGTGCTTTGATAACCATACTGAAAGGTCAGCTATTTTCGCTGTGGCTTGCATAAGAACCTCAACATCCTCTGCTGCAAGAGCAGCGTTAGTAACTTCCTACTGCAACACTGAATCACAATAGCTTCCCACAGTGACCAGTGGTAAAAATAAACTGGGCAAGGGGAAGTGGACAGCTTCTGCTGTTCCGCTTTCTCGGGCACACTTGAGTCACAAAAAAAGCCGTCTAGAACAAGCCGTTTGTTTTGCTGATGCAGACAAAATCCACAAACGGTTTGGAGCACGGTCCCACTGAAATAGTGGAGCGTTTTGCAATGGGATGCTCAGTGTGCTCGAAGTTAAGCGTACGCTCAAGTGCTGTGTTGAGTCTGTATTTTTCATTAGGATCCAGACTTACAAATCAGACTAAAAGGAGACAGGGACCCCAGTGCAGCTGTGTGCTGCTTTTGTACTACAGACAGAGGAAAATGTCCTCCTTCGGATGTTTTATGTGTGAAGGGTATATAAAAGACCACTGGGGAGGCACTGGCTCTGTTACGGTTTCAGCAGTAGATCTTGGCTTTGAGAAAAGCACATCTTGACTGCATGAGAAGCGTCCTCAAATACAATCCGATCTGTATTTTTTGCCTTGAGACAACATCTTTAGAACAGCACAGTTTTAGACGCTATTCCGAATATGACTGTGCGTGCACGCACGTGCACGTGCGTGTGTTTGCGTGTGGGGGGGTTGAAGAACAGTATCTTTCCTGGTACAAAAGATACAGGCCAGGTCTTGAAATTCAGCCAGATGGGGAAAATCCCTGTTGAGACCTAGTCAGGTTGCTGAGCCTGGGAATTCGCTGGTGAGACAGACCCTGACTCTTCCCTTTGTAACAGTATTTGCTGAGGAAGTTCATAGCAAGAGGCTGAACAGAACAGAAGTTAGGGCCAAAAAGGAACGGCTCGTCTGTCCCAGGCTGCGGAGGAGGAGCCGTTCCCCCTCGCGCTGATACCCATGGGAATTCGAAGAGCACAGGCTTGTAGGATAACCCGGGTGAGAAGGGACCACAGCAGGGCTCTAGTCGAACCTCCTGGTCAAAGCTGGGTCAGCCCTGAGGTCAGACCAGGTTACTCAGGGCTGTGCCGAGCCGAATCTTGAAAACCAACAAGGATGGAGATTGCACAACCTCTCCGAGCAACCCATCAACGTTTGACTGCCTGCCTGCATGGTGAAAACAGACTGCAATAGAAGCAGCTCACGCGAAACCACGTTTTTAATGTCATCCTGCTCATTAAAAAGAGAAACATTAAATCTATTTTGTAACAGAAACAGTTTATGTGAGGCACGGAAAACTTCTAGTACTCGAGGACTGATTCATGCGAAAAGGCACGTAAAAGATGGAAGGAAAGCAGAAGGATGCCTCCAGTTAATTCCTATCTTGAAACTTCAGTATTGCGGCACAAAAGGTTTGTATTTATAGCAGTGGATACCAATAGGGAAGATACTCTAAAAATAAATGAGGATGCACAGATAAAACCGTCTATTTTGAGGCTCCTTCCGAAAACGAAAGGGAATCCGGAGGCTTAATGAGTCTCAGTCAATTTTCGTCTCGGAACTGTGCGTTGCCGCCAACGGCCGAGGCAGGGCTGCGCGCGACCCACGCAAAACCCACTCAAGAGCCACGCAGGCCCCCCACGCGCCGGCCCGCGGCCCTTCGCTCCCGTGCACTGCTGGCCGACGCCGGCGGGGGCGGGGGGCGGTGCCCGGGCCCGCCTGGCTTTGCCCGGCAGCACCGCGGGCTCCCGGCAGCGTGGGCCGGGGTCCGCGGCCCCCCGCGCACCTTCCCGCGCT
>VZSC01005227.1:322923-354744 GCA_013398225.1 Steatornis caripensis | reverse complement strand
GGGGGGGGGGGGGGGGGGGGGGGGGGGGGGGGGGGGGGGGGGGGGCGACGACAGGAGAGCCGTCCCGTTTTTTTTTTTAATTTTCTCTCCCTCCCACCTCCGAAAAGCAAACGCTGGGGGTTTTCCTTCCCCCTTTCCCTGGAACTGCCGGCGGGGCTGGGAGGGGGCAGCCCGGCTGCTCCCCCGGGGCAGGGCGATGGAGGAGGGGGGAGCCGAGCCCCGCGCACGCCTCTTCGGGAGGGCTGGGGGTGATTTGGGGTTTGGGGTGGTGTTTTTGGGTTGGGTTGTTGGGGGTTCTTTTTGGCCGTTGAAAGATCCCAGCGGGCCTCCGCAGCGGGCTGAGCACAGCCCACAGCTGGGCTGCTGGGACCCTTCCCATCCTCCCAGTCCGGTCGCTGGGTGGCGGGTTTGAGGCAGAAATAGCAGGAGAGCGGAGGCGTGCTGGGGGGGGTGGTGGGGTGAAGAGGGTGGCGAAGAAAGTTACCACTTGCAGCCCTTTAAAAAAACACTGCCGCTGCCTGAGAGACCCATCTTGGGTAGCCGGTGGCGCCCCTGGCACGGGGTTGGGGTGGCCCGGGGACACGCAGGTATTTGGGGACCAGCCTCCTTCGAAGGTGGCGCGGTGGGGGGTGAGGCGAGCACGGGGGTTAACCCCCTCCGTCCCCGCCGCCCCGTCCCTCCGCTCCCTGCCCGTGACCCCCCCATCCCATCCCGGCGTGGGGTTTCCCGATGGGCTCCGTTGCTCCTTCGCTTTGTCTTCCCCTTTCTCTCCCCTAGCAGGAAGGGGGGGCAGCTTTGAAGCTGCTCCTAAGCTCTCCCCCATGGGCAGGGGAGGAGCTGAGCCCCTTTCTCTGCCGTTTTCCGGGAGCCTCGGTGGGAAATGTTTCCAATTAAAATTCCAAAATGGCTCCTCGGCGCTGTCTGGCGGCGCGGGGGGGAGGAGGGGCGAGGACGAGCCCTTTTCATGAATGGATGTGGCAGGAGCTGTCTGTCCTGCTCCGTGACCCCGCCGCAACCGCCGAACCCACTAACAAAGTTTCCAGGAGGCCTTTCTAATTAAACCACTTGTCAGCGTCGGATACCGATGGCTGAGCCCCGGTTTAGCGTTGCCTGGAAAGGAGGTAGATCCGTGGGGTTTTTGCTTCCCTGCCTCTGCCTGCCTTTCCGAACTGTTGAGCCAAGGCGCCTGAGAAAAGGATTTAGGAGCAGCCGTGAAGGGTCCCATCCCTCCTCAGGCCTGCCGCGGTTTGGGTGAAGAGCAAACCCGTGACGCTGCTCTGTCGTAAAATGTGTTTGTAGCGATAAAATAGATGTGAGGGTCGCTGCTTGGCAAAACTTACAGCCTTTTTTTCCTGCTTGAAGGTGAAATATTTTATTGGGTTTTGGTGTCGGGGCTGCGTGTGTGGTTGTTTTCTTGCTTTATCTTTTCAGACGTGGATACTTTTGTGCATTTCTGTCTAGGTGGCATGATAGTTCCTGCCTAAACTGCCCCAGATCATGTTTCTGAGAAGCTAAACGACAGGAGATTGTCTCTTGCCACTGATCTTATTTTTGGATGTTCGTTTCTTTTGCGGTTGAGATTTGGCCCCTATTTATCACAAGCAATTTCGAACTTCGTAAGAAATGCCTTCGGTTTCCTGGGACCTGTTTGCTCAGTAGCAATGTGCCCAGGGAAGATGAGGGAGCAGGGAGATGCCTTTCTTGGGCTGAACTTGAAGGTATATCAACTTTTTTGCTGGCGAGACTTGCTGAGTAACACGCGCATGTGTTCCAGTAGAAGGATTTTCCATTCTGAAGAATAAAACATCTTTTTCTCTCTGCCTCTCCCCTTCCCTCTCCTTTCCCCCTTCCCAGGTGGCTTTAACAAGTTTCAGACTGAATATTCGGAGCACTGCGAGACGAACCTTGACAGCTCCTCGCCCAGCAACTCTCCCCCGGCATCAGTCCTTGGCCTGGGAGGGCTGCGGATAAGCTCCGACTGCTCTGATGGTGAATCTGACCGGGAACCCAGCAGTGCCACGGAGTCGGACGGGAGCCCCATCCCTAACAATCAGCCTGCCTTTCCGGTCCAGATCCTACCTTACTTGTACCTGGGCTGTGCCAAAGATTCGACCAATTTGGACGTCCTGGGCAAATACGGCATTAAATACATCCTGAATGTGACTCCCAACCTGCCCAACATGTTTGAGCACGACGGAGAGTTCAAGTACAAGCAGATCCCCATCTCGGATCACTGGAGCCAGAACCTCTCGCAGTTCTTTCCTGAGGCCATTGCTTTCATTGGTAGGTAGTTGGCAGAACATCTCTTTTTTTCATACTCACCGCCTGGGAATGTGGCAAGCCGCTTCCCAGGGCTGTTGCTCATCTCTGGCCTCACCTCTCCGAGGCACAGCATCAGCGCTAGCTTAGCAGCCGAGGGTTATGCTGCCCAGGTGATGCTTCTGGTGCGTGTCACCCTGGCTGGGTTCAGGGAGGCCTCCCCTTCTGAAATTCAGCCCTCTTACGGCACGTCAGCTGGGTTACCTGCAAGTGGTAGGACCGGCCCTGCTGGCCCCGGCCCCGCTGTCTCTTGCCCTCGTACAGGGGTTTGCACTTGTGTGAAATGGTTGAACCGAGGTGGTGGGGAGCTCCTTTGCCTGCTTTGCGCGGAGGAATGAGTGTTGATGGGAGTTGCATTAATGTGACTGGTGCCAGCAATTCCTTAGCCCCAAGTGTGATTAAAATCGGGGCGGTGGGGGGTGGTGTTGGTGTTTCCTTTTCCCGACGGGATGTGCTAGTCTAGTTGCGATCCTGCTGCAAGTCGCCCTAGCATAACTAACTCCTTGTATGGATACTTCTCCTAAGGTAAGTGTCAACACAACGAGTTAGTGATTATAATTACACTGCAGAGCTCAGCTGGGAAAACTGCTGTGCAGACAGCCCCTGAGACAGCTTTGGCTTGTCGTGGGGAGGGGCGCAGGGGGGCAGATCTCTTCTCCCAGGCTAGTGTTGACTTTGGGAATTGCTTCTTATTCTGTGGGAAGTGTCTGTCGGACTGAATAGAGACGTACATTTCCAGCATGACCTGTGCTGTATGCTGCTGATGGTCGTTAGCCTAATTGGTTCTGATTTATGGGTGGTGAATGGCACAGGTAGTCATTGCCACTATTAAAAGCCCTATAGCTTCGTATCTGGTTAAAAACTGGTGTAGGTAAAGGCAAAGGGGACCTTTACCTTCAGACTGAAGTCTGTGCTGCAGCCCATTTCAATGCTGCTTTGTGACCGCCCCGTTTCAGACCCCGCTGCATGCACTCGCTTGCTGTGCTGTAAGGCCTGAAATGGGACAGAGCAGTGGGAGGTCCTCGGCTCCTTTCAGCCGTTGGAAACCCACATGCTCTCCTTTGCCCCCAGCTTCTGTCCTCTAGTAATATGATTGTGGTCAGTGTGGCAGCAGGGACCTGTGTGATGTCCCATCCACACGTCCCGCACAGAACGTGGTATTAAACGTCGGGGTGAGGTACGGGGTCCCTGCTGGCACGTGGCATTTGGGATCTGTAGGCTTGAACACAGCGTTTGTGCTTTCCAGTTAATGATAGGAAATGGAGGCTTACCTTGCTCTAAAACTGAACACCAAGAAATGCAGAAATGCAGCGCAGGTCAGATGAAAGGAAGAAATGTTGAACGGGGAGGGACTGGGGGGAGCGCTGGGTGTGCTGGAGGGCGACTGCCTGCTGTACTGGAAATTCTTGCCTGGTTTTCGAAGCTGGGGCAGAAAACCTGTTGTGGCTTGGGTCTCGATTTTGTTTTGCCTGTGTCTTCCTTGCCTTTCTCTGCACTCATGGTGCCAGAGTGTCTCTTACCTCCAGCTTTGCCCGAGGATCCTCTTTCTCCTGCCACCTTCTCCCTCCACGCCAAGCTCTCAGTCGAATGCCTGACTTCAAATAGGGCTGCCCAGAAGTAAGCAGTGCTGGGTACTTGTGTGCATTCAGCTCTCTCAGCGGCGTGTCCCTCTTTCAGCACTAAGATGTCAATTCATAAAGGGATCATGCTGTTCCGGCTGTGCGAGAGACAATGAGTGTGTGTGTGCTTTTCAATCCGTGGCAAGGGACGGGAAATTTCATTGCTGTTCGCTCGCCATTTTTTTGGTCCAGCCTGCATTCCTGCTCCCCGCTACCATTCATCCTGAGAGTCTCCTCCAACACAAGTGTTTGTTTGTAGCAAAGTGAGTTTCTGTCGATCTTAAAGAACGATTTCATGATAAGGGAAGTTCCTGCACTTCAGACTCGGCATAAATTGGCTTCGACTACATTCAGATAACTTCCTAGTGGAAGGAGGACAAGAACAGCAGAAGAGAATAGCTTTCGTGGTGCTGGGCTGTGGCCTCGCGTCAAGTGCGCAGTCGTCCTCGGTTAGTTGGCGTTGAGATGGGTGTGCTGTGCTCAGCCACCAGCATCTCCCTGGAGCTGTTGTCTCCAGCTCCACTTGCCTTCTGTGCGTTACTCCATTTCTCTCTTTGAATAGAGGCTACCGATGCTCCCTGGGCAAGGGATGTGTTGCCTGGCTTGATTAATACTCCTCAAGCACGTAAGGCACTTAGCCTTGCTGTGCGGAACGGGGATGCGCAGCTTTGCCGTGCAGTGGGAATATCTCAGGAGCCCTTTGGGGAGAGATGTGGGTGTCAAAGGGACGCGAGATGGTGTCACTAGGAGCAGGGGATCCAGTTCTGGCAGTCGATCTGGTCCTGGGAGCTTGCAGCTGCCACCTGGCCCTGCTCCAAAGCTGTGCGTTTTTGGTGCGGAATAATAGACTCCCCCTTCCCCTTGTCTTGTTTCAGATGAGGCCCGTTCCAAGAAGTGTGGGATCCTTGTTCACTGCCTCGCTGGCATCAGCCGGTCCGTAACAGTCACTGTCGCCTACTTGATGCAAAAACTCAACTTGTCCCTGAACGATGCCTATGACTTTGT
Source organism: Steatornis caripensis (assembly GCA_013398225.1). Taxonomy (NCBI): domain Eukaryota; kingdom Metazoa; phylum Chordata; class Aves; order Caprimulgiformes; family Steatornithidae; genus Steatornis; species Steatornis caripensis. Next base: position 349,801 of record VZSC01005227.1, on the reverse strand, counting down.
GAAAAGGAAAAAATCCAACATTTCCCCAAACTTTAACTTCATGGGCCAGCTCCTGGACTTTGAGAGGACTCTGGGACTCAACAGCCCTTGCGACAACCGCTCGCCCAGCGAACAGCTCTACTTCACCACCCCCACCAACCACAACCTGTTCCAGCTGAACACTCTGGAGTCCACATGAAGGTGATGCCGCCTGGTCGGGAACTCGAGCATCGAATCGCTTCTCTTGAGCATTTCAACTCTTACAAAAATATCTGTCTTGCCAGGCAGCTCTGAAACGACTAGCTTCTCTGGGCAGAGGTGCCTGATCGCTGCTTTAAGAAGGCTAATGCCGTTCATTAGTATCCTGATCAAAGTGGTTTGAAGAGGTAGTCTTTTCACAGGGGGTTATTTCCTACGAGCGATGTTACAGCATTTTGAACACAGCTGTTACCGGCAATAACCGCTTTCCAGGGTGCATTGGGACTGTCAGAACACGCACACGTGTGAAGAGCTACCGGGGGTTAGCTTGCTGTGGAAACTGAGGAGATTTATGCACTTGGAAACCTTGAACAAAAGGTGTTGGGTCAAGACTGTTTTAAAACCCAAGTTTACTTTTTTTTATTTTAAAAAAAGAAAAGGTAGATCTTACTCGAGCTTTGGGTTCAAACTCTTTTTAAATATGTAAGTTCCTGACTGTTTGTACAGACAAGGTTGCAAAACCAGTATTTTATTCTGTTTCTTGTTTGATCATTTATTATTTTTTTTAATCAAATGTTTATATTGACCAAATGCATTTTGCACACTTTGTGAAGCCTTGGTATGTCCTGGCATATTACTGGGTACTCCAGAGAGAGATACATGCTGCTGCTGTTGTTGTTAGCGTCTGGTAGGAAGCTTTGTTATGTGTGAAGGCCAGTTGGGCTTAAACGCAACCCCTTCACCACTCCTGCACTCACAATCACAAACTCTGCACTGATTCAGCCAAGGTGACTAAGCCGCAAGCTTTTTTTTTTTTATAACGCCACCCCTGCCAAAAACACTGTTTGCTATTGCCAGAGGTAAAACTCTTGTAGCCTCCAGAGTTGGTAGAAGCATGTCTGAGCCCAGCTTCGTTCTCTGCTGCCTGTTGCCTGACTTAACGTCATCCAGCTGGCCCGAAACCATTCCAGCTTCCCGAGTACAGAAGGTAGTTGTGGTGTTGTCGTTTCTCGTGCACACTCGATTCCTTCCCACGTGCGCGGGGCGGAGGGGGGAACACGGCGAGCGCCTGGAGCAGAGCAAGGATTGCGGGACGGGACTGAATCGTCACGCACGGAGCGCGTGAGGGGAGTGAAGAGGTGTGGAAATGATGAGAAGAGCGTCGTAACAGATTTTTTTATATATATATATGAATATATATATTAACTGGCAAATTCTGAGATGATTGGAGCTTTCAACAGAGGTTCTGATTTTTTTTTTCTTCCTCTTTCGAATAACTTTAAGCCGTGCCTTCTATTCTGAGAAGACTTGTTTATATTTCTGGCTAGTGTTTGGCAAACACCTTATACCAAGCCGGGAGGGGAGGAAGTGGTAATAATTTCTGGGAGGAGGGCAGAACGGATTTGGAGATTTCTTTATTGGCTGCAATGTAGTCCCTCCTTTCTCCCCCCTCCCTGTCCACTTTAACTCTCATGTAACTGAAAAAAAAAAAAGCCACGGATTTTTCTAAACATCCAGTTTTTTGTACTTTTTTCAAGAAAAAGAAAAAAATTTTAAAAAATCTCCGTCTGGAGGAATGTTTGATGCTGTCACATCCTGAAACCGTTCTTTTTGTTAAAGATGTTACCAGAATGTTGGAATGAGCTTCTCTTTCTTGTTTTCTGGTTGGTTTTTGTTTGTTTGTTTGTTGGGTTTTGTTTGCAACAATGTTGGGATCGTGGGTCATTGGAAGGGAGAATGGGCATAAGTACAGTTGCGAGTGAGAAAATTGAGAATATCCTAATTGCATCTTACCTCATGGAGGAATTTATTTTTTCAGGGATTTTTTGACAGTGCATCTGTATTGCATTACAGCTAAGCTGGTTTGTAAAGGCTTCCCGTGCTGTTAGTGGTCTTTCTTCTTTAATGGAAAAAAAAAAAAGAAAAGATGCATCTTCTGATTAGTACAAATGAGAGCTTGTTAGTGAGGAATGGTTCTGCTTTCTGAGTTATGAAGGAAAATTAGTGACCCTATATATACTGATCCAATATTGGGACTTTGTTTATATTGCAAATAAATATTATTTTTTCTTTAAAAATGATGTTTGTGTCAGATGCTTGTCTAGCCTCTGCCCGTATAAGGGCACGCTGCTCTTATCCATTTTTTTATGGTCGATTAGTATTCTTCTGTGACCATGAAGAGCATTTGCTGGGCAGTGTTCAAGTGTGGTGTTTGGTTTCATGCACAGCTTAATTTTTAAGACCTGTGGTAAAATGGAGAGGGGGAGGTGGGAGGGCGAGGAGAGGGATATGGAGTATTGGATAAACTGGAGAACAAAGAACAGCTTGAGAATGGGTCTGGCTTTGACCCCAGCCATTCCTCCGTGCCAAAAATAAATAGAAAACTAAAGACACTTTTGTTCGCTGTTTAAGTGTGGCCTACAAAGGCATGGCAAGGTCTTGCCCACAACTGTTGTGATAGCAGACTTTATTTTGGTAGGAAAGCAAGAAGTCAATGACTTACTCTGGGTCTCATGGAGAGAGAGAGGGGGAGAGGGAGAGGGAGAGAGTGAGCGCATGCCCTCCTGCATCCTTGGGTGGGAGACCAAGCCCCTGGCCACAGTATCGCACGTCCCCCATGCTCCACAGCTGTGGGTGCAAGAGGTTTTTGGGAAACCTGGAGGGACCGGTGAGAATGCTTCAGGGTGAAACGTGGCTCTAAGTGTCTGACTACAGATGCCTCTGCTTGTAGCTGGATGGGACTGAGCAGGAGTAGGTTTCTGTCCCTTCCCCCAAGCATTCCTTGCTTTAACCTAAATGACAAGAAATTAAATAACTGTCTATTCAGTTGTTCAGTTCCTCAAAGTGAGTGTGTGTCATCTTCTAATCCCAGGGCCCGAGCACCAAAGGTAGCAAGCTTTATTTTGGAAGGAGCTCAGGTTAATGGGTGCGGAGTCCGTCACAGAGCAGAGGGGGTAGTCAGAGGCTGAAGCAGGAGCCAAAGGAGCATGTGTGCGTGTGAGAATTTTACTCCTTGATTGCATGATGGGAATCTATATATTGATTTAGAGGCCTGCTTGTAGCTCGACAAAGGCTAGCTGGTATGTGGGGAAAAGAAGACCTTTAGGTTTTCCCCTGTAATTACATGGTAGAGTAGCTCTTGAGGAAGATACAAAACCATGCTGGAGGCTGGCAGTGCACTGGAGTGCAGAACAGCTTGTCAGGTGTACGGCTGTATTTGCTTCCATCTAATTTCCTCTTACAATTTTCTGCTAAGGTGTGGAATAGAATATTAGCAGTTAACGTTAGCTCTGTAAGCACATTTGCACAGTAGCTGAGTTGTGGCTGGCTGGAACAGCACAGCTGGTATCTGTGACGACGGCCTTGGTGGAAGAGCTGGTGGGCAGGCAGCTGCCAGGCTGCTCCTCAGCAGGCAGCTCCCTCGGGGTACCCAGTCCTGGGAGGTGCAAGTCTGTTGTGAGCGTCCTGCCACTGCTGCACTCGAAAGGAGATGGCTTGTCTGAAAACCATCCTGCCACCTGCAAGTGCTTTTTCCTCTGAGACCCAAAGGAGCCTTTACCAAGATTCCTGGCCTCAACAGCAGGGAGCAGACAGCCTGGCTGGTCCTCAGCCATCAGTGTTTTACAAATGTCTTGTACCGTGCTTCTTGGCTCAAAGGGGTTTCCTTGGAGACCTGATGTCCTGTAATTTAGTGAGGAGACAAGCATCAGGAAAGGGGCAATGCTGGAGAAATAGTTACAGAGAGAAAAGAGAGCGTGGGGTCTGTCTACACTCCCTTGCAGAGGCGGGCACGAGCACTAGCTGAGCGTAGGAGCGTGAGCTGAGCGAGAAAGATGGTTATGTTCAGATCGGTGGAATTTGGCAAGGAGATACTGCTTCCCACATGCTGCAGGGAGAAGCTCCTCGGTTAACCCATTGATTCCAGACAAGCTGCTTGTAAGATGCTTTGTGGTGCTCTGCTCTACAAAACCAGGTGATCTGCTTGGGCACAGAGATCTGCTGTCCCTGGGTTTTCACTTGTGATGTCACAAGCCCTCAGGGAATACGAGTGGGAATTTTTTTTTTTCATGGATGACTTTGTCTTACCTCTCTTATTTGAACAGTTAGAGGGACCATAGGTCCCAGGTCCTCTCAACAAGTTTCTCCCTCTGTTTCAAGTCATGGCAAAAGCCCAAAGCTCTCAATGCAGGTAGAGCTAGAGCTCTGAACACAGGCAGAGCTAAACTTCTGCAGTTCCCCAACAGGAAGCCCAGGTAGCTGACTTTGAACACTTCAGCAGCACAGCACATCCCATCCTGCCGCCCTCCATGCTGCCTGGCAGAGCCTGGCTGCTCACCCCAGCCAGAGAGGGAATGGCGAGGAGAGCCGGTATATCCTGAGCGTAATCCTGGGTGACTGTTTGGCATCTTGTGAAACAGGAGAGCAAAGAGTAGGTTCCCAGGGCAGCGCAGGGAGGATTACTTGCGGTCATAGACGACGATGGAGAGACCACGCAAAGGCAGGGGAGATGTGTCCCAAGCAACCACAGAGGGAGGTGTGAAGGGGGTGATGGAGGCAGCATCAGGAGCCCAATGAGCAAGACGTGAGCTCAGGGAAGTGGCTATGGGGTTACTTGTACCTTTCTTTCCCTTGCTTGTGTCTGCGCTTACCCCTCTCCTAGGCCCTTATTTCTTGGTGTGGCATCAAACGTGCTCTGGGCATGATGCAAGTCAACCTCTGCAGCTCTGAACTTGCCTGCTGTTGCGTTACCCAGAGACACACGTGGGAAATCAGACTCTTCCTACCACCGTCTGAATTTGGGTGCTCACGTTTCCAAGGTAACCAGGTTATTTGTGGGCTGTTATTTTCTTTTTTTATCTTTTATGTGAGCAAATCAGGCTATTTGCAGTGTTGTGAAGGCATGTAAATAGTTCAGCTTATCACCACATCCCTGTATTTACAGCCGACGGGCACAGGCTGTGATAGTCGTGCTCTGGGCTGCTCAGGAACTGTGTGAAAGTGGGCTTTCATCTGGATTTTGTGCCATCTGCTCCTGTGCTTCCTCAAATCTTTCTCTTAATCATGCTTGAGGTCAGAGTGCTGGGCTGGCTAAATGTAATTTGGGATGAGAGGGCCGGTGAGGAAACGTTCAGCAGGTAGGGAGAGCAGCTCACGGGAGTCCTATCCAGCCTCCACATCCGGTTCCTTGCCAGTTCCTCTGTTTCTCTTTCTACTGGCTTTGTTTTTGACCTTCTTGCGCAGCAGCACAAGCCCAAAGGACAAGCCGCAGCAAGGCCGCCTGGAGCTGCCACGAGGTCGCTGGTGGATCCCCAGCCCAGGTGTGAGATTTGGGTAGGAGACACCACCACAAGAGTGTGGCGTGTGGGCAACAGCTGTGCTGTGTGCTGGTAGCTGTATTGCACCAAGGAGGCTCGCCATGCCGGGATGGGGGCAAGCGGGTGCTCAGGGCTGCTGCCATGTCCGCCTGGGCGGTGTGGGGTCCCGGCTGCCACGTGTGGTTCAGCTAGTGACATGATGATGAAGCAGCAAACATGCCTGTGTACTGGGGGCCGTGCTCAAGTTTAAACAGCCATTTGTGTGGCATCTGTGTGGTATCTGCCTTAAATTGGCAGGAAACTGTGAGGCAGGGAGCAATATGGTGTTGGACCTCAACGCAGCACTCTCCTCAGCGTGGGCAGTGGCAGCCATCTTCTGTCTGTCCTCTCCACAGCATGCATGTTCCTGTCATGGCCACTGCTGCCTTGAGGAGGGCGCGCCAGCCCCCCTTCCTGGGTCAGCAGGGCTTGTAATGGAGGGGGAAATTACCTCAGTGAGCACCATCTCCTTTTCCTAGCCTGGCTTCGTTTCTGCTCTCGCCTTTTTCCTCTCCGAAACACCTGAGGAGCTGCTGTGACACCTCAGGTGGCACCTGAGGAGACCCCGACTGGTGGCCTGGGAAGGTCTGAAAGACTCGTGGCCATCCCAGTGGTATAGAAACGCAGCTGGGTCCTGCAAAGGAGTCGTGGGAGGACGAACAGCCAGGGGAAGAAGGCTCTATGCGGCTGGCAGCAGCTGAACCCCTCAGCCTGTGATGGCGGCAGCAGTCCTAGGCAGCTGTGATGGCGCTGGCACCAGTGGTCAGAGACGATGAACTGCTTGCAATGGGACTGTAAGTTTCTGGTGCCTCCGGGCTCCTCCCTAATGCCTCCACGCTGCCGTGCTCAGCCATGTCGCGATTGTGTTTTTAGGTTGGGAGCTGGGTCAGGGCGGAAGCTGTGGTTCAGCTTTGATAGCTCAGTCAAGGGTTGGGGATTAATTATGGGTTGGGAATTAATCATGCGGCAGGCGCAGACACCCAGGCTGGCTGTACAGCCCCAGAGTGCTGGTGCCCAGCCCTTGTGGGCCCCTCAGTACTGGGGCAGTATGGAACCCCCTCCCCTGCCTGGTGCAAGGCAAGACTACCAGCGCTCTCCGGCCTTTCTTTCTTTCTCCCTTCTGGTTGTCTGTGCTCATAGCTGAACTTGCACTTGTTCTGCATTATCCTCATTTGCTTTCCCTGGTTTCTCCACTGCTTTATGCTTCTTTGGATCATTGGGATTTTAGGTACTCTCACATGGCAGCTGCTCCTGCAAAGCTGTGGTCCTGCAGAAGATCGGAGCCCTGGCTTTCTTTTTCTGAGATGTTGGGGCATGTTGGAAACAGAGACTGGCTGTGCTAGGGGAAGATTTGAGGGAGATGTGCGTTACTTCTGTGCTGCTCGGTGGTGCAAGTGATCCAAGAGCATGTAGGGCCTCAAGAACAATCTGGTGAGGGAACCAAGTATGACTGGAGGAAGGGGAATCCAGATTTACTGATTTTTCCTACTTTCTTTCCCTGGAGAAAAATCTGGCTTATGTAAAGCCATTTGCTGTGTTTCTTGCTGCTTTATTTTGAAAGTCTCTGCATTCAGGCTCTCTGCTCATCTCCCTGCTCCTATCATCTCCCATCGCTACCTCAAGCGCAGATGCTTCATGATTTGGGGTTTTGCTTTTATGAAGTTTATTCTTTGTTTCTGGTCTGTGTTGTCTTTTTCTTTCCTTTTCTTGTAAGGACTGCTCTAGTTTGGCTTGTGGTTTTGCCTTGTTTTCTTCTGAGAGGTGAATTGTTGTGATAAACCCTGGAGAAAGTGGGAGGGAGCAGACTGGTGCGTTGGCGAGACCCTGGTCACTGATACGGCATTACTGAAAGCTCTGTGCCAGTGAGAAGCTGAGCTCTGAGGTTTGGTTGCGGATGCGACACCCTAGAAGCATAGCATTTTTCTGTATGGGAGATTTTGAAGTGAAATATGTATGAGAGGGTGCAGTTAGAGGGGTTGTGACTTTGGGTTTGGGGTAATCACTCTCCTGCCTTTCCCCAGTGTGGCTCTGAATTGGACCCATCATTTTACCTTGCAATCCTGGCAGTGAAGTGTTCAGTACCTGGTGGAAGATTTACAACTCTGCTCCAGTGAGGCAGTTTGTTTGGTTCTTACTCTAAATTTGCTGCTTCCTCTCCCTGGATGGCTGATTCCTTGCTGCTTGGAGCAGGATTGCACCCCCAAGAGCCAAGCAGGATCCTTTTGAAGCTGTGCAAAGTGAGATGCTGGATGTAAGTTTCAGGGGATTCAGGGTGCTGAGCCTGCAGAAAGCTGCCCTCTCCTCTGACAGAACAAGGATCAGCTCTGTGGTCAGCTCCATCTCTGTCCTCTCTGCCATTCATCACCTTCCCTCTGCCCTCATTCAAGCTCTTGCCTTTGAATGATCCAGCACTAGAGGTTTAAGCAGGCTCCTGCATGTCCTGGCCTTGCATCCAGTTGGCAGAAAGCTGAGAGAGAGATGTTTGGGAAAGTCTTGTGGGTTTCTTTTTGTTTTGGTTTTTTTTTTTATGATTTTTTATTTTTTTTAACAAGAAGCTTCACTATTCATTCATTCCCCAAATAGCTTTCCCTCTCATTGGACAACATCTTCCTGCCAGGACAGTCCAAGCCTGTTCTGACAGGCGGCTTATCTGCCTTGCAGCTCTGACTGCTTCCTCTGTCTCTCCTTTGTGTGGGAGGTGTTTTGTCTTTCCAAACTTCTGCTGACTTCAGTGGGCGCTAGCTTGTGCCCAAACATGCACTGATAGTGCAGTTCAGTGCTGAAATTCGCTGCTGATTTTTATTTATGTCCCTGAAGCATGTTTTTCTTTGCAAAGGGAAGAACTTAGGTGGTTTGGGGAGGGTCGGGAGGGTTGTTATTGTAAGTTAGTGAAGCAAAGGTTCTGCACTGACCCTGTCTGCCTCTGTCCGGCAAGTCCTGCAGCAGAATGTGGTGAAGGCACTAGTGCTGAGGGGTGCCGCACTGATGGGGATCCAAATAAGGGGCTGAACTACACAAAACCTGTATCTGGAAAAGCCCAAAGCAGCCAGCTTGTTGCTTTCCGGTATTGCCAGCTACTCCGGCAGTTTTAGAGAAATCCCTGCTCTAGTTTTAAATCTGGTAAACGTGGAGAGAAGTGTGTGTGCGTGAAGCAAGATTTACAAATGTCAGTATTTTTAATAAAACTAATCTAGTCATGTTTGAAGCTGCTGTCTGCCAGTGTACTTTACTGATACAGAATCAGTGCTGCCACTGAGATATAGTTTTGAGTCAACATGATGGGACTGCCACTTCCTATCTGTGGCTTGACCCAGCAGTAACCAGGAAAGCCCCATCTTGTCCCCTGTCCATGCTTCTCTTAGAGTGTCTGTATCAGTCCGGTGCCTGCAGCCTCGTCCCCTAGATTGGGCTAGCCAGGCCCCTCTCAGATGGGAAGGGAAAAGACAGATCCTCTTAGGAGAGGGACATCCCGTCTTGTGAAGAGCGCTTCTGGATCATACGTGCTGGCTCCCCTGCAAAATGGTGGGCCCTTGCAGCTTGTGTTGGTTGGCCACAAAGAGATGAAGCGCTTGACCTTGGAGATGGGACTAGTGGTGAGTTGCATGCAAAAACACTTTTCCTGCCTCAGTGTTAAAATCAAGCTCTGATCTCTGGCAGTCCGGAATAACTCCCGGATGTCACTGTCCTGAAATACCTATGAATGAAATTCTGGATTTTGGTTAGTTTTCTTGAATCTCCAAAACTTCTGTAAGCATGTTCCTTGTGGAGGTACATTTGGTTTTGTCTATGGAGTTCACTTTTCTTCCTGAGCCATAGGACACTTCCTACTGGCCATGCGATGCCACCACATGTCCAGTGCTACTGCATGTGCAGCAGAGGCCCAGGGATATTTGTAGGTCAGGGATGACAGATACTCGGCAGGGCTCATAGGTGCTATTATTTAATTGCATTCCAACAGCAGCGAAAGCAGTAGCAAGAGTAATAAACAAATTATAATCTACATTATGAAGCTGACAAATGCCACCCACTCATTACCTGTCTTTAACCACTCTCATTACTACCCAGTCTTTGTGGGAACTAATCTTGCTGCTCACTGTCTGACTTGTTCACTTAATGACATTATCTGAAGGAATCGGCCGCTCCTTGTGAAAGAAGAGGAAGGTGCTTTTCCTGAGGCTTGTTCTCTGGGTGCTGAAATATGGGTAGCTCTGGGGTGGAGGAGGCTGAAGGGAACACTTTGCAAAAGCATGGTGTGGCAGGGAGGTGAAGACTGAAGTCCACAGGAACAGTCTGGAGGAGGGGGCTGGAGGTGGGTGGCAGGTCGGAAGATTGTCACTAGGAGGAAAAGGCTGCACTCTGTTTGTCTCCCTAGAATTGAGGAGTAGTATCCAGCAAAGGGATGCTAGGAAGAGCCACAATTTTTTTCTCTCTGAATGTTTTTCAGGGTTTGGGAGCAAGCTGGGTTGCTGGGTAATGACAGTTCTCTTTGTGGCTGCTCCAAGCCCAGGGTGTTGCAGGACAAAGTCCTGGTAGTGTTTCTGTGGGGACCTGTTCAGGCTCCCCCCAGGAAAAAAAAAATATCTCCAGGAATTTCTTGCAGTGGCCTGGCATAGCTTGAGTTCAGCAGAGTCAAGGATGCTCAGCCTCCTTGGTGCCTGGCTGCTGCCATTACATCGTGTCAATCCGCACTAGATGTTAAGGACTGCGCTGTGCCTGGGGTGCAGCTGTTCTCCTGTCCTCGCTGACGCAACTGGGAGCCTTCCCGCGGAAGGTGATTGAGGCCTGCGAGCTGAGGAGCTGAGCTGAGAGAGCAGATGGGAGAATAGGGTTTTTTTCAAGATACTCCATGGGTGGCTGGACCCCGGCCAGCCAGAGGTCCTATTGTGCTCTCAGGGTTTTGGAATATCTCATGGAGGTCTCTAATGGATAAATAATAAGCTGAAGGATGGGAAACAAAGACCGAGAGGTGAAGGGCCAGCTTTCCCAATGGAGAATTGGCCTCAGTCAAGTGTGACAAGGGCCTGTCAAAGGCCAGAGCTTTTGAATGTGTCTGTTGATGATAAAGAGTAGTAAGTGGCAGATGATGAAGTTTGCTGCTGACTATTCAGAGCAGCAAAAACCAAAAGCTGCATGAAATAGCTGTAGGAAGTCCTGGCAATGTGAAGTGGTGGTGTTGCAGCATGTGATGCTGAGAAAAGCAAAGCAATCCAGGGGGAAGAGGGGAGCCATCTTAATCTAAAATGCAGTGTAATGGGCTTAAAACAGGATAGTGTCGCTTGGGAGACAGATCTCAGAAGTGCAATGAACTGGGCTGTAGGAGGAAGGCTTCGTTCTGAGTATGGTCAAAAAAACCCAAACCAATCGACTTCTAGGAAAAGAGCTCAGAAGAAACTATATAAATGCGCTGTACGAATCTGTGGTGAACAAAAGTGTTTATGTAGGTTTGGGGGAGATGGAAGTAACTGACGCAAGGAAAATCCATTGAGTGCTTTTAAGTATCAATACACAGTCTCTTGTTGAGAAAGTCCCGCAGCTGCAAATAGCTGGAGCCTGGGAAAGCGTTTGTAATGAAACATAGTTACATACTTGGCCTATTCTCATACTCTTCCCTAGATGCTGCTATCAAGTACCATGGAAGACAGGACACAGGGCGGGATGAAGCTTGACCCAGTCATGGTTAGTGGCTCTGATTCCTCTGCTTTTCTGAGAAGATGCAGTCCTGGAGTAAGCCGTGTGTGTGTGAGGAGCTTTTATGGAGGCTGGAGATACTGTGCTCTCTTTCTCTCTCTTCAGGGAAGATACCTGCCAAAGTGCATGGCTGGAGGAGAAAACTCCTGAGGTTATTGTACGTCTGTTATCAAAGGGACATTGCGATGTAGTGTAGGACAGCCAGAGCAGGGAGAGGGGCTTTGTACTCACAGGGACATCTTGTTCTTCACCAGCACCAGTCGCTCTGAAATGAACAGTTTCCTTAGGTGATGGAAAGCCATTGCCTGGGTCAACAAATCTGCCTCGTGTCTACTCTGAGGCACTTTTTGTCAAGAAACCATCTCCAAAAGGAATCGCTTTCTTTGACCTGTCCTCTCCCATCACTTCTTAAGTATGGTGCTTCTGGTTAGGAAGAACTGGATGATGCTGAAGTAGCTGATGGGCCAGGGCAACTCAGCCTGCCCTCAAAGCCCCCATGTGCTACTTGAACCCACACCACAGTGGGCCGAGACACTGTGGGAGTGTGAGACAAGTTCCTAATGTTCCTGTTGATCAAATGGCCCACTGAGTCTCCTGATCTGCTGTGGTGATAAGTCCTAACAAGAACTCTCTCTTAATCCTCATTATCCTCTGTTGGTGCTTCCTGCCCACATATACTAGATGTTTCCTATCAACAGGGAGTAACCTCTGTGGAAGATAGGATCAGATTCCCAGGAATGAGGCTGTAGTAAGAGTGAAGGAAGAATGAGGAAACCATCCTAATTTGAGGCTAATCTTATAAATACAGGGCTGGATACAGACAATAGGAAGAGAAATGCCAGGAAAGCTTTAGCATTTAGTAAGGGAAGGATCATCTTTTGCCAGGAGTAGCTTTAATTGCAAGTTATGATGTGGTAAAGTTGCTGTTTGATCTCAGCTTCAGCAGAGGGGAAGAGAGATGCTGCTTTGTGTCACCAGAGGCGGAGCAGCCTGAGAAAAGCAGAGGGACAAGTGACTCTAAAAACAATTGTTTTGTGACTGGTGTTCTGATTCAAGCTGCAGTGCATGGATGGAGTGCTTTATTTCTCCATTTTGATTTGGATAAAATACTAAATAAAGAGGAGAAAAGGTCTGTGTGGTTTTTTTCCTAAAGCAGACATGCTAATATACCCATCGGGTATTTAATGTTGCATGGCATTGCTGAAAATGCAGAAAACCACAAATCTTTTCTTCTAGCATGAGTGGGTTGGTGGGGTGAGGTGTCTCTTTCCCCTACCTAGACTCATAGCTGGAGCCTGTACCAGTCAGAGACTTGGCTTGTCCCTCATAACCACCTTTCATGTGGGCTGGGTGGAGTGTGCTGAAGCTGTTTGTGGTGGGGAATTCTCTACGGACAGTTGCTTTTATGAACCCTTTTAGGCAACCTGTTAAAATGAAGAATTGTCTCCTACCTGTCCCTGTCCTATCCACATCACAGCATCATGCACAAAACCCATGATGCCTCTGAGTGTTTCATTTGCAAGCGAGGTTGAGAGCATGTGCGTGTTTGTGAGAAATGAATTGCCTTTACAGGGGTGTGTGAGGGTCCTCAACCACATATTCGTGTGCAGCTGTAACCATACAAATGACTACAATGCAACAAGGTGCGGACACTGGTTGCTCATCCCTACCCTGAAGGCGGTGTTGCAAGTTCCTGGAAAATGCCGTCATGTCCTTGCGGGTTTGGACTCGTTTGGCTTTTTACCATGCATCCTGCTCACAGGTGCTTCATTTATTGCCCAGCTTTGGGCTGATCACTGCTTCTTCCTTCAGAAGCTTTGCAAGCCTTGTCTTGGATGAAGTCTGTGAAGCTATGGTGATGTACAAAACCCCCGCTGCTTCCCAGAAACTTTCTGTCCATTTTAGATAGTCCAGCTTGGACAGGAGGTCTCACCAGGCTTGGCCTAAGACAAGTGAAACAGTAGTTCTCTGTCCCAGGCTTCCTATATGAGTTAGGACAAGGCCTGTCAGCCATCCATAGGCCATCTGTATCTTCGTTTTCTGCTTCCTATTGTTTCTGGCCCTCCCAGGATAGTTGATTTTTGCCTGAAAGTCAGCAGAAGAGACATACCAGGTGGACTTCCATTCCTTCCCCAGGTGGCTTGCTTTATTGTTCTTCACCATAACGGGTTATGTGATCTAAGGGTTCTGCTTTATTATAAACAGTGCACAGTTTGGGTCCAGTGACTGGTTTGGGGTTTTTTTGGTTGTGTTTTTTGTTTGTTTCTTTGGTGGTGTTTGGGGTTTTTTTGTTGTTGTTTTTAATTTCTAAATGACTGATGCATTTGGGCTCTGTTTAAGATGAACTGTCAGGGAGCAGGGCTGGCACAGAGGACATATACAGTGGTGTGGGCACACCAGATCCTCCTTTGTGCTAAGTTTACTGTGATAAAGGGTTGCTAAGTAGTGCCTACGGGTGGTTTATGCAGCTGGATAGTGAGCAGAGTGTTTGTAATTGCTCCTGCTGTCTTCAGGGATGTGCTACCAGCAAGTCACGACACCTGGTAACGTGCTTGTAACATCTATGAACCTTGTAATTTTATAAGTGGAGCTTTAATCCTGTCTAGTTGCCAGTGAGGTCTGGAAACATCGACTCCATGGTCTCTGCTAAAATGCTGTGCCTGGTCGCTGAGCTCGCTGGATTTTGCTGCCTTCGCTCTCTTCTCCTCCTCGGCAGATGCAGCACTCCTTCGTGCAGACCAAAGCCTGCCCTCATCTATTAGTTTTCTCCCCAAGTCCTTCTGTAGCGCGGACGTTTGCATGTTGATCCTTTGCTAGGCAGGTGCTCCTGTGTGACACGTCCCCCTTTACAGATGACAGGTACCCTGCAGTNGGCAGATGCAGCACTCCTTCGCGCAGACCAAAGCCTGCCCTCATCTATTAGTTTTCTCCCCAAGTCCTTCTGTAGCGCGGACGTTTGCATGTTGATCCTTTGCTAGGCAGGTGCTCCTGTGTGACACGTCCCCCTTTACAGATGACAGGTACCCTGCAGTGAAGGGCTGTGAGGCTGAAGGGGTCAGCATTCCTGCAAAGCCCCGAGTGGCCTGGTGGGGCACTGGAGTTTGGGAAGGTGGAAGGACTGGAGCGAGAGTTTAGGCCTGCTGCAGAAAGAAGACGGATTCAAGAACTCTTGTTTTGTGTGCGCTGTTGCGATCTGGTCTGCTGCAGGAGGGGAGTCCCTGTGTTGCTGGCTGTAGAAGGCACACACCAGCCACAGGGTGCTCAGCCAGGCGGGACATGGATGGAAAGGGATGTGCTGTACCGGCTGTGAGCAGACCCTGGACTGAGCCACCAACAGAAAGCTGGTGGCAGAGCAGGGATTGAGCCCTGAGCTTTTAACAAACCAGCTTTCACCAGAATCTCATGGCCCAGCCTTCTTCTCCGAGGCCTGCTCTAAGCATAGGCGTAAGGTGTCATGCCAGAGTACTCAACTGCTGGAGTCCTGATCTGTAGCCATCCCCGCCTGGGAAGGTGTCCCCTGGAGAAATGGAGGCAGCAGCATCCTGCTATGTGGAAAACCCTGAAGAAGAGCAGGCTTGGCCAGGAGGAGGTGCAGAGGACATAAGAGGATCTTGGGGTGGGGTTTCAGGCTGACTTCCACGTCCACCTCTGAGGCAGACCTGGTGAATGCTCTTCACACACTGGGAGGGACTGGTGTTCAGTGAGCCGGGCGGGGTGGATGCTCCATGCCAAACTCTCGCTTGTCTCCTTTCTCCTCAGGGCATTCTTCGTTCATTAAACTTGCTAGCGAGGCAGCTTTGGTGGAAATAACCAGTTTCCTGAAAGCGGAGGCCTTTCCGGAGTGAATACTCAGTCTTGAGGTTGGGTGAACTGCCATGTTTGGAAGAGCAGGATGGGGAAAGCGGGGAGTTTTCTTGTGTGCTCCACTACCAGTGACTGCAGACAAGAATACGAAGCAACAAATGCCACCAAAGAGCAGAGAGACAGTTTTAACTGCCTGCAGTCAGATACTCCTGGTGAGCAGAGCAAAGCTTTGAATGGAGAGCACAGCCTGCCTCTAGTCTATGTGTCTTGCTCCTTCCCAGCCTGAAACGTGATTTTAGGTGCGTGGCTTCAAAATAAGCAGTGAGAGCCAGTTTAGGGTGGGTGCTCTTTTGCTTTTTACTTTCTTCAGTATCCCAGGCAGCACCCCTGTGGCATGGCTGTCGTGCGAAATAACAAGCTGGCAAGTCCTGACTCCTTATTTATATTTCGGTGAAGGTTTTTATCGTGTTTCCTGCAGACACGGACTGAGAGGAACGGGTGGTTCTGCTGTTGGCATGCTTTTCTGATAAAAGCCACTGGCTTTTAGGAAGCCTCACAGGTCTTGAGTTGCTGTTGAGTCTCAGCATATCCCCTTTCGCTGATCCTCATGTCTGCTTCTGCTGTGCCTGATGGAAGACAGGTGTTTTCTGTGCAAGGAATTTTTAAGAAGTCACTTAGCCTGTTTACTTTTCAGGTTTATAACCCTTATTCTGGTTTTTCATTCTTTCCCTGCCCCAGAAACCTCTCCTTTACCCTCCTCAAGTAGAGAATATTTACAGGAATCTGTAATTTGTTAATTGAAACTGCTTCTTGCTTTGCATGGAAAAGAAAACGCAAACTATGACTGCAACACAATGGAAGTGTAAACAGGAAAACATACAAAAAAGGCTTCATTTTGGACACATATTCCCTTAAGAATGCAAAACTTTCTAGGCCTGGAAAGTCTAGTGAGCCAAGAATCAATTGATGTGATGTACCAGAAAAAGAAATGTTTAACTTATTTATTCATGTCCAGTAGAGCTCAATGAAGCCTTCAAGGAAAAAAAACAACTGAGAAGGATTCAAAGGGAAACAGCACATAGGTCTTCTGGCTGTGTATGCAGCCCTTCTTAAGAGTTTCATGGGAATGTTAATAGTTTATTCTCAGCAGTGTTGGTGGAATGTGAGTTTATAATTTGGAAACTTTTTGCACAACTTTCACATTTAAAATAAAAGAGAAATCTGGCCTAGATTTTAAAAAGTGAGTATGGAAGTTCCCCCCAAAGCACCGGTGAGATAGCCTGTACACTGTGTCTAGAAAACCAGGTCCCTTAAGGCTGTCTCCACTTGCAATCCACATTTAATAAGTGATGATCTTACGTTTGAAAGTCACTATGTGATTTGGGCAACCAAAGGAATAATTTGTGAATTATCTATTACCTGAAATATATTCACATAAACCGTACGCTGAGTAGCTGAACATAATGACTAAAGTCATCAAAACTGAAGTCTGTTCGTGGCTAATATGTGATCTGACAAAGGAGCTAAATCATTTGATGAGCCTTTGATTCCAAGTTGGACACCTAGTTCTAGTGTCCAGTTGCAAAAGAGGAAAACGTTTAGTTAAGCTCGGTATTGATGGTTTATGAAGATCAGATCTGGTTTTGATATTATTGCTCTATTTGGAAAGGACTTCAGAAGTCTTTGGAGTGTTTTGGGGTTTTTTCCTTTTTTTTTTTTATAACTCCTTTTGGCAGGATGCCAGCAGGTCAGAGCCAGACGGTTACCCCTCTGCAGCTGGTCAGATGGTTAACAAGCAGTTTATTTGCTCTGGAAATTTGGAGGGGTCCTCCTCGTCTCTGCTGCACTGTGATCCTGCCAGGCAGGACAGAACTTTTCACCTCTGCAACTTGCATTAGGG
This sequence comes from Steatornis caripensis, assembly GCA_013398225.1. Taxonomy (NCBI): domain Eukaryota; kingdom Metazoa; phylum Chordata; class Aves; order Caprimulgiformes; family Steatornithidae; genus Steatornis; species Steatornis caripensis. The sequence goes on along the minus strand of VZSC01005227.1, from coordinate 332,878 downwards.
CGAAGGAAGAACAAACTGTCACTATGAGCTGTTCCAACCAACTCCCTTCTTCTGTCAACTGCCAACCATGATTTTGTGTTTAATTATTTGCATTACATCATTAGTCCTGTGCTAGGTGTTGTACGAGGCTAATGATGTAAAACCTACACTAGCTTTAGACACTGAACAGGCTTCCCTGTAGGGCGTGTTTGCTAAAGTGTTTGAAGTGCTCAAGGAGGGGAAGCTGGCAAAATCTCCCGCATCCCCTCCCCTTAGAATAGTAAGGTATTTCACATTTTCATTTAGCTTGCTTATTAAAACAGAATATTCTTCTGCAGAAGTACATCCCTGCACTGGTTAGACTCTCTTTTATTCTTTCTGTGCCATGCATCTGAGCAGGACATTTCTGAGGGAGACCCTGTCAGAGGTCCACCGTGCTCTTCCCACTAGAGCAAGCACAGGCTGGGTGCTGGGACAGGCAGTTCAGGGGTGCATCAGATCAGCTATTTAGAAAGTTTGGGCAAAGCGTAATGCATCAGAGTCTTGGCTCTCCAGACCATAAAAGTCAGAGTATCTCTTCTGAAGGCGCCTGGTAATTACAAGCACATCTCCTCCCTTGCAGAGCCTGTGGTGAGGGTTGGCTACTTGTTGTTGCCCCAATGTTATTTCCGCATCCTCACAGCCTGTGCGTACACGCGTATTTCCACATGCTCTTTTATCATGTTCTCTTTTCTGAGCTTCCGTTCAGACTGTTGATAAACTGTGTTGCCTAGTATGGGTGAGGGTGTTGGGTTTCAGAGGGTCTGGCAGGGTTTCTTACGGGGTACCCAGATGCACAGGAACTAATAAAGTGTGGTCTCACAGTCTAACAGGTGGGCAGTGTAGCCTGGTGGGAGTGTGCTGACTGCAGATGCCAGCTGGTATGGTGAGGATGAAACTGGGAGAGGGTGTCTGTGTGCTGATAGCAAACCTCTGAGCACAGGGGGCTAGGAAGGGGAATGGGCAGTGCTGGTGGCAGAGGAGGGACAGCGTGACTCGCAGAGCCCCTGTCTTATAGTCACCAAGTCTGGTTTGAGAGGGTGGAATGGGAAACCATTTCTTCTCTCACCTCTTTTGGTGTGTCTGCCCTCCTGCTGTCATAGAGAGCTGTGTGTGTAGTGTCTCTGGAAGAAGCCCAGGACAGCAGGTGCCCAGATAACTCGCTCTTTCTCAGTCCTGTGGCCACACTTGTTGAGCCCAGTTCTCCGTCGCCTGAATCAAGCCTGCCTCAGCCTGGTGGAAGTGAGGTCAGGGACTGGAGCTGGGATGAATCCTGCTGTTCCCATGGCTAGCCATACCCTGAGAAACTCAGGAGCCGATCATCTCTGCTGCTGTAGTAGGGGCAGCTTGCCCTTTAACCCTTTCTGGATCAGTTGAGTCTGTCTGCACTGAAAAACGCTCTGCCTCCAGAAGAGGAAATACGGGCCTTGCTTCTGTGAGATGCTGCAGGGTGGCCAAACATCCTCAGCAGATAGAGATCATGTAATTCAGGTGGACCACTAAACTTTTAGGCAGCAATTAGGACTTATGCAGTAACTCTGAGTCAACTAATACATCTGGGTGTTGCCTTGGCATGCTTCCGATGGCAAATCCCTCCTGTATAGGCTTGATATTCTTACCTTGTCTGCTGGCCTCCCAAGTGCTCCACTTGGAAACCTGATCAAAAGCCTGTGGTAATGCCAAAGGGAGATGTCCCATTGAATTCCCTGGCTTTCCTTTGGTCCTCTAAACCTGCAGATGATCCCAGGCAGTTTCTTTGATGCGTTCTTCCTCAGTGGATGAAGTAATCATGACTTCTGTGCAGCAGACTAATAGCTCTGAAGACTTTAGTCAGGCTGATTAACAGCAACTGTGTTTTAATAAAAAATGTTCTGGTAAATCCTTCTGAATTGTAACCCTAATTACTCTGCAGCCTGATGTGCAGCAATTGCTAAGCTAATAGGATCACCTGAATCCAGTTAATGAATCCTCTGTTATGGCTTGCTGTGACTCACAAGATGTGTAGTGTTTCTTCTGGTCTCCCCTGCCCTGCTCCATTCCCTGGTGAATATTTATGCTCTGTATTGCCAAAGGTAAGGGGGTGTGCGCCTAAACTTTGAATGAATTAACTTAAATATATGTGCATCCTTCCTCTCATTATTTCAAGGGTTTGTAAGGATCAAGAACCTGGGCTTTTTGCTTTGGTCTCGAGGTGAGTTCATTCAAGAAGTGACCTGTAGCTGCTACTGCCTAATAGCTCTTTTCAGGCGTACAGGTTTTGGTGAGAAATCTGTTCAGCCCTGTTCTCTGCTTCCTCGACAGTAGTCTACATCTGTATTAGAGAACAGAATTAGGAGAAACACACTTCCTCCTTACTAGCGTTCCAAGGTAGTTTGTCCCGCATCAGGAAAGGAAAAAGCATTAATCTGAAAGTAATTTGTTTTGTTGGAACACTTTTTCTTTCCGTGTCAAGCCTTTGTATGTAAACTTGCTTACGTTCCCTGGCTGCTCCCCTGCCCCTTCCTTTCAAAAGCAAAAAGGCATGTTAACCCCAAATCCAAGTTCTTCCATTTTGACAAGGTTGTAAGCTGGTGATCTGGGTTTGGAAGGCTCAGGGCTGCTCAGGAGTGGGACTCTGGGCAAGCAATAGGGACCCAATGGTGCTTTTGGTTTTACAGGGCCTTTTTCTTTTACAGGTGGAGGGTCTAGATAGTTTGGGGCTTGTTAGCAGTCTGTTGTGTTAAAGGTTCAGCCTCAGTCAGGGATAAACAAAGGATTGTTTGAAAGTGGCCTTTCAAAACTTCCCTCCTTGTTGATTGCTTGTTCTAAATGTTTCTTACATAGATTTATAGGATTAACTCCTTGTTTAGGCGCACTATAAAATGTGCCTCTAACCATGTACCTTATAACTACCATAATAGCAAGGAAGCCTGTCTGACGAATTTAGTGGCAGGAAGCAAAGTAAACATCTAAAGGATGTAATAAAGAGATTCAAGTGGGTAGGACATAGCAACATACCAGAGGAAAGACTTGACACCGGCCGCATATCTGGTCCTGTAGCTCCAATGCAGTTCTGTACTGGACATAATGCAATGAACAGTCTTAACTGCTCATGGAGTTGGGGCTTGTGTAAAAGCGCAGACCTGAGGCCTAGGACTGGCTGTTCCCCAGCTACGGGAGTATTACTGTAAGGGGAGAATGCATGGAGCAAATCTTTCTCTTTCCTGCTGCTTACACCACGGCTGATTTCCTATATGGGTCAAGCTGAAAAACTCCAGCTCACTGCGAGGGTGTTGGTAGAGGATGTTGGACTGGGGGTTTTCAGAGGCTTCATTAAATCTTTGTCTAGGAACTTGAACACCTTGGATGAGAGGGGAAAATGCTGAATGATTCAAGTGTTGCAGTAGAGAGAGATGAGTGAAGTTTCAAAAGAACTGTACAAATATTTACTGCATGCTGGCAACAGATTTCAGGCTAGTCTGTTACAGCTGGGGGGAGGAAACAGCACTTTTTTTTTTCTTTTTAGCAGAGTTTAGAGGGGGGAAAAAAAAAAAAGGCTTGGGTGATGTTTGGAAAGAGGAACAAAATGAAGCCCAGCAAATCTGCTTGTAAATGATAAGACAAGGAGGGGGAGAGCAGCAGAGGTGGTGCTGGAGGGTTTGTGTTGCTTTCCTGGGCACTAAAAGTGCAGTATCATCTCTGTGGCTGCCGGGACATGCAAAAAACCTCTCGTGAATGATGGGCTGAACGTGGGAGGAAAGGAGCGCCGTTTATCTTGGATTTTTAAGTATTATAGTGTCAGACTTCTCCGTGTCTGGCTCTCCCCTGAAAGTTTAGGGCCTGCTCTTTGGAGGCTCCTCTCATTTCTGATGTTTACAGGCATTTATCCTCTGCTCTCTGCGCTGGGCTTTGTTACTGGGAGCGGATTAGGAATGTAGGAACTGGAGCATGGGTAGATACTGGCTTTGCCTATGGTGGGGTGTTTTTGCTGTTATTTTTGTTTTTCTTCTTTATGGGTGTTCTGGGGCTGGAGCTAGGTTGGCTCTGAGCTCTGGTTCTGAGATACTGGATGCCTTGGCAGTGACATTAGCTAGGTGGCCTGGGGAGAAGGGGAATGCTTGTGTTCCTTCACTGCCTCCCGGAGGGTCAGATGGGTTTCCTCGTGGTGGGTGGGAGGAAGTCACTCCTCACCTCCTCTTCAGACAGAGCAAAGGTCATCTGTCTCGCTTACATTTCCCTTAGACTCACTGATAAATATTTGTGTTTTTGAAGATGAGCGCAGGAAGATCAAACCTCATGCTTGTCAGCTTTTGGGGAGAGTGAGAACTGGCTGCTTCCCACATGTCGTCTATGGGAGTGCTTCACATGGCTGCTCTGCGCTTGGCCAGTGCCTTGCCCTTCGCTAGAGATGCTGCAGGCCCTTCGGAGCTCTCCATACATGAGCTGGGCACGAAGGAGCATGGCTGTCTGCTGGGCAGAAACAGGACCTGAGGAGCAGGAGGGATGGAGTCTGTTCCTGGCTCCATCTAATGTTGGTCACCTGGCTTCAGTGTCTCAGCGTGACGGCCAGGCATGACAGAGCATGGCAGAGCAGCATGTGCTTGATGCTGCTGGTCAGCAGCAGACTGTCCTCACTTCACCTTACGATGGCAAACTAGATCCTGCCGAACACCAACACCTGCTTTGCCAGTTGCTAGTGCTGAGTCTGTCCCACTTGACTCTTGCTCGCAGCAAGGCTGGAGGGGGAGCTGCCTCAGTGAAGCTCCAGTCTCCCTCTCTCTGAACCTACTGTGGGAGTTTTTGGCATGCCCCTGAGTGGGACAAAGATTTGAAATCCTTACCCTAACCTATGGGGAAAGTATTCAGGAGGCTTTCATCTTTGGAAAATGCACTGGGTTCTCTGGATGAAAGAGCTATTATTTACCTATCAACAACATAATCCCCCTCCCTCCTACAGATTGCAGGCAAGCTCCCGGGGCAAACGGCACTGTAATTAAGAACAAATATTTACTATGAAGGACTAGCTGAGGCCTGGCTGGGCAAGCAGCCATGAGCCTTGTCTGAACTTGCCTTCTGTTTGTTCTCCTTTGAAAGCAAGGAGTCAAAGTCTTTTGTCAGAAGAGTGTTTGTGAGGCACAAGATGGTGGGTTGGGCCTCTGAAGCAGCCAGGAGCCATCAGGCTGTTTGTTCCAAGCCTAGGAAATTCCCCACAAGCAGAGTTACTTGCATCTAGAGGCACTTCACTTTTCTGTTATGGATTGCTCTTGGGTAGATCTGCAAGTGAGAGTGGGTGCAGAGACAAACCCACATGCCGGGACTGCAGCTGGGGCTATGCTACGAGCAAGTCTGTGGAAATACTTGTCTGCTCTAAAATCACAAATTAATTTGGGCTTCATTTACATCTACTTTCCCTTTTGATTTCTGTTGCAATTCAAGAGTTTACTTCCCAGGACTCAAGCCGTGGTGTTTAGATGCAAGAGAGTTTGGCTGTCGGAGAAAGCACGTCCTTACAAAATTTTGGGACTGTTTCACAGCTCAGGCTCGCAGCCTACTCACCTGCCCTCTGCCACCCTGATCAACAGTAAGGAGGGGTGACAGGGATCTTGCTCATCTTCTGGCAAGGCTCGGCAAGCTGAAATTTAATAAATAAGTCAATTGTGAGTAATAGAAACAATTGCAAGGATGTGGTGTGTGGTTCAACCAGCTATCACTGCTGTGGTAATGCAACAAGGCATGTGATTAGACTGGGAAATTGCTGAAGCAATACCAAGATTTACAGCATGAGTCCCACAGAAGGAGTGAGCTTGGGAGACGTACACAGATACATGGAGCGTGCAAAAGCACTGAGCGAAGTGTCTGAACAAGGCCAGGACCAGCTTCCAGGGTGCTGAGGAAGCCATGGAAGTAACTGAAGAGGTGCCTTGCAGCATGCTGGGGGGGGCTGTGTGTGGTGTAAAACTCACCGTTGCAACTTGTCAGAGTTTTTGAGGAATATGTCACCAGCTAGTCTGATTTAAGAGGTTGTTTGTTTGTTTTTTTTTAATTTGTTCCTCCTCATTGTAGGGATGGTTATGTATTCTCAGCAGCGTAACAGCTGAAAACGGGGCTCGTGGATGCCTGTGCTCATGGGCTGATCCTAACCTGCCTGGAGTGCTGATCTGTGAGAGCTGCTTTATATATTAGATACTTGGTTTGGGTTTTTAAAATAAACTCCTTTGCTCCCAGACAGTAAAGTTCCTTTGAGGCTTTACTCCGAACGATGCGTCTCCTTTCATTTGGGAGCTTAGATGCAATACCAAGGTGAAGGCAGAGCTTATCTAGTACACAGGATCTGGGAGGGCTGAGAAGAGGAAAGGCTCTCAGCCGTGAGCTAAGAAGTCACAGAAAAGCAAAGAAATGAGCTACAGAGGCCCTGCAAACTTCTTGTTAGTGCTCCTTAAGAAGGCAAGAACAGCCTCAGCAGTGCCTCACCCTGTGGCTTTATCAGTGCCCACCTCCTGTGCGTGGGGAGGAAGCTGCTGCACAGCTACTCCAGCTCTTGCTCTGTGACCAGTACGTTAATGCTAGTGAATCCCAGCTAAACTTACAGCTCGAGTGGAACAGAACTTGCTCACTGTTTTTTGCGTTAAACCCACACCATCCTGGTTTGTGAGTGTGTGCGTTTTTTGGCTTTGGTGTCCAAAATAAATGCCAGAAAAGCTGTCAGGTCTCTGGTTTGGCTTCAACAAAGTTGTCGTCCATTCCAGGGTCTCATGCATATGCACTGTAGGAGTGGAGCCCTACTTTTGTCATCTTTGCCAGCAAGGCAGACATCTAGCCACGCTCTGCCAAGCCTGCAAGAGTTTTGCTTGATTTTTAAAGGGAGGGTGTGAGTAAAGCTGCCTGGATGATGTGCCGTGCTTTCTGCAAGAGAAGTAGGCATTGAAATTCTGGTCAGAGAAAACATAGATTGATTCATTGGGGGAATGATTCCTGTCTTGTTTTGTTGATTCCTGCCACTGCTGCTCTTTCATGGTCACATTTGCTTCTTGGCAGGTTGAGGGATGCATGTATTTGGAGTACTGTGTCCTGAAAAGGTGAGTTTGGCCTGCAAGAATTCCTTGGATGAGGCCTTGCCTTGGCTAGCGTAAGATCCTGAAGCCAGTCAGGCCACTAGACAGAGACTTCCGATGTCCTAGTGCAGCAAGCAGTAATCAGGACTGGGGACACAATCCTTTAAAATTGTGTTTAGTGTTTCATATCAAGGACAAGTCTGTACTGAAGAATTCCCTTGTTTCTTTAAACTTACTGTGTTAAAGAGGTGGTTGCTGAAATGCCTCCTACCTCCGTTCTTTCCTGTTAGTTTAGAGACAAGTTTAATAATTGTCATTTGAAAAAGACCTAAGGAAAGAACTCAAGATATTCTTTTCCATCTGGTGTTACAAATAGACTTTAACACCTCATCTTGGGGGACTGCCACCTGTGTGGGTACCTGTCTTTTGTGGCAGTTATCAAACAAACAGGCTAGGTGGTTCCTATTCCTGCAGGTACACACACAACGTTCTGAGACGGAGCACGTGAAAGCAACCTGAGGACACTCTGAGGATCACTGAAGAGATGAGTGGGAGAAGCAGGTTGCTGCGATCCACACAGTCCTACGCAGTGCTGGTGAGGAAGAGTTAACTCGATTCTGTCTGAGCTGAGCCTGGAAGCAGAGGTTGGTTGGCTGAACATTGGAAATCCTCTCCTCATGCCAGGTGTAACAAGGATCATCTGGTAAAAATGTGTGTCTGCCTGAGACACAGATCTGCCTTAGACATACATTGAGCACGAATGGAGTTTGCTGTCTGCTGGAGGAGCCAGGTCCCCAGTTGAGCAAAGCCTAACGGAAATTGGATCCAGTCCAGAATGTCTGGATGGCATATGATATTTACTGAAATATGGCATTGCTTGTGTAAGCAGCACACCCTTCTCCCTCACTCTGGAAACCATCTGGGCTTCATGTACAAGCGGTTAAGAACCAGAGCAGGAGAGCATCTGATGCCGTATGGCTCTTGTGATGTGTTTCCCTCTCTGCGCCCTCCTCCATGGGTGTCCTTGCATTTGCAGGCATGGGAGTCTCAGCCATGCCCCAGTGTCCTCTTAACAACCCGCTGAGGATTTTCTTCCCTTTTTCTGCAGTGGTGGTAAACAGACTAGGGTTGCATGAGTTTGCATAGGCCTTTACTGACAGGGCAGGAGGCAGACTCTTGCCTAGGCCAGGGTACAATCATTACACTGGCCAAACGTTCCTCCATTTCTAGCTGGGTCCACAGCCAGTGGCTTTATTGACTGATTTTTACACCAGCTGGAGTCAAAGCTCCTGGGAACGAGGAAGGGATATTTGGTATGTCTGTGCACTTGCATAGCAAGTATTTTTTCCAAAGGGAGCTCAGCACCCTGAGGAGAGGCTTGGGACTGGGCAGGGCTCCCCGTCCTTCACGTAGCCAAGCTGAGAAAGGATTTGTCCAATTGCTGTGTTGCAAGGGCAGCAGGGGCCAGGGCAGCACAGAAAAATTTCCCCTGCCTGCCTCAACGCAAGTTTTACTGCTTTTCATTAGCTTCTGGGATGGGTTTTAGTTAAAGGTAGCACCTCTGGGGTGGGGTTAGAGTTGCCTCTGCTGGTTTCAAGGCTTTACTTGTAGCTTCCTCTCCTTCTGTGTGTGCTTACTCTGTGGGTTTTGTTTCTTAAAGGGAGTGTCATATGATAGCCCCAGCACCTCTGATCTTTCTGGCAGACTGATCCCTCTTCCTTCCTGAGCTTGATAAACAGTCCAAGAAACTGTGCCTGTGTGTGAGTGCGTGTACGCCTTTCAGAGACCTGTAGCTTGCTTCTCCAGATCTTGGTGTGTTTTTTCTGTCCTTCCCTCATAGTTTCTGGTGCTTCTGGGCTTTGCCTTCCCATCTCCCCTCCTGCTGTGGTTTACCTGCTGCTGCTTGACATGAAGATGTAGGTGATACTGAAGAAGCCGTTTCTGAGAACCTTGACCTGTGCTCTCTGGCCTCACACCCTGATGGCATGGGATTTCTGAGGTGGTTAGCGTTTCAGGCACCCCTGAAAGGACATTGCAGTGATTTCTGAAGTCAGCCTGTTCTTTGACTATTGCCAGTTTCTCTCTGCAATGTGGATACTGTGGCTTGCAGGTTACCCGGGTGCCAGGCAGATACTGGTAGCAGAGGAAAGCCGCCTCTGTGTGTCTGCACAAAGTACTGGAGCACAGCAGAGCTTTGGTTCACAGCAGCAGGACTCTGAAATGGTAGCACAATGTGAATCATTCCCAGACTCCAGCTGACTTTGGCCTAATGTGGCTAAAATACAGAGAGGTACTAAAACAGCCTCGCTTGCTTCCAACCCCAGCAGCTTGTGCTTTTGTGGCCAAAGGATCTGGCTCCAGCTATGTTACTGCTGTTGGAGAGTGGGAACGTGCTGTGTGGAGGCACCCATCAAGGCCCAGGGGGTGGGTCTAGAGATTGATCTTTGCACCTCTGCTCTGAGAGGGTCTTGTGGGCTGGAACTTCCCAAAGCCTTGGAGCTGGGTCATCTCTCGGGCCAAGAGGCGTGCATTTTCCTCGGTTCCTGAAATAGTGCACATGTTTGAGTCTCTTTCTCCTCTCTAGATCATTGCCAGATCGGAGTTCCCAGAATCAGGCAGGACTAGCCTTGTGCTATGTCTTCAGCTGTTCCAGCTGAGTCTGCCCCTTGCCTCGAGCGCAGCTCATGCTTGAGAAGAGATGTATGTTCATCCCCATCCTCAAGGCCAAGAGGAAGGTTCCCACTTCTGTGTTCTCTTCCTCTATCTCAGGGCCTTCGAGAGATCCAGCAGCTTGGCATTCGTCAGCAGCATTTAAACAGGTCACTTCAGTACCAAGGTACCTTCTCTTCCCCCCCCCCCCCCCCCCCCCCCCCCCCCCCCCCCCCCCCCCCCCCCCCCCCCCCCCC
>VZSC01005227.1:110469-322839 GCA_013398225.1 Steatornis caripensis | reverse complement strand
CCCCCCCACCTTCCTTTTTGCTACTTTGGCAGATTGCCTTGCCTGATTGACTGTGTTTCGATTCATGTCTGATATTTAATCTCCTCCCTGGAGAAAGATGGGCTGGAGAGATGCAGTTGCTGCCCTGAGGTAGGAATCAAGAGCTGTAGAGTGTTATTTCATTCAGTCCGAAAAAGCCCTCTAATAACACAGAGGACGTGTTGTGCTGTAGTGAAAGGCGGCTTTGAGAGATCGTGTAATCTGCCCTTGCCTGGCCTTGTGCTGTCTCTTGCTGTACTGCTGGAATCAAAATACCATCTCAGGTACTGCAGCCCAATTGAATGGAGCCACTCCAACCAATTCCATCTCCATGTTTTGGAGGAAGACCTTTCTCACCTCCTTCCCTATCCTGGTCAGATGATATCCAGGAAACCTGATGTCCAGTGGAGACGGTATTTTTTGCGGAGAGGTGACCCTGTGAAGGAAGCAAGCAGATTTACAGCAACTGGGGGTGGATGAGCTAAGCATGTTGGAAAAGGAGAGTGATGGGAGGGAGCAGATGAAATGATGGGCCCTGTCTCTCTCAGCCAGGGTCAAACGGTTGGAATAAAGATGAGCAGCTGTGAGGCAGAGGCTGGAAAGAGCTTTTTTTGTTCGTGCTGAATAACGCGTAGTCCATTGGCTGCCTGTGTCTAGCTGTGTGCTGTCCTACAGGGATGAGAGCTGTGCCCTGTTGTCCTTCCTCTATCCCTGGGACCTTCCACTGGGTTGGTGCCTCTTAAGGCTGAGCTGCATTTGGGGCCCCTCTCTTCTTAAGGGACTGAGGACAGTGACTGATGTGCTCTGAGGTTTTGGCCTCGTCCCTCAGCTTTAGAGAGGTATTTCTCATTCTGGTTTGCTGCCTCAAGACAGTAGTGGTATCAAGACTTGCTTGGGCCAGACTTGAGTGAAAGAGTAGGGATAAGACCCCTGATACAAGTCGAGTTCTGCCAAATGAGACTTTCTGTGCTCCTCCACGTTGCCTGTGTCCCTTAGCAGAAAGGGAATAGGATGAGAGCTCCTACTGGATGTGTTAATTTCTCCTGGCCATATCTCTCCAAGGGCATTTGTTTGTGATTGCATCCATATGGGTGGTGCCTCTGCCTTGCTGAGCTCTTGGAAGCCCACCAGGAGACAGACTTCATGTGACTAGGAAATACAGAGGTTTTTATATGGCCATCTAAAATGCTACTCTTTACCAGGACACAGCCTCCTGGGACAGATCTGTGAATGGAACCGAGTCCTATTTCATTTCTTCGAACCACTGCTGTCCTGGTCCAGCTCACATATCAAAGGCCTTTTGAGAGGAGAGTCTTGTGATCTTTTTTTGCTCTAAGCGCTTGTTCTTGTTTGTTGGGAGTGCCCAGTGTCTTCGGGGAATGGTGGAAGGAGGTAGTGCCTTTGCCTTGGCTGTGGCTGTGCTCCCTCCTGAAGCTCAGTACAATCTTCACTGCCCCAGTGCTTCGAAGGAAGCAAACTGCAGCTTTATTTACATGACATGGGTGGGGATATAATAAAAGGAAATTAAGAAGCCCACACTAACAGCAATGGCTTTTGTTTGTCACCAACAATACTGTGAGTCTGGCCTCACTAAAAAGCAGATGCTGAATGGCCAGCTGCCATCCCGTCTTGGGCTCTGGCTGTATGCTCTTGTCTGGAGACCGGCACAGAATCAGGCCCATTTGCTGGCTGCGGGTCCCTCTGCATAAGGCGGTGGGAACGATGTGATGCTCTTCCCCAGGAATTAACATTGGACAAGGCACGTGTTTAACCACGGTAAGTCGGGCTCTCCAAGCGTTCTCAGAGTAAGACCCCCTCCTCTTTCCAGATGGTGAAATCTCTGAAGAGTTCTCACTCTGGATAGACTTTTTAATTTAACTGCTTGGCCTCTGCCCAAGGGAGTCTGTGTGGCTTTATGGGAAAGGATTTTGTGTTGCGCAGTAATGGTGTTCTGCACATTTGAACATGTGCACCCAGAGAAACGTTTAGCTAGGGAAGAAATTGCACTGTTGACCGCAAATGTTTGTGCATATGCATTGATTGTGCTTATCTGTAAAGTTATAATCCTTACTCAGTCAAAGCTTCTGGTATTATACGTCTGCTTGTTTTTCTCTGTCTGTGCTTTGCAGGGCTCTGTTAAGCCCATTACCACCTCCTTCCCTGCTGCATACTGGTCTTTATCATCTTGTGCCTTGCACTCAGTCGGAAAGTGGCTGTATCGCTGGGCCATGCTGCCTAGCTGTGCTTGTGGGAAATAAGTGATTTCCTTGAGGTCTGGTGGCTGACAGTGGTGGAACAGCAGGGTTAGGGAAGCCAAACCCTCACCTCGAGGTCCAGAAAGGATCATGATTTTTCTATGGCTCCCTGAAAGGATGTACGTGCTCTGTATCTGCAGGGAGATAAACTAGATCTGAATTCTAGGAGAACAACTTTTTTAACTCCCTTTTCTTCTAAATGGATGGAAGGAAGATCGGATGAGGAGAGAGGAAGAGCTCTGAGAATTAAAATGTGAGGGTGGTGTAAGACTGGTGAGGACCTGATGCTAATGAAGTTTAAAAGTACAGGTGTTTCCCATTTACTGCAGTGCTAAGACATGGAACATCTTCCTGTAGGGGCAGAATGAGATTAGGTTGCTTGGTGGAGAGTTTTGTCGTTTTTTGAAGAGGGTTGGTTGTGAAATGTTGCTGTATGTGCTCACGGGGCTTTGACCTGGTGTCCTGGGAAGTCCTCGCTGGACTTCTGTACACCGTACAGTCCCTGTACACTGTGATTCTCAAGGTCTGTTTGGTGCCTTGAAAGTCTTTTGGCTCTGCAGGTAGAGGAAATGCTGTGTGAATACAAAAGTATTGCCTCACATGCCATGGGACTGAGGGGCTGAAAGGTGGTGTTTTATCTAGGGAACATCTCTTGAGGTGCCTATGTCTTTTAAAGGGATGTGTCGCAGGTAACTGTGGCCATTTGTTAATCAGCTGCAGAGTAACAATGCTGGGGGACAGCATTAGAATTAGCATTACTGCTTGGGTCTTGTGGATGAATTTAGCTAATGGTGAAGCATGACTTACCAAAGGTTACTATCTGATAGCTGCATCCTAACTAGCTGAAAGAAGACTGGGGTGCAGGTTTAGCATCCTTCAGGGGTGAAGAGGGGAGGGGAGAACAGCAGGCTTGGCAATGCTAGGGTAGGGGGACAAACTTTTCTTTCTTTTGGTGAAGAGGACAGAGGAAATAGGACCTTTTGGTACGTCTACGTGGGGTGGTAAGGAGACCACTGGTGTGTCTTTTCTCTCTTCCTTATTGGGATGGCTTCAGTTGCAACTGAACATAATACCTAGAGCCATGAAGCCTGCCGGAGGCTCCTGTCTGGAGACAGTTTGAGGAGAGACATTGCGTTTGCCTTTTCCTTGCATAGCCTAGGCTTAGAAACACTTCCTCTAGCACCCACCGGGCTTTTTCCAGAGTACCTGTGGGTTTTGAGGTTGGCAAGTCAAAAGGAAGGCTCTCTGAGGACCCCACGCATTCACCAGAGTTACCATAGCTGCCACTCCTGCTCTAGCTGTAACGAATCTGTGTGCTCACACAAGAACCAAGAGGGTGATTACAAGACGCATCGGGGCTGTTTGCCCCAGAGCTCTGTAATCGCACGATGGGCAACAATTCCTTGGTAGCACTGCACGATGCGGTGTTACCTGTCACATGGTGCATACCCACCATCTCGTGGAAGGGGCCGTGCAAAACACGCCTTCAAAGCTCTGGTGTGCAAGTATCGTCCTCCCCCAGGCATCTGTCATGAAAGCTTATGCTCTGGCGCTGTGGTAGGGATGTTTCAGTGGTGCAGGGGAGGAGGCATGCAGAAATAGTCTGGATCTGTTTGATGGGTTGTTCAGGGCCTCTGCTCTGAGAAAAGTGGTGTAGGTTGGATGTTTGATACCCGGAAAAGCATCCTTGTGGTGTAGGATTTATCAGGGCTTCAGGTAATTTTCCAGTCCTACCTTAAAACCTGCTCTGTGATCAGGAAACTCACTGCTACCTCTGTGTGCCTCCGGTCTTTCCCCATCTCTCCTTGGCTGGATCACTTGTTCCATGGCAGCATCTTCTCTTGCTCAGTGTCAGTGCTGTGGCTCTCAGCCTAAGCACAGCCCTGTTTTTGAGGTGATAATAATGCGAAGCCTTTGTGGAAGCTAAAGCTTCCAAAGGGTCTGAGCTTCATCTCATCTGCTGCGGGCAGACACATCTGGGAGGGAAGGGGACGATGTAAGGGAAAGTTTTGGCTGCAAGATGGAGCAGCGTGATTTTTTTATTCAGCGTTTTGCTGGCCAAGCAAGGCCCCGGGTGCTGCTGTTGCTTCTCTGTCAGCTTCTTCCACTGGAAACTCCACCCCCCTTCTCTCCTCTACCTTGGATAAATCACTGCTGTCTCAAGACCTGCAGGAATGCCAGATGGAAAGAGTTCCCTTCCTTTCAGGCTCAATGGGCACACAGGGCTCATTTACAGCTTGCTGGCATGTATTAGTTGTTCAGAGAGCTGATCGGGCACTGCAACCTCGGCACGAGCGGAGGGAAGCCATGCTCCAGGACACAAAAGGAGTAAAGGAGAAGGGTTTTGCGTGGTGGATGAACGCAGCCGACACGCCTGTGCTGGCAGCGCAAAGGTGCTCAGTGAGCACAACAGGAACAGGGATGATCCTAAGCTGCAGGACGACAATCTGCTCAGCCTCCTAACTATCCTCCTTTTGTCCAGGCCTCTCCAAACATTCGTCAGACACACCTGCCTCAGAGCAGCCCTCGGAAGCAAGTACCGCGGGGAGGAAAGTTTGAGGCCACAAAGCAAATTAGTGGCATGGTCTGTGATACCACCAGAAGGTGTAATTTCTCCATCCATGCTCGGGCACTGTTAGGTACCACTAATTTTCCAGGGACAGACATACTTAAAAGGGGAAAAAAATATTCTTACATTACATCCAGCATCAGCCTTCTCTGCTTGATATAACCACTTACAATGGGAGGGCTTTCAGAAGGATTGGGGAGCTGCCAGTGGTGAGAATGCCTACAGGAGAAAAGGCAGGGTGGGGAAACGTGTTGGTACACAGCAGGAGTAATATGGAGCATGCAGGAGGGCACTTGTGTGCTCAAACCTCTCACTGGGACTCCAGCAGCCTTTGGTAGAACTTTAGTAGAACTGGAGAGACGAAATGCAGAGCAGTCCTAATCTATGACCCTTGTGGAAGCCCAGAAAGAGGACTTGTCCATCATGGAACTGTTTTCAAGAGGCACAGTTCTTAGGTAAGTGTTTCTGGAAACATGATGGGTTTTCCTCTTGCTCTGCAGGATCGCCTCGCCTCGGTGATGTAAACGAGTTAAGTGCTAAATGGCACCGTGGTCAGTGGCATAGTCAGCTTGGCTTCCTGCAGGGCAAGAGCCCTCTCAGCCTTCAGAGTGGTAGAGAGGTGCCTTGGGACATGGTGGCTTTGCAGTAAGATCTGAGCTTTTGCTTAGCAGTCCTCTACCCACTGTGTTTGAGAAGTGTATGCACGTGCTACCGTGATGATTGAGGCCAGATGGGTGCTCAGACCTGGTTCTCCTTCACCTGCTGTTCCCTCAGGTGTTGGGGTGTGGGCTTGGGGCAAGTCTCTGTGAGTTGGTGAGTTTAGCTCAGGTCTCAGTATGGGGGGAAACAAGCTCACCCATTTCTGCCTCTTTGCAGGGCCCTGCTCCGACAGGCAGTGCTTCGCTGTCCAGGCTCCAGAGCCCTGGTGCGGCTCCAAGGCCTCCAGCCTTGCAGAGGAGAAGATGGTTTTGTTTAGGTTGCTTATATGAAAAAAAATCTGTCAAAATAGGGACTTGGAAAGGGGAGGGGAGAGCAGGAAGTCTTCCTGTTGGCATTTATTAGAAGGGAAATGAATGTTTTCTGTTCAGGGGCCCTGCTGGATGTGCAGTGCTCAGGGACAGTGGTGTGGGGAAAGCCTCCTGACTTCTTGAGTGCGGGCTGCAAATGTGACCTGGAATAAGCAAGAAAGGGCTAAATATAGAAGCTGCTGGCTCCCGTCCTGCGATGGTGGCTCTGCCCTCACTGCAGTCCTGGAGGCAGCTAGTTCTGCCTATTGTTCCGGTCACATTCTTGTGTTCCACGATGGGGCCTCTGTGATGGAATAAAATGAAGAGAAACAGATGGGAAAACAATAACCAAGGAACAGGCCCTGAGCTTTGCTGGAAGCTTCCAAAGCCCCATAAATCCCCAAATGCATTTGTGCTGGATTAGGGAACTGAAGCAAAGCGAGGGCCAAGTACTTGTCTTTCTGTATCCCATGTGCTCTTGCTGCAGAGGCAGCTCTAAATGAGGCCTCTACCTTGCAGCAAATGATTGTAGTGGCAACTCTTAATCTTTTAATTCTGGCATCTTCCCCAGCTGTCCTTTCTCCGCACAGCCTGACCTTGTTGTCTTGCAGGCCCCTGGATAAAGTGACTGCACAAGGAGCCAGCCCACCTTTCCATCCTTCTCACATATGACGGGGCTGGCTGCAAGCAAAACACGGCGGAATCCCTGCAAGGCAGTGGTGCAGTCTCTCTGAGTTGCCGGTAAGTGCTCTATAGAAAGGAATAACCATTAGTGACTGTGAGCCCTTTGGAAGGAGAGAGGGACTGAAATGAGCACTGAGCAGGGAATATGACCTGCGTGAAATATGTTTGGTGACTGTGAAGGCATCAAAGTAACTGGAAGTCCTGACCCAGCCACAATTTGCTTTTTGTTCATGATTGAAGTCAGTGCATGATGTTTTCCTCGGCAGATTGTTATGTATAGTATCCCTTCCTTGACTGTGTGTGTACAAAACCCTCAGTGAGCAGCAGGGAGGATGGATGACTCTGGACGTGAATGAATGAAGTTGAGTGCTTTCTGCAGAACTTTGCCTTACCTTGCAAAAAGCAAACAACTTGTTTACTCCCCTACCTGTCTGTAAATTGGCTTTGATCACACTCGGCCAAAAACTTCAACTGTTTCTTTCCCTAATAGCGTATTTGCTGCTGTCTTTTTGCGATGAAGCAGTTCCCCAGGGGATGGGACCGATGTTGCAGCTAGCCAGGGGGAAAGTAAGGCAGTGCTGTGGGGACGAGGGGACAGGGTGGGGGGTGAAATGAAATGAAGTCTCAGTTTGAACCAACCATCTTGTGAAACCTCATTTTTAGGATCTGGGGCAGGAAGAACTGCACACGCTGAAGCTGTGCTGCTGCCGCTGTGCTGTTACAGCATGAGAGCGAAGTCATGTAAAGCCAGATAAGGATCTATATACCAGCAATCTTCGTCCTTGCTAAAATTCCCCTTTTCTCCCCTGTTCCTTTCCCCAAGCATATATTCTTTAAGCCACGCTCCTCCCTGATATGTTTGCTCTTTCCAGCCACTGCTCCATGTTAAACAGCTGTCGCTGCTCTGAATGGACAGATAACATCCCTGTGCAAGCAAAGAAATGCTGAAACTATTCATGTGCTGAAGTGGCTTGGTCCAAAGCTACCGAAACCACCAGCCAGGCTCACGTTCTGTTTAATGGCCTTTGAATTAGGCTTGATATTACTCAGGCAGTTGCATTTGCAGGATACGGGTTTTCCGTGTGGCTGATCACAATACTAGGTGGTATTTTGTACAGACGGATGCGTACTCTGGGATTGTAATTACATATTTCATTAACTTTATTGTTCCTTGCATTTGAGTGGGAGATTTTTTCGTTGAAATTATAGAGTGTTTATGCCCTTTTGTTCTTTGTGTGCGTGAAACTGCATAGGCACCACCAAGTTGCTGGTAAAAAGCGAACTTGAAATTGACACCAAACACCGTGTTTGCACAGGAAGGTGCATGGCTTCCTTTGACCAAGTGTTATGCTGCCAAACTCTTCTCATATCCTGCATCCCCTGCTGTGCTGCAGCACTCTGGTGCAGCTGATGTGCTCTTGTGTCGCTGCTTCTACAGCTGGGTATGAGGAGTACATCTTACAAAGTGTATTTCAAAGGCGAGGCCAGTCAAGTGCAACCCCTGCTGCAGTTTGTGTGTGTGTTTGTGGCACCTTGGAGGACTGTCCTCGGAAAGCACGCTGAGGACGGGGAACTGCTCCTGCCAGCCCCGTGGTGCTACAGGAAATGAATCTTCCTGTTTTGTTACCCACCTCAGTTCTGTTTAGGGCGAGCCCTGCTTCCTGCTGAGAGCTGAACTAGGGACTGATGGAGGTAGATTTCACGAGGAACATGAAATATGTCCTCCTGTCTTTGGGCTTGGAGCCACTGAGAGCCTTTTCATGCCATCTGAATGGGATATGGGAGGAAGCAGGGGGAGGAGGAAAAAGACTCCAGGCTGATTTTCCCTTTTAGGATCCAACTCCCTGTTGTCTCAGGGGAGAGTGGTTTACACCACCAGTCAATGACCTTTTCTCAAATGCAAAGTAAATATTTTCTCAGCAGACTAACCATTGTGAAAGAAGTGGTATAAGGCAGGGAGACAGCAGATATCTTTAGATACCTTAGGTCCAGTACTGCAGAGTTAGGGTGGATAACACCAGTGAAGGCAGTAGGAAGAGGCCTCTCTACCTTTTGGAGAGGCAACTGTGCAGACTGCCCAGAGGTGGGGAGAGCGGAGTCTGGCTCACAAAGCGAGGAACAAGGGAAGAAATGTCAGAGTCTTTAGTAGGTGTGAGCTTGTCTAGCTCAGAGGTGAAGGAAGGAGAGAACCCTCCTGTTTGCCTTGTCTCACTTCTGAGGTACCAGCTAAAGCCTTTTTTATGTATGTAGGCAAGAGTCACTTTGTTCAAATGCTGTTACTGTTAAGCAGAAAAAAACCCGACCCCAAACCAGCACATAGTAGAGCATAAACAACTGCATCCTCAGTTAATCAGCTGAACACGTGGAAGAAAAATATTTGGGCTTGAATGAAGTACCGAATTCCATTTGGGTGGGATGGCACTCAGCAATGCCACACTGCAGTGTTTTGTTTTGGAAACAAACCAGAGTCATTTAATCCTTTCTTAACATTGAAGCTATTCTGTAATTTGCAGTTTGAATGTGCAGCTTGGGGGAGCTGATTGCATTTCTCAGTGCCTGTTCCTTGTGCTATGCACAACCCTGTTTGGGTTTTTTGTGTTCACGCTGTGAGGGCTGGTGGGAAGGTCTGCCTTTTGGAGGCAAACGAACTGATTGATTTCACAAGCAAAACTGCATGTGAGCAGAACCATCTTCATGTTCAGAGACCTACAGACCCCTTGACCCTCAGGAATACAGTAGCTGGAGGGAGCTGTTAGGTCTCATCGCAGTTACGGCATGAGCTCTTGGCTAAGAGACACTGGGAGTGATTTGTGACAGCAAGAGTCCACCTAAACATGCTGGCATTGTATGGCATTTATGGTCAGACTTGCAGGAGGAAGGGAAATGTCCTTCTTTTGTGATTTTTAGATGGTATTACCACTTGCTATAGCTCAGCGCCTGGATGCCCTCACTATTTTTGAAATCATAGTGGTATCAAGTCCTCCTCCATGCAGTTTTGAAGTAGATTCTCTGAGAGTGCTTTTGCCCTTGATATGGGTAGTTTGGTTTGCTTTAGAGCTCCACACCATCTTGGAACTAGTTTATCTTGAAGCAGGAAAGATTACTGGTGCAGTCCCTCAAGTCCTGATTTTGCTTGTCCCTGTACAGTAACAGCGCTTAGCTGGAGGCAGTCACTTTTTGGAAAGAGTAGTCAAAGGAGCGACTTGCCCACGGGTGTGGAGGTGCTTGGGGAGGCAGCGTGAGAGCAAGCTGTAGCTCTCCTGGTGCTGGAGCCGAAGGCTCTGCCATCAGCCAGCTTCCTCCCTGCTTCCTCACGGAGCCTAAGCCTGACCTAGTGCTTGTGCTGTTGATGCCACTGTGGTTTCCACTTAAAGCCTGGGAATGACCAAGTTTGTTCCTTCAGTAGTTGTTTAGCTTCTGCAGTGGAGAACACACAGAAACAAGTTGAGGGTTGACTTGTTCTGTTTATAATTCTAAGCACCTGAAGTGCACATGGCCGTAACGCGGCAGCCGATAGTGTGTTGTTTCAGCTTTGGGAGATGGGGACTCCGTGTTATCGAATTCACACTGTAAATGAGCACAATACTGCCAGCAGATTCTCTCCTGGAGAATTCTTTTTTTATTATTTATTTATACTGATGCACATGTAGTTTTTAAAAATAGTAGCTACTGTCCAGTCTGTTCTGTCCCTTTCTGTGTAGCAAACTAATCTCTTGTATGTGTGAAAAGCAGCTGTGAATGAATTCACCAGATACAGGGCAATGGCAAATCCCGCTCATGATGTATGTTAGCAATATGAATAGCTTACCCCTTTCTCCTGCTCCTTGTATCTCCTGACGAGAGTAATGGAAAGTTAAAAGAACTATTTAACGTATAATAGATATTTAAAGAAACACTTCTTCCTGTAAAGTGTATGCATGGTTATCGACATCGTAAGGAAGAGCGTTTTGTCTTTAGCTCCTGAATGATGGGAACTTGTAACACAGTAAATTACACCAATATAAAAGTTAAGGTACTCAGCTTTAACACAGATATTTTAATGTTACTATCACTATGGAAAGTGACATCCATCACGGTGACATGCACCCAAAAAGGAAAAAAAAGCCTGGTGTAGTTGTGTCTAATAACCCCAATTACAGAGCTCTTCTAATGCCTTTTTTATAACAGTTTTGCAGCTCTGTATTACCTCCTATTAATGTGATTTCTCTCCGATCTATAAATTTCTCAGGATTGCTTCTTCCCCTCCACTTTCCATAATCGCCATTTACTATCGACATGCTTCCCATAAAACAAGGCTATAGGTGACACAGAGAGATTGATGCTGACCTAGATACAGACCCACCCCTGGCTTCTTTCTTTCTCTCCCCTCAGCAGTAATGTGCTCGTTGCAGTGTTGAGGAGGCTTTGTAAAAGGTTCAGCTTCTCCTAGCAGTTGGTACTAAAAATAGCCTCATTAGCTGAAACTTTGCTCAATCAGCAAAGGAGCTCTTGGGGAAGAGGTACTGGGATGGAATCAAGATGTAAATAAACAAGAGGGAACTCCGTCCCGCTGCCCTGTCAGCTCCAGGACCGGCTCGGACCTGCACGGCATCACACTAGCAATGCTTTCTGCCTGCGGCTCTCTGCGAAGAGAGGCTTCTCCGTCCTCGCTGGCCAGAGTGACTGTGTACCTGATGATGATTTTGCTCACATAGTTTTGGGGGTTTATTTTAATGTTCCCACACTGAGCCTTTTCCGTGGGCAGTTGAATGCTCTGCAGGCCTTGCAAGGCTGCAGCACTTGCAAGTGCTCCTGGGAGCTTGAGTACTGAAAAGCAGCCCCCTCTCAGAGGGGACAGGTACGGAGCAGTCCTCGGCTCGCTGAAGCCAAGGGATTTGGGATAATCTATGCTGGGCTGCAGGGCGCTTTGCTATGGCTCTTTCCAAACAGCTTTGTGCATTTCCCTGGAGTCTGCTGGGGCTTTCCAGCACGAGCAGCTCATTTCTGCCTGTCCGGGCTTCAAGAAGTGCAGCAGAGTGCCCTTGTCCCCTCTGCATCACTCCCTGGACCGAGGGCGCTGCCAAGCAGGACATACCTGTGACATCTGTGGAAACTTGGGGCAGCTGTGCAGGTCGGGAATCCTGAGGAGTCACCAGGTAGTGCCCAAGGAGAAGGGAAAACTACTTTCCTTCCCACAAGTCAGTTGATTTTGTTTTCTGTCCTCCCGTTGCTAACAAAGCTTGGCCCTGTTGGCCAACACTGGTAAGGGGGTAGGGAGTTTCTGCACCTCCATCTTGCTTGCCCTTTGCCAGCCTTTGCATTTGCTCTGCTCGGAGGCTCTTCTGCGTAGCAAAGGATATCTCATTATCTCTTGTCCAAAAGGGAAATGCAGCTCATGGAGTAATTATCTCTGCCATCCTCGCTGCCTTATTTCTTACCATGTTAGCATACGCATAATTAACCACAAAGCCTATTTTTCCATTCCTTCCTACCAGTTCTTGCAGTTGTACTGCGCTGAGCAACTGAGACACGTTTGAAATAAAGCTCTACCTACTTTTACCTACCTTGGACTGAGTTTAACTCTGCCCTTTGGTGAAAACCAAAGGGAAAGGTCCAGCTCCTGCAAACAGGAGGAGGCATGGGAGGGAGCTGGTGCCAGACTCTCCTCTCTCTGCTTGCCCTTGCCTCTCTTTTCCCATTCAGACTGTGACATGAGCCCTGTACAAAGACCCCTTTTTTGGGGGAGACCTTTCCAAGCCATCCCTTACTAAGTTGTCCAGGCAGCTGGCATGGGTTGCCCATGTGGTGCTGCTGGGGGAAGCGCATGGCCCTTGAATTACAGCTTTATTTATCATACCAGATTTTTGTGGAGTATGATTTGTGGTTTCTTCAGGGAATTTTCGTAATTTACATGTGTTGGTTTCTTAGTACCCTTACTTTGTTTTTGTCCTCATTAGTAATGAAGAAAAAAAAAATCAATGAGGAATAACTCTGAGCCTGCTTTGGTAGATGGGCTGTGCTTTTGTTAGTGAGGGAAAGCTTACACTGAATGCCATGTTATTAATGAATCGTTGGTTTGATTGTCACATTACTGCCCTGAAAGGTTATTTATATGGCCTGTACATAAAACGTTTGTATGTGTGGATATATCCTGCCACACAAGGGATGCAAAATCATTTCCGAAGGCCCGTCAGTGGCCACCAGTCTGAACGTCCTCCAAAACGTGTTGCTGATTCAGTTTAGCTGGGGCATTCTGAGAAAGGGCTCGTTTCCTCCACTGTTTTTCCTGCCTCTGCCCACAGCAGTGAGCAACTGGAGTGATCACTGGTAATTTTCTGTCATTCTTGTGAGCCTGATCCTAGGGCTGCACCTTGGCTTGGGAACTGTACATGACTTCGGCTGTGCAGGGGTAGAGCCAAGGACTTGTGACAGCCATCCCAGGGCCATGAAGGCTGCAGATGCTTCTGTCAAATTGTGGCTCTTGCAGAGCAGGAAAATCTCTCTTCCCTCCTCCCCAAGAGGCCAGGAAACCAGCAGAGGAAGAGAAGTCAGCGTTCACAGACAAGGATCAGCACGAGTAGGTGTGCTGGGAGGCAGCTGGGCTGCCCTTGTTCACCATGGTGCTGTCAGCCCTGTTCTTTTTGACCAGAGCTGCATAAGCTTGCTGGCCTTCAGGCTGTAGCCAGGGGGGTGTGCTGGAAAGGGTCTGCTCCGGCCACCTTGCCGGCAAGCCCCCAGTCTGGCTCAGACCACCATGGCTGTGAGGCCTCTTGCTGCCAGCTGCATGTTTGGGCGAGGGAGGATCTCTCCGTGTGGCGCAACACTGAGCAAAGGAAGGAAACATCTGCAGGCTGGGTGGCTGCCTGGACTTCCCAAGCAGTTACTTTGGCTTTATGACAGCAGCAAAGAGTATGTTGTTACCATACTTGCTCGTTTGATATGGCCTCTCCATGATCTGCCATGTGGGCTTCTGAGCCTAGGCAGGAAGAGTAGTTACTGTGCAGCCAGATGGTTTAATTTTTTTTCAGGGAGATCAATTAGCTAGCATCGACTGGCCCAGCCCCGGCATCTGAGAAACAAGTACTTATGGCAACAAACGAGCTGTCGGTTGTCCCCTCCTGAGCCTGCTGAAGGAGTTCAATGGACTTTTTCTCAGGCCCTTAGTACCTAGATGTCGTTTGCCGATGTATGTTACCTGTCTCAGTTCTTGAGGTGTCTGTTGAAGCTTGTGTGATGGGCATGTAGGTGTGCTAAAGGAGGACTGACCAGAGTTTGGGTATAATTTCAGGATCCCCTGCATCTGTGAGGAACAGCACTGCTGCCAACTTCACAATATTCCCTCTTCCTCCACGGAGAAAGGCTTCTGAGCCTGCTGAGAGTCGCTATCGTGTGGGACAGTGGCAGAGATGTGACTAGAGAAGTGCATATGCTTGTCTCCTAGGAGCCCCTACAGCTCTACAGAAGCGCTCTCAATTGCTACCAGTAAGTCAGTCTGTCTTTCAAGTATGAGTTTCTTGGGTCAGACATTATACAGCTCATGCCTTGTTGGGCCTTAACGAATGAGAAGCTGCATCTGGAAAGGCTGTAAACTTGACTGTACTAAGCAGATGGCACTGAAGGTAAAAAATGGATTTAAAGACTATTCTTTCAAGCCACGGCTTGATTTGGAGATGTTGAAACTTGTGTCACGGGCACATAGGTGCGTTAAGGGAGGGTTGACCAGAGTTTGGGTAGAATTTAAGAATCCCCTGCCCCCGTTAGGAACAGCCCTGCTGCCAACTTCACAATACCCCCTCTTCCTGCCACGGAGGAAAGACTTTTGTCA
This sequence comes from Steatornis caripensis, assembly GCA_013398225.1. Lineage (NCBI taxonomy): Eukaryota > Metazoa > Chordata > Aves > Caprimulgiformes > Steatornithidae > Steatornis > Steatornis caripensis. The sequence continues at coordinate 308,502 of VZSC01005227.1, read as the reverse complement.
GGAGCGCTAAATTAGGTGCTCCTGCCAAACTGGAGATTTTATGGCAATTGCTGTATTGGGAAGAAAGACCTAGGTAATGCCCTTGGAGCTTCAGAAACAAAAGGTTCAGTGATGCCACAGTTGCCCATGCGTTTGTTCTGAAATCTGTGCCCAGTGCTGGAGCACGTGGACCTGTCTGTTCAGTTCCTCACTCATGGGCAGTGAGGTTTAGCTCCTTCCCTTTGTGCAAGTCTCCTCTTGTTTCCTGTACCCGTTTGTGACCTTCTTGGGAGGGCTGGAAGCCTGAGGGTTTTCCCTTGAGGGACGATTGCTCATCCTTGAATAAGATGTTTACTCTTGTCTGTAATTGCACAGGGCTTGAGCAGTGCCAAACCCTAACTGTGCTTCCTTCCCATCTCATTGCTTTCATGTAGAGACATGGGTGTGTGAATTGCTTGGGGAGGTTCAAGTTGTGGCATGATAAGCTCCATCTCCAGGCACTTTCCCAATCTAGTTTGTCAGGAGCAGGTTCTGCTTCTTGTTGTCCGTTCACTGCAATCTCCAGAATATATCAGGGTCTCCTGACCTTCCTCCACTGCCCTACCCACCTCTGACTCACAGTACACTGGGGAACCAGTTACTGGTTTTAAAATCGGAGGACAGGCATCCTTTATTCCACTTTGAAAAATGGGGAGGTTTGGAGCACTGGAAGGGAGAGGACCATGGGTCCATTCCAGTATTTATTTTCCTTATTGGGAAACAAAAACATTTACCAGGCTGCTGTCAGAAACCAGCAATCCATAAGCTTGGTTTTCATTAAAAAGGCAGTCATTGTTTTTCCCATGAGGATTTAGTGACATTTTTCAAAATTTTCTGTGCACAATAATTGTATTTTTTTATCAAATTTTGTTCTGACTTTGTGACCGCAATAAAGTTTAGGAAACTATTATTTATTGTGGGTTAAAAAATATCCTATGAATCTGAGTGCTTTCCTTGATTACTGGATCATACTGTGATTCTTCTCCCAGTTGCAAAACAGCATTGTAAATGCTGCTTTCAGACTCTGTGGGAAGTTCCCAAAATGGCTTGGAGAGCTACTGTTTCTCTCATCCATTGCTCAGCAATGTTGCTGAGACCCTGCCAGAGAAACTTATGGATAGATGCCACAGGGAGAGAGAGAAAGTGATAACTGGGCACCCTGCTCCTTAAAGGTCTGTCTTTTTTCCCCCTCTTCCCCAGACTCCAGAAATTGAAGTGTTTGTTTCTGGTATTTTAGTTTTACCTTCACCAGAGCTTAGTGTTGGTCCGAAATGAGGGAGTAAACGTCTTCTCTCCAGCCCTTCCTTTTTTTTTTTTTGAGATGTCTCTTCTTGTAGAATTTCAGAACTGAGAAATAAGGTGTCTTAGTGACGATGTTAAAAGTCCTCCTGCAGAGCAAGCCCTGATACCCTCATCCTTGAAGCAATGCTAACAGCCTCTAGAGTCTGCTAATATGGATGTAAGGGGCAGGTAAGAAGGTTTCCTCTTGAAAGAGGATTCTGGAGAAATCTGTGCTTGTTTTGGAGACAGGGAGTTGACCTTTGCTGGGCACCAGTGAAGATCTGGAGATGGGGAGGTAACCTACAGAGACACTAGGTGTCTGGTGTTTGCTGTAGCCTGGTCTCCAGCTCCCTAAAAGCATGTGAGCAGAAGGTCAGGGGAATACCTAGAGGTCAAGCATCCTAAAGGTCCTATGGCCCCTGAGTCCAGCCCAGTGAAGCTACCCATGCATCGCATCAATGTAGATCATGCATGTTCATATTGAGAGGAGGTACCTCTTAGATGGAGCGGGCTGCTTAGCTTGCAGGCTTGATTTGCTGCTGAGATGGGAAAGGTATGGCTGTCTTCTAGGAGCTGAACCATGGCTGCCAGGTCACCGATCAGCCTTCAGGTGATGGTGGCTGTAGGCCACCATTTACCCCAATGAAATCTGAGCTCTAGGCTGTGAGTGAGCAGTACCCGTCTTGTTACCAGTCAGCTGAGCCCTACAGTGTGACCCTGTCTTTTGCTACAGAAGCCGTCAGGTATCCTCTAAGGCACCTGAGAGACGGTCAGGTTAGGTTAACAAAATAACCTCTGCACGGATTTTTTTTTTTTCTTCATCCTTTCCCAGAGGGGCTGTTGCCTTTCCATTCTCCTAGAGACGCATGGTGGCATTTCATTCCTGTGAGGTCAACTGATTGTGGCCTTAACCTACCATAGAACATGGATTCATCACAGCTTTCCAGTGAGACTGGAGGGTTTTTAAAGAACATGCCATAATTCATCTGTGGTTATGGATTATAAGGCAGAAGTGATCAAGTAAAATCTATGATGCATCATACAGGATGGAACTGTGAGCTGCTGTTAATCCTAACAGAGCAGCAAATGACTGTGTGAGATGGAAGACCACAGAGAAGAGCCTAAATGTATTTATCTGTTTACGATTAGTCCCTGCAATGGACATCTTAAGGCACAAAACTATTTAAAAAATCCAGCTTCCTTTTCAGTTTATGGCCTGAACGTTCCTAACTAGTTACGTAAATAACGCACAAAGTATCTTGACTATTCTCCTTCATGTTAAACTGCCGCAGCCAGTGTAATTGCTTGCAAATATTGTGTGCGACAGCAAGGCAGAAATCGGGTTTGCTCTGTGTTTATTGCATTTCACTCAGCTTAGCCACTGGAAGCAGCTTGAGTCAGCTTTGCTTCATCTCTCTCACACCCTTAACCCAAAGCTGCATTGTTTAGGTTCCTAGCAGAACTGGTTGGGAATCTTTTGAGATGATTATTTGCTAGTAAATGCTGTGTTATGTAGATGATGACTTTTAATAGAGGAATGTAAATTTTGGTTACAATTTTTGTGGCTACCTCTTGTATAGAGAGACACCTGCTCACTCTAGTACAGCCCAGGATCAGGCACTCAGCCTCAGATGTGAAAGCTCCCACCTCCAGATGCAGCCCTGCAGATCTTCAGCCTCCTTCCTTCTCAGCTTTGGACTGTTGGATGTTCTTGGATAGACTTGTGGGGCTGGGTATGCTTTATGCTGTGGGAGCCCCTTTCTTTTTCCTTTTTTTTTAAAGATTTGAGTTTATGCCACATGAAATAGTTAAATAATCAGTCCCTGAAATACACTGCAAAAGGGCAAGTATTTTTCTCTGGATGACACTTAATTCACGACTGAGAGAGAGGGAATCCTTCCAAGAGATAAAGCAGGAAAAATGGTATCTGTCCTTGGACTGTGAAAGTTTCTGCTTCTGATGGGGCTTTTTGAGACTCCTCTCAAGACCTGCCCACTGTTGCAACTTGCAGTGAGCCAAAATGCTTCTCGCCATGGTTGTGTGGCTACTCGAGGGAGCCAGGACAACTGCATGAGGTGTTAGGTCTGAATTAGCAATGGGTAACTAGTGCCCAAAATTGAAGCACTTAGGAAACCTGGGACTGGGACTGGTAAATCATGGTTCTGCTTGAAAGTTTGCTAACATATGGGCAACTAGAAGCAGCAGTTTGCTTCGATTCCTGTATCTACATTTGGGCAAGGCTTCTGGTTGACAGGAGTGAGCCCAGCTGGTCTCAAGAGTGAAATCCTGCCTGCTTTATCTGTAGGAGGCAAGAGCTGTATCTACTACTTTTACTTTTTTTTGTTGAGAAATAAGTCTTTCACCTCCAAAATACAAAAACTCTTTTGCGTTTGTGTGTGAACGCCCACACCGGAAAGGCCAAATCTCTCGCTTTTCCTGTCCTCAGTAAAATTTGTAGGGAGCTGCCTTTGCTTGCCCCCATCCCCAGCTTCACTAAAGGGTTGTGTTTGCAAAGCTCTTCACATCTCACCAGCCGAGCTCTGATTTGTTTGAAGTTCAGGCATAAAACCTAGAAGGGCTGGTTTTATTTTGTTTTTCTTTCTTAAGCGGGGCTGGGAGTCCAGGCTGCCAGGATCGATTGGATTGACTTGTACATCTTCTCTCCTGAAGCCAGCTGACAGTTTTAAACCGTCTTTAAATCAAACCTTTGTGGTGAAGATTTATGGGGAGCTTTTTACAAATGAAATGCAAAATTTGGTGCTCTGCACATGGAAGACAAATTCTTGAATCTGGCTTCCTGTGCACTGGCAGAAACGTGCGGCTTTCAGGTATATGCGTACGTGTACGTGCTGCTGAGCCCTGCGCTGGTGATACACAGTTCCAAATGGCCCTGCTCAGGAAGGAGAGGTTATCTTAGTCCTTGAAGGCAGATCCTGAGAGCCTTGTAGATTTATGGGAATGAGGGCCCTGAAGTGGGTGAATGGGACAGGTACCTATAAATATAATGAGCTAGTCTTGCATGCAGAATAGCTACATCTAACTTTATAAATAACAGCAGCCTTTTAGGTTTCCTAGGAGGTCTGGCAGTCTTACAAATGAATGTGCTGCTAGTTGTCTGAGACCTGACATCACAAAGCTGTCCATGAGTGCTATTGGCCCACTGTCTCTTTTTTCCCCTGCCCCTGTTCCTTCTCTCGGTGTGGTTTTTTGTTTGGGTCTTTTTTTTTTTTTCCCCGTTCTGGTTACTGAAACATAGACCCTGCCTGGCCTGCAGTCTCTCACTGTTGCTTGCTGAAGATGAGTGATTCATAAGGCCCCATCTGATAAAGTTGTGCAAGCCAGTCACCAAAGTTAATCAGACCAAAAAGGAAAGAGAGGAGGGAAGGGAAAAACAAAAGGCCCCAGAGCTAGTTCTAATTTTTGAACCTCCCCTGGGAATTTAAAAATGCATGTATAATGTTCTCAGCCTGGGTTCTCCATCCTCCTCCAGCCTTCATTGGGAAATCCGAGAGCAACCCAGGCGATCGGTTTTAAAGCGCAACTTCCGATGTTGCAACGCAGAAGAGCATGATTCAACAGGCCTCTGACTGCTGTCCGACGGCTCATTCATGGCGCCTTATTTGTTAATAGTGCTGCGGAGCAGGCGGCTGTGGTTGCAACCTGCTAATCACTTCCACTCGGATTTGTTGTGTCACACCAGCAAGGATGGAGGTGAGGGGGCCGAGGAGCTGCTGACATGAATCATGCGGTGCTCTGCCGTGTAATTAGGAAGGAGCCCTGTGGTTCTCAGCGCACTGGCGAGATTTCTCAGGCCTGAAACATAATAAAGATTGCCACCCACTTTCACAGTGAAATAGCATCATCCTTGCTGATTCTGAAAGAGGCGGAACACTTGCTGGAGGCCAGGGTGCTTGGGATCAGGGGGAATTGGGGTTTGGCCAGACAGGGCAAGCCTGGTAGCTCGCTCACTGCCATACCAGGGCAGACAGATCTAGGAGGAGGGAGAACAGCAACTGGGAGGAGAGTGCCTGGGAGTGCTCTCTGTGAAGGCCATCACTCCGTCCTTGGTGCGTGGCTGCAACAGTCCTGCTCACGTCCACCGTGCGACTAAATGAGACGGAGTTGCACAAGCGGTTGCACTGGGGCATGCCTCTCCCCTGCCTGCTTGCTGTGATGCTCAAGGGGTTCCCAGGGCGCTGCTTCCACGTCTGCAGCTGAAGAATATCCTTTAGTCCCTCTCAGTTCGTTGCAGCAGTTTAGTTGGCAGTGGAGTACTGTGCAGGACTCACCGGCTTCAAGCCCCGCGTGGCCGCAGGCCCCACTTGGCCACCTGTGCTGTTGGGGGCTAGCGAGAGAGGGTCACTGTTACAGTCACCTTTCATGCCAGTTTGTCTAGCTGTTCTTTGCATCCTCGGTGCTTTTGGCTTCAGGAATTAGGCCAAGCTTTTAGTGAGCATGAGGAAGTGTGTTAAACCCTGAAACCTTCACACCACCAATGGCCACGTTCCAGAATGAGGAGACTAATTAGTGAGAATGGTTCAAGGGATTTCACCAAATTGTCCTGTGATTCTTCCTAGCCTCTGAGTCCACATTACAGTAGAGAGGCATTCCATTTGCTCTCTCTCATTTTAGGTTAATTTTAATTTAGTTCCGTTCTGTTTTGGTGTATTTGGTATTTAACAATATTGTATCAAAACAACATTGCCACATGATTTTAATTTAGAATTAAATTACTGTGATGCTGTCAGGAGACAACCACAGGCCAGACCCTCAGCTGCTGTGAATCAGCAACAATCCATTGATTTCAGCAGGGCAGCACTGATTTGTTCCAGCCAAGGATCTGGCCCACCCTTGCTTAAAAGGAAAACCCATTTCCTCACCCTGTTTACTGAAACATTGCATATCAAGATGGGATGTGTCTAAACCACCTCCTTTTACTTTTCACCACTTGTGTCATTTTGTTTGTGTTTTCCACTACTCATTTTTTGCTGGGGCGGTGAAACTTTCCTGTTGGAGACAATTTCACTCTCAGCTTACAAGCCTTGGCACAGATGAGTGTTGGGAGGGTGGGCTTAATGTTGCACTGAATGGGAAAAATTACATTATCTTCTGCAAAATAAGGCTTCTGGCTGTAATGTTTCATTTCTTGTATGTAAGCTTCATGCTACACAAGGTGGTGGGAGAGGAATGTTTCCTACTGTTTTCTATTTTCTAAGTGATGCTTGAAGAAGGCACAGGTTGGTGTGTGATTGCTCTCTGCAAGTCAGAGAGCACCTGAAGAGCTGGGTACCTCTTGAGACAAATCAGAGGATTTCAGACTGGCTCTTGTGCAACTTCTCTGCAAGGAATACCTTTCATCGGCTAAATGAGAGTCACTTCATTTTTGTGAAAAAGCATTTGCTTTCCACAGAGCAGTTGTATTTTTCTGTTGGTGCTGTCAAACCGCTTTGTTTGAACACCACAGATGGCAACTGTGTTATCCACTGCATCCCTTCCTTATGAGGGGAGATGTGATGGTGTGTGAGAGAGGGAGTCCAGCTCTGATTTCTGATCTAAATGGTCCCAAGGAGCTTTTATGCCTAGCTCAGGGCGGGGCGACCCCGTCTGTGCATCAGTATGGTTCACCTGTTTGACAGAAATCCTGTTAAAGTTAGTGGCTTCCGCATAGATGACGTTGCATCCTCAGCCACCTTCTCAGGGCAAAAGGAAGAAACCCCTTTTTGTCCGGTAACAGGAAAAACAATGATGTATAGTGTTATGGGTTGGGTGTAACTGCCACCCTTCATTTACTGCAGTTGTAAGAAATTATTAACGCTCCTTTGTGGAATCAGGGAGCTGAAACAATGGTGGCCTCCACCCCAAGCACACGTCACTGCCCAAAACAAAGGCACAGCCCCAGCCTGCATAGGTGTGGACAGGTTTCCTTGGCTGTGGGCTTGGGAGAGCCTGGCGCGAAAGGCAGGGGAGGCAGCCGGGGAGAGCCCCGGGCAGAAAAGCAGTCGGTGCTTTGTGGGCTCACTGATGGTGAAAAGGGAGCAGAAACAGGAGCAAATGAACTGGGTCTGGCATGGTGAGAAGAGATTTTGTACCTGCTTCCTACATGAGCAGGATTTCTGCAAAGAAATAACTGGCACTGCTGAGAGGCAGAATCCTCATGGAGTTGACCCAAGGCTCTGGTTATCCACTTGTCTGAAAGAAAGTCACTAAAGAAAATGAAATGAGTTGGAAAACAGAAGGCATTGGCAGGAGAACAGCCTGTTACCGGAATATATTTGTTGTATAGCAGTAAATGGAGGAGCCTGATTTGCCTGGCCCTGTGTAATCCCACTAAGCATTTACAAACCAAGAAGTGATGACTGACGCAGAGCAGAGGGGCAGCAGGGGGAGAGTGAAGTGCTTTAAATCTCTCATTTTCATTTGACTTAGTTCCAGGATGACACAGTCCACCCTAGATTAAAAATAATTACGGAAAGGAGTAGAGCACTATTTTTTTTTTTTAAGTCAAGCTTCAGGATATCTTTTGGGGAGCATCACAGGTTTGATTCAGCCTCCTTATTTAGCTTTTATGCCAGCCTGTCATTGGAATTGTACCATCGTGGCTGTGCCAAGGATCTTGGGCTGCCTTCCTCGTTGTAGCATGAAAACTGTAAGACTTAGCAGTATCCTTGTTTTTACCCAGAAATGATTTTTATCCAGAGGTCAGGGACAGTAGGGCCTAACGGTTCAATGTTGGTTTGGTAGCTAAGAGGTGTGACTTCTGTCTCTCAGTGTAAGTTTTTGGGAGGACTGTTGGGAGCAGGGACTGATGCTTGCTGTGGCTTTCCATCACTTCTTTCAGTTGCCTTTGCAGGTGTGTCAGTAGAAACACCTACCTGCTGTCCTTTTGAGTCTGGTTTGTGAAAAAACATATCCTGTATCACTGCTGCACACGTGCAGGTTTCAGCCAGATTTAGCAAAGCCAAAGAGAACCCAAAGATACTAACTTCCAGTTTAGGTTTTTTTTTTTTTTCTGAATTTGTGGAAAAAAGCAGTAGCTAGGAAATGAGATCTAGTTACTTCTTCATGAGTTGCAGCAAAAGTGCAGATCTTTTTAGAAAAGCACACACACACCCACACCCACACACACACCCCTGCAAGCTGCCCCCAGAGGAGAAAAAATTCTGAGTGGCCCGCGTGGGGCTGTTACTGTCAGGGTGCAGAGCTGCTCGATCCTGGATACAGAAATCCCTGGGACACCCAGTTACTGCACGGGACGTCTGGATAGGTTTTCGGACTCCCTTATCTCCTGTCTGCTTGGAATGGGACTGCAACAAACTGCCTTGCTCTGCATCAGTAAACGTGCTCTCCTACGGAGTCAATCAGCTATGAGTGGTGTGAACTGGTGTAACCATGGGATGAACAAACCTTTGCCTGTTACTGGAAGATCTGCCAAGTTCAGCAGGGGGAATCTGGCTTTGACGCCTCCTCAGTAAAGTTAGAAGGCAGCTAATAACTCCTTTCCCCAGTGGCGTAGAGCTGATAAAAACTAGAGCTGGACCAGTCTTGTGAAAGCCATGGCTTGGTCTTGCTGGGCTTCTCAGCCTCCTGGCCGAGACAGGGAGGACAGATGTGCAGTTTGGTGGACAAACTGAAAAATAATGCAGAAAGGGCAAGAATCCCCCCTTTAAGGGATGGCAAATGAGGAAGAAGAGATTTAGCCCCAAATTTTGCCTTTGTTCAACTGGCAATATATTATTTCCAAGTAATCTCATCAACTGAAAACATCAAGTTAAGTTTAAAATGGCTGCTTCAAAAGAGGTGGGCGTTTGTAACCCTCAGACTTTTTATTGCTGGGATTATTTGGGGATTTGAATAGCTTCATAAGTTTTTCTGTGAATTTACTGTTTTCTGTAAAACCAAGCTAATTACCCAGCTCTTGTGGTCGGATAGGACCGGCAGCGCAGCAGCTGTGGGGTGAAAGGTGCCTCGCAGAAGTGAGTGGCCGCAAGCAGACAGGACGCTCTGCCAATTCCCTCCAAGTGCTGTGAATGGTGCTGTAGGGTAATTAGAAATGCTGCTGTCATCTGAAGGATGTTTCATGCTGCTGCAGAGCAGAAAAAAAAAAATTCTAGGAACTCAAGCCTGAATAACGTAACAAATCCACGTATTTCTTGGTTATCTCCCTGTGCTGCCTCACAGTACTATCTCTCCCCCACCCTTTAGGGAGGCTGCAGTTGTTCCCGGTGCATGAGCAAGGGAGTGTTGGACACCTCCTTGTAAGGAGCGTACGCTGGCCTTACCTGGGAGGCAGAAAATGTTTTCATCCAGCAGTGAGGTAAGAGTGACCACTTTCACGTAGAGATGGGGCTTTTCAGTGAAGGGCAGGACTTTTGCTGCTACTGTTTGTTGTGATGTGCAAAGCCCTCCCATCAGAGATGAGATCCTCTTGTGCTAGGCACACGCAGATAGAAAGAGATTGTCCTAAATCACCAAAAAAAGTCAAAATAGGTAAGGAGGAAGCTGGGAAAAGCTGCAGAGAATCATTGACTGTCCCATGTCCGGTGGGGGGTGGAGGGTGGCGGTGCCTAGTGGCATGCGGGCCCAGCAAAGTCAGTTCAGCGTACGCAAAATGAGTTTCTCAAGAGAATAAGTGTCCGGTGCTCCTTCAGCTCAAAGCATCTGGTTTTGGCGCCTCATTGCAATAGTCTCACATGCACTTAGTGGCTGCAGCCAGAGAAGACTGCTGAGCTCATCATTGCCGCAGCATTTATTGTTCTGTTATTTTTCTGCCAGTTCAGTGAACTGAATCGGCTCATGGGATCATATCTAGTGCCAGAAGCATCAGTGTACGGAGCAACAGTGGAATCAAGACCGGCCCTTCTGACGTCTGTTAGGTTAAGCCAGCCACTCTGGTTTACTCACTCCTGATGCCTCTTCCGTTCACAGGTGGGTCCCTGGGATCTCAGAATTTCTGCAATTTGCAAGTCTTCCTTGGTGAATGAAGAAGTGGAGACCATGCTTTCCAGTGCAGTCCAGGCAGCACCGTTTGCCACTGCTGAAACTGATTATGTGAAAGCAAGTGGGTAGCTCACAGCTGGAGGGGGAGCTCCCGAAGCGGAAGAGGAAAACAAGGAGCGTCTAGTGTGTGTTTGTGAGGGCTTCTCACAGAAGCTGGCCCTGCAGTGAGAACTGATGAAGACTTAACTTACAGTCCTTCCTGGGTTTATTTTCCATTATGGAAGAAGAGTAGGCTTCAGCTTGGATTTTTTTAATCCAGTTTGTGCTCTCTCCATCCTGGGGTTGAGGTTGCAGCACCTCCTCAGTATGGTACCTGAGGCAGCGCTTAAATTGGTTGCCAGACTCCGGCAGTTCTCACTAGAGCTAGGGTTTCACCTTCTGTCCTACACACGAACTGCATGAGGAGGATTTCTTCCTGAAGTTTCATCACACCTATCTGCTTTCAGGCAGGCTGCTATGGCTTGATACAGCACGAAACTTTGGAGGGGGAAGGCTTTGTAGAGTAGTTAAGGATTAGGAAGTGATGGGTAGATTGCCTGGGGAGCTTGTGGTGCCTATCCCTGGAAGCTTTTAAGAGGAGGCTGGCGATACGCTTCAGCCATGCAGCTCAACAGCGGGGCCTGTCTTAATGTGAACGGCTTGTCTTTGCACCATTCCTTTGCACCATTCTGCTTTGCAAACAGTGCTTGCTAAGATAATTGGCAATGACAAATGCTCATGGAATATTGCAAGCGTGTGAATAATCACCTAAGTAGTATTTGGAAATAATTGCTCTTGGTGTTCTGGGTTTGAGCTTCCAAACAAGAGCTCCAAATAAGTGAGCAAGACGACGACACATGTTCTCTTAGCTGTGGGTACCCTTTGCTGAATGGGCGTGGGCAGCAAACCCGTGCAGAAGCAGTTAGTAATCCTCGCGGGCTCTGATGTGGTCACACTGAACCAGAGGCTTTGTGTTATATGTGAATGCAATGACTTTACTTTCTAATATGTGGCTGGCTTTAGAAACCATGTTCCTTATTTCCGCTCTTGTTTTCTTTCATGAAGTCAACATTTCTTGTTGGTTTGGGGTGTTTTAGTGACCAGAGAGGAATGTCGGCTTCTTAGAAGCACATGAGCTGTTTTGCTCTCTGGTAGTGTCCCTCCTCTGCATATGGACAGACGAGACCTGAGTGGAGAGAATCAGTCATGAGGCTAAGAAGAGCCACAGGCATGAAAGAAAGCCTCTGAAACAGGATGGAGTGGCAGAAAGGCTGAATTTTCTCAATGGATCTGTGCATTGCATGAAACGAGATGCTCCTGCTACCTTTTCTGCAGCAGGTAACTGGTTGTTTCGTGTGTGCTTCGCTTGTTCTGTGTGACCCAGAATGTGTTTCTCTCCCCAGCCCTTAGCTTTCTTTGCTCTGAGTCTTTTGATTTGTTCTTTCTTGTTCTCTTCTACTCTTCGCGCGTGAAGCACAGGCCAGAGGTGCCTGCTACCCGTTTGACATCTCAGCACGACTGATGCTAGCCAGGCATTGAAACAGAAGCAGCAGCAACGTGGGGCCTCCCCAGCAGGTCTCCTGTCCTGCTTCCGTTCCATCTCCGTGCACACATCCGGAGGAGCCAGTCTGCTTGCAGTGCCATGGCTGCAGCTTCAGCCAGCCAGAAGTCATCTGCAGTTTGCCTCCTGTGACATTGAGTCACAGGAGAGAGGAAGGTCTTGATTCACTGTCTCATGGGAAATGCTCTGGCTCCAGGCTTCCCTTAGCATTTCCTTGCTTAGAGACCAGTTCAGCAAAGCATTTGAATAGAGTTCGTTGAGCTGCTGTCAACAGCTCACTGCCCCCTCCCAACATGACAGAAAATATCCTTGTGGCACTGACGGTTGTTTCCTGAAGTGTCAACTGTATGAAATTGAGTTGGTTGCTTTGATATTCCCTATTCATGGGAAATACTAAAAATGCTTGTTAAAAATCATTATTCTGGCAGCAGAATTTTTTTTTTTTTCCTTTTCAGTTTGTGCAAACTCTGTGACTTCAGTAGTGGGGAAATACACATGTGTGATGGAGAGAGAGAGTTCTTTTTTTTCCCACTGCTGAAAGAAATGCAACATTTTAGGAAGAGAGGAAAATTTCCCATTGCTTTCATCAGTATTGAAACTTCAGAAGAAGTGTCTATCGTTTATTTTTTCTACCATTTTGGATGAGATTTTCCTCTTAGCCACCTTCTTGGAGGTACTGGCCAGCTCTGCCTTGGCTTTTGTCCAGAAGTGTCTCTGATCTGCAAAACTGTCCTGGAAACATCACTAGAATAGCCTTTCCTGTGAGATTTCTGCTTCCTGCTGGGCTGACAATGCAGCCGGATTCGGTGGGATTTCCCCTGTGATGAGGGGGATGTGGTGTGGCTGCACGGTAACTGAAGTCTCGGGCTCCTCCTGAGCAGAGGAGGAAACTCTGAAGACCACATTTTACTTAAATACTTGAGGTTTTCACACTTGAGGATTTTACTAGTAGGTATCATTTTAAATCCTTCTCGGGTGGAAGACAGCTTTAGATTTGTCAATCTTACGAAAGAAGTCTAGCATTTGGAGTATTGTGCTGGGACCCCAGAGAACTATTTTGGGGAAGCTAAGAATATGACACTGGCCATCTGGCCATGGCCGGGCAATATTGCTTCACCCCTTTATTCCTTCTTTAATCGGCTGTTGGCTCACCTACGGCAGGTAGTGCAGCTGGAGGTATGCTGATAGTGTCCGTCAGACTTTGGGTGCTCTGATGGTGTTAGGGGCCACTGGGTGCTTGTCTCAGACATACAGGGAGAGGGCAGTTCAGACAGGTTTTTTTATTTCCCCCTTTCCCAACAAAAAAAAAAAAAAAGGAGCCCTGTAGCTCCAGTTGTGCAGAACTGCGTTGGAACTCAAGAGAACCCATTCATTTTACACTGGTGTCCCAACCACCATTTCAAGGTCGTGATTCCATGTCTTTCAAGGTAATGTTGGATCCTTAAAGCCACTTTCTAAATCCCTGATGCTTCCTGTCTCTCTTCTTGAGATCTGCTGTGTTGCAGACCTTGCTTTTATGGAATCTGCTGGGCTGGAAGGTGCAGCCTGCTGTTCAGATCACATTTACAGAGGGCTCATGCCAGACTTAAGCCCATATTATGTTTGTTCCTCTGTGATGCTTATATTTGTCTTGTACTTTGTCTGGGAATTTGGATTGTGTGTGTTGGCCGGTCTCTGTCGTATATGTTTAATCCCAGCTTCTTTGCTCTCCAGCGGGGACTTGCTAGGGAACAGGAACTAAATGAGTAAATGGAGTGTCTTGTAGAGAGGACTTGTAGGGAGAGCTGACTGCCAGCCAAAAACCCCATCCAGCTACAAAAGCAGCTGCTTCAGCCCAAAGAATTTGTAAGCAGAATTATTTTCTTAGCACCTCATCATGCTTCCTGCAGGAGCTTGGGCAGTCAGACAGGTTTTCCATCCCCGTAGACTTGGAAACATGGGGTGCTTATTTAAGTAAGTTGGTGAATACTGCTTGGTGACTGCATGGCTGAGAGAGCTGCATGTGGATGAGGGGGGAAAAAAGTCTCGAGGGGTGAAAGGGGGAACACTTGGGCCGAATCAGTACTGGAGGTTTGGAGTCAAGTTTCAGCTGTTTTCCTGTGCCTGCTAATTCCAAGCCCCAACTAGAGCAGATCTGCTAACTCCTGCAGCCGGATCTGGAAGGTGTGTGTGCGCGTGTGTGTCTGTGTGTGCATGCCTCAGGCACAGCAGAAAGCAGGAATTTTCCTAGGCTATGACGCACAGTCTACCTGGAGGACTGGCTTTGTCCTGGCTCCATGGCCGGCAGGGGCGAGTCCCAGCTGTCCAAGCATCAGTCCTGTCTGGAGCCTCTTCTACACTGAGAAGTACCTGGAGTTAAAAAGAGAGAGTGTTGTTTGGGAGAGACTAATTGGCACAGGAAAGAAGAGAGACCTGCTCCGTGTATCTGACATACAGGTTCCACTATCAGTTCTTTTATGGAAAAAAATAATCCGGATCTTGACAACAGATATAAGGAGAACAGATTTGTTTGATCTAACAACACAGTTAAATGTAGTGGGCTGGTTCCACTTTGCTCTTCGTTTCCCCACTGGCCTGTAGTGGGGAAATTCCTAATCTCAACACCTAGACATGCCTTCTTTGCCAAGCCTCATCTTGCCAGCGTGGCCTGTGTTGAGGCCATGACTGGGAGAGCAAAGCCTGGTGGCTATTTTTCTAAGACTGTAGCAGTCCTCTGCCAGTGCTGCAGAGCTGCTGCTTCAGAGCGCTGGTATGGAGCTGCAGGGGCCTTCTGGGCAGGTCCTGGCCAGGGCTGTCTGCCCTCCCCTGCCCCAGGCGCTCATACCTTCGTGGAAGGAATGACTGAACCATGCATAAAGCAGCTCTGACACAGTTTACAGCCCAGAGTGTTACGATAGTGCCAACTGGTGCTGCTCGGCTGCACCAGTGCTTCCTCCATCGTGTAGTCAGTGTGGGGTGAGAGCCTGTTTGTGATGCTGCTGTTACAAATGTGGTTTCCCACTGAGATTGTGAGTGGCATTGCTGTCCTGAAGACAGACTGGTACCGCAGTTCACAGAGAGATCCGAGTTCTCTCTTTCTGCCTCTTTATGCCCTTGCAAGGCCTATGGGGCTCTAACTTACATTCTCAAAATTCTCAGTTTTGTCCCAGCTGGCTCTGTTGTGCCCTGCATCAGCCTCCAGAAAGCCTGTGTCATGGGACAGGAGACCTTTCAGCTCAAAATGTCAGTCAGTCAACTGTTCAAGCTTGGCCCAGATCCTTGGGTAAGGGGTAAATCTACCTTTGTTTCTCAAACGCAGCAGTAAGCAGCAAGTTCAGCATCATGAACGGCAGTGCAGCCATGTAGCGCAGAGCAGCTGAGGGGTGCGTGTCCTCACCCCTGCCTGCGTATATATCTCCCACTGTTACAACATTGCTCTTCTACAACTTTGATGGGACTTGCTGTCTTTTATTGCACTTCCTTTTATACACGTAACCTTGGTTGATGATGGCAGTAATTCAAGAGTGATGTTAGAAGCAGTCAACGGCTACCAGCTGTCCTGGTTTGAGCTAGGACAGAACCTTTTTTTTTTTTTTAAGTAATTTTACTTTTCAGTTACCTTAAAGCGTGACACCAGCCTCTCTGGCTGGCTGCTTCAGGCCACCGTTTCAGAAAGCTGTAGAAACAGGGTGCTTGGGGAATGTTGCTTGTCCTGAGCTGAGGCTTTATTGCTATGAGCAAGCCTTAATTACAAAGCAAATGTTACTTCTAGCCCTGATTGTCTGAATTCTGTGGCACCCTTACACATGCAGCAGGATGCAGTATACTTTTCTTCCTGGCCCAAACCATTGGGTATCACTTGCCGCGTCAGCCTAAATGCAGGGATGAATTTAATTGGGTAAAGTGATGCCTGTGTACGGATGAAAAACAGATGAAAGCATAATGTGAGCCAGCAGCTAGAAATTAGTTAGATAAATGTAAGCTAGAAAGAAGGTATATGGTTTTAACAGTGACCATTTAAACATTGGGAGCAATTACCAAGGGATACAGTCGTTCTTCTGCCACTTGAAGCCTCTGAAGAAACCATGTCTTGCTATCTCAGCCAGAAGAAATTTGGGGCATCAGATGAAATTCAAGAACATTTTTATGCAGGAGACCAATATGAACATTCCTGCTGCCCTCTTAAAATCTGGAAATCTAAAAACAGTCATTTTGAAGGTGCTCGGCACTCTTTGGAAGAAATATTGCTGTTCTGTGGCAATTCTTCATTCCCTCCCGTTAATGATGTTTTCTTAACATGTTACTCTGAGCTGGTGGATGGTAATCAAAACCGGTCATAAGCTGTGTTCATTAAATGTTGCGGTATGTCTGTACAATGTGGAATGGTGGTTTATACCCAGATGGGAAGCAGAGGCTGGTCTATGAAGGGGCTTCGTGCTGAGGTCATGACTTGCTGAGCATTTCTTTTGGTGACAGTAGGGTCAGAAGCTTCTCCTCCTGCTCCTTTTCTACTTTCTTGCTTTTTTGTTTTTTTCTGCCTGAATTTGTATCTCCAGACCAGCCTGGGAATCTAAGAGCTGGGGTATAAGCTGGCTGTTGCCGAAAGAGACACCCATCGGGAGCTGCTTTGCCAGATGGGAGAGAATGATCGTGGCCAGATGTTAACTAGGACCTCAGCCAAGGCCCTGCGCAGTGGTAACCCCTCTAGGCGCTCACTGCCTAGGCCAGGGATAACTGTGCGAGGGGCACTGATGTTTCCAAAGGAAGTAGGATAGAGAGTGATCTAGTGACTGGAAGGTCTGAATTCTTTCTTGATTTGACCAGAGATTTGGAAAATTATTGGGTTTGCATCCTTGTGATCCTTGAATGGCTTTAGGCTATGGAAGGGTCTGGGCCTCCTAAAACACCCTGGGTCACAAACAGCCTTGCTGTGAAGGATTGTATTAAAACTGGTCTCCTAATTGAGCTTGTGTTTGCTGAATACTTACTAAGTGTGAGAAACCTTCAAAATTACTCTAAATGCTCATTTGTAGTTTTTTGAAATTCGATTTTGTGTCTCTAATCCTATTGCCTATTTTGCGCTTAGTAAATAAAACCTCACTTCCTTTGACTTGCTGAACTTTGGGGTCATGTCAGCGTTGTAATCAAATATCACAGCACTATGGACGTGTTGATCCTCTCAACAACCAGTGAACTGCTCCAGGATAACCAGGGGGTGATAAAATAGGTCTCTGCTTAGCTGCATGCATCTGTGTAGAAGTATCTTCCCTTACCTGACATTAGTCAGGAAACCTCTCTGGCCTGCCCTGAAGGAGTGGGGTCCCTGAAGTCTGTGGGTTGGTGGGGAGGTTATGATGGATGCTGCTGTTAAGCTGTAGTCCTTAAAGACAACTTCTTCTTCCCCACCCAGTCGTTGCCCTGCCATCTCCTCCTCACTCTCCCAAATCTCTTCTGCGTAAAAGAAAGTAACAATTGCAAGGTTCAGCTTTCAAATTCCTAGGTGCTTCTTGTGCATGCTGTGGAGTTGATCAGTTGGTATTTGAAAAGTGCTAAGGATCTCTGAGATCAGTACGACAGATTGTGAGATCAGCTAGACCTATACAGAGCAGTGGAGGAATGTTGGAGGTCAAAGGTTTGACTAATAGGATGAGGAAGTTACAGCCCCATGTCTGAGTCATGATCTTTCGTTTTGCTCTTGTGAGAAGGGGATCTTTGTGCTTTTAAAAGAGCATTAATTTTGCTTTCTAAGTGTTCCCTTTGATTTTGAAAGGGAGGAGAATGATTGTAAAAGAGGAGCGTTTGTCTGTGTTTTCTTTCTCTCCTTTCTGTAAAAGCCTTGTGAAAGCACAAGTCAAATTCACTTCTGAAACAGGGCTAAGTCGGAGAGGAGAGGGGATGTGGTGCTTTCCCACCCCAGCAGTGAATTCTGGCCTGATACTGGCAAGTGACATTCTGAGTCCAGACTTGGAAGCTTCCATACAAGGAGCGGTGTAGCAGTGCGGGGTACTTCAGCCTGGAAAAGGGATGATTTGGGGGGGAATGTGACAGAGACCTACAAAACCTGGAGTTGCATGAAGAGAGCGGATAGGGACTGACTCTTCCTATCTTTTCCCACACAAGAACTGGTGGCCAACAAGTGTGGGCAGTGCGGTCAGATTTCAAACAAATGAAGGGAGGTGGTTCTGGATATACCAGGTAACAGACGTGGGTAACTTCTTGTGAAAGGGTGTTGCGGGTGCAAGGTGTATACTTGGGTTCAAAGGAAGACAATAGTGTTGGAAAGCAAGATTTGTTAGGGATTACTAAATACACAAACCATCTAAGGCAAAAAAAGTCTCTTCAGCTAAAATAATTGAAGGCTAAGTAAATAATTTGAGTTTGGGGAGGGAAGTACCATACATTCTTGTCCTGTTCTTATTCTTTCCTAGATGTAGACTCATAGTTTTTGTTTGAGACAGTAGTGGACTAGGTGGACCCTTGGTGTGGACCCGTATGGCTGAGGTAGGAGTTCTGAGACAGTTAAGCCTGTAGACGATATTGTTAAGTTGTTCAGTCCCCCAAAAGAAGCATCAGCACAACTAAAGCTTTCTAGAACATCCCAAGGATGGC
This sequence comes from Steatornis caripensis, assembly GCA_013398225.1. Taxonomy (NCBI): domain Eukaryota; kingdom Metazoa; phylum Chordata; class Aves; order Caprimulgiformes; family Steatornithidae; genus Steatornis; species Steatornis caripensis. The sequence goes on along the minus strand of VZSC01005227.1, from coordinate 290,078 downwards.
TCATGTCCTCAGAAATTATTTCAAGGCTATTTCTAAATTGTCTACAGTCACAGCGATTATTTCCTTAATGCCCTCCCTGCCCACATAAGCAGTAAATGAGAAGGAGTCCACTTGCACGGGGAAGTATCCCCTGAGGTATGAGCACTTCTGAGGAGGGGTAAGGCTGCCATGCGCCAGAGGGGACAGAAGAGAGAGGGGAGGTCTGGGTGAAGGCACTACAGTGGGACTTTGGAAACGTAGCATTTGGCAAGCTGCCCTTTCTTGGAAAGTTTCACCTGGCTACAAACTGGTAAGTGGTTGGGAGAGCTCTGCAAGAGTCCACACAAGCTGGACTGGGCTGCAGTAGGAACTGGTGGTGAAAAAAAAGCTCTGAGCTGGAAGGTATGGGCATGTCTCATTGCTCTGTATGCTCTTGAGCACAACCAACCCAAGGAGCAATGCTGGCTGTTGGTTTTCTGAGAAAGGGAAGCCAGGCTCTCTCCTTTCCAGGTATTGGGTCTGACGACTGCTCAGAGGGATTTTTGAGGAGCTACTTAATGTCATGTCTACGTGGACCTTGTGTCAGGGAAATGCATGTTCCCAGAACTGTTTTTCTGAAAGGAAAACCGCAGGACTTTTTCCTTCATTTTTCACTTTAAAAAGATTAACTTCATAAATTTTATACCTGGCAGAACCTGCCTCTCCCTTTGTGACAGCTAGAGCATGCTTTTGCAGCCAGTTCTGCGTACGCGGGGAATCAGGGAGCAGGTGACTTCAACTTAACCTTCCCTCTGAGCTTGAAGAACAAGCCGAGGCAATACAAACGGGACCTTCTAAGAGACTGGTGCAGCTGCACAGCCCTTATACCGGCCCCATGCTCTGTTTATCTTTTGCCTTCAAGGAAGTGTCGGAGTTAGGGGAAGCTCCCCCAAGTGGGATGGCTTAAGAGACTCTGTCCGCTGCTGGGAAGCGCACGTGCTTCTTTCTTTACAGGCCATTTTATATATTTTTCCTCTCTTTCTCTCTCTTCCCCTCCTCCCTTGGCAGCAGGATCTCTGGCCGTTGCATGCTTTTCATTAAATCTTTCTGAATGTAAGCTCGTATGTTCTGACACAGGGTCAAAGAGTTCCATGGCAGGGATAAAACTCAGCAACAGAATGGAAAGCTTTTTCTGGCTTTGATTACTGGACATCACCAGTTATTGTGGAGTGTGTTCTTGGCTGGGGTCTGAAGACTGAGTTAAATGTCGCTCAGAAAGGAGCATTCCGTGATGCTCCTGAAACACTGAACTTCTCCTGAAACATGCAGGGGGGTCGGTGGGGGAGGGAGTTGTCTTGGCCGATTTCCAGCCTCTCTGATGTTACTGTCGCTCTTATTCCACGTTACGCGTTTGCAGTATCCATTAGAGGAGGTTATTTAACTTCCTTGCTGATATGAACAACCACCACTGTTGCGTTGTTGGGTTTAGGTTGGTTGTCTCTAATGAAAGCCCCACGCTTAGCGACGAGCTCAAATAACCAATTGCTTACTCAGCTTTGCAGCTCTGTTATCTGAAGGTAGAATCACTTTCTGCATCTTTGTTTGTCTTTGCCTCCGTGCTGCTGTACTGGTGGTCTGGGAGGTACCGTGGTGCTTTTCTCTGCCCCAAGGCACATCAGCATGTGGGAAGGAAAAGCAGTTCCTGATTATTGCTGCTTTTTCGTTGGATGCCTTAGACACAGGCTGCTCTGTAGCAGGGAATGTTATCCCTGTTATTTCTGAGGGGGGGAGGACAAGGAGCCTTTATGTCTATCGTGAAGATTGTGGAGTTTGCAGCTAAGGGGGACAGTGGCAGAATCCATCTGTAGCCTCTGGGCAAGTGCAGAGCGGCAGAGGAGGTGTAAGTCAGAGGGGGCCGATTCTCAGTTACCTGATATGAGCATGTGTGCTCAGATGGCACGGGATCTGAGGACATCTCTCTTGGTCGCTGGCTGTGATGCTGGCCAAAGCTGCAGAGGTGAAGTGTCAGAGCCCTGAGTGTACTTAATAGGACTGACTTGCACTGGTGAGCCTGCCGTGGGGCCTCCACCCAGTCCCCTGCCCGTGAGCTCAGCGGCTCCATTTAAGCTCAGTCCGTGACTTCCAATTGCTCTCTGAGCTCTGGTGTAGGTGTACCTGTCTCCTACTCCATACAGCCGTGCCCGTGCCTGGCCGTGGACCTCAGACTGGGACCCTGACCCAAGGACTCACTTCTCGGTTTGACGTCAGACGTGCCTGATGACCACTGGACTGTGTCTGACCCTAGTTACTGTCATTGGAGCTGGCTCTGACCTGCAGTTTGACTTCCTGGCTTGACCTGCCTTATCACCACGAATGATCTGGTCTCTTGGTTGACCCTGGCTGCCATCCCCAGGCTTGGCTGTTGGTCTTTCTTATGTTCCGTAGGACGGGGCTCTGGCTGGTGAGCCCTGCCCTGCTTCCCGAGTTATCCTCCTTGGCTCCTCATCTTGGAGGGAACTGCCAGCCCTGGCTGATCCCTGACCCTTGAGCGGTCTCTACGGAGGGAGGGGTGAGTCTTCAAAAACACTCATCTCGGTGTGAAACACTTCCTCAACTAGTAGCACAGCAAAACAAGAGCATGTGGCTTCGGGGATATCCTGTCTGCCCGCTGGGGAAGGTGACACCGTGCATCAAAGCTGTGCCTTCCTTCAAATCTCCAGCGTGGTAAATAGGTTCTCACCAGCTCATTTCTTGCAAAATTAATTAGCATTCCAACCATGGGTTGTGATATAGTTCTTAACCCAGCAGGCTGGCCGGGCAACAGCTTCTCTGCAGCCTCAGGAAAGGATGTTTGGGGGTTTGTTTCTTGTTTACTTTTTAAGCTGCTAATACTTCTAGTGTTTTCTGCTGGGATCAGCAATCTGCCCTGTACTGTGGGGCTTGCAACCTCCCAGGACAAGAAGAGAAACCACTCTTTTGCAGAATCCTTGCTAAACAGGTTCCCTGAAAAATATGAGGAACTTGTGGTTGCTCGCTCCTTGGAAGCAAAGATCATGACAGATGCATTTACAGAGAAGAAACAATAACAATCAACAATAGACAGGAGGAAATGGCTCCTCCAAGAATAGGAGCCAGACTAAGGGAAGAAAAGTGCTTGGGTCAGATCAGTAAGTTTTATGAGAAGGGGGAGAAAGATGCCAAGAAAGAAGGGGTGGTAGAGGGACAGGGGGTGGGGAGCAGCCTCTGGGGAGGGGATGCACCATGTCAAGAGGCCACCTGTGAAGCAAAGCCTCCTCACTGGCAGGGCTGCGGTGTGAACTGAATTGCTGCAGTGTTGTCCCATGGGAGACCAGACCCAGCTAAGCAAAGCGGTGCCTTTTGCCGTAGGGCAGCCGTCTCAAGGGAGGGCGCAGAGGTTTGCTCGTGAGAGGCACTGCCCGGTCACCCCACTCGCTTGGCGTTCCTGATGGCAGCTGCGCGTATCCTCTCGAAGGGCAGGTAGATACATGCAGGCAACGTGTGGCAGCTTCTGCCAACTGTTGCTGTCTCGGGGGGGCTGGAGACAGGCGTACAGAGGGGACCAGCCCTCCCAGAGGCCTGCACGGGGCGTGCAGTGCAAGAAACCTCTTCTCACCTGTGATGTGTACTCTTAATTCAGCACTGTTTTGTACCAAGCCTCTCCTGCTCCCCTCTCTTTCCTTGCTGAGCTTGTCTCAAGCTGATCGCAAACTGTCGTGGTTTGAGCCCAGCCGGCATCAAAGAACCATGTAGCTGCTCGCTCGGAGGAGGATGATAAGAGACAGGGCAGCCCTCGTGGGCTCACATAAGGGCAGTTTAATGCAACAGCACAGAGAGAAGAGAACGGTAACAATAACAACCGTAATGCTAACAAGAGAGGATACAAATGAGCGATGCGCAGCACAGCTGCTCACTGCCCGGAACGGGAACCAGAGCTGCCAGCGCCTTGCCCGGCCAGCCCGCCCAGTTATATAATGGTTATATATAAAGTTATATATAAAGTTATATATAGTTATATACATATATATATATAGTTATATATATATATAGTTATAGTTATATACAGTTATATATAAAGTCAGTGGTATCGCATACCTGCTTGGCTACTTTGGGGGCTATCCCCCTCCCAGCTTTCTGGTGAAAATTAACTCCATCCTAGCTGAACCCAGGACACAAATAAAACCCCTTTTCCCCCTTTTCGGTGAGGCTCCTGACGTTACCTATGATTGCCAACAGTGGAGGTTGCAAGCTCTTGCTAACCTTCAGAGATTTATAGCAAAATCCTCCTGCGTGCACTGTGCACCTCAAAGGGCACAGTATAGGGAGTGTTCTGGGGATGGCTGGGAGATGGCCATGACCTTGTGGAGACCCCCATTTGTCACTGAAGGGTAAGGTAGGCTACTTGGTTGCCACTGGGAGCCTCTGCTCTCTTGATTCTTCCCAAATGAAGGGATTTGGGTGACCCGGCAGCCCCTGTTGTATTTGCGCGCTGTAGCCCCAGAGGAGCTTTATTGGATATACTACATGCAGCTCACAAGGTACAGGTCCCTGTCAAAGTAATAATTCACACCATGTTCCTCTGAAGCTTTTCTGACTATTGTGCAGACAAATCAAGGCTGAAGAATCTTATTGTTGCAGAAAATAGAGACAATTGTGTTTTTCCTGCACAGAGTCACAGATGAGTGCTGTTGTGTTGTTTGAGATTTGGGACTGGATTCAACTGGAAGTCTGGAACTGGGAAGATGTGGACAACTTGAATCAAAGCTGAAGAAAATTTTCCTGTGATCCCTTGTGAAACATAATTCGCTCACCCAGATAACGGGTGTTGCGTGACTCTTAATTATTGTAAAACCAGACTGTGTTCCTGCTCCTAAACTTAGTTTTCTTTTTTCTTGCACTTGATCGAGCAATTTCTTTCTTTGGAGATCTTGAATATTGCCTATATATTACTGTCACTATTCTGCCCAAGTAAAATGTGAAGTAACACAACCCTGCTCTGATTATAAGTAAGACCCTAAAGTTATCCCTAGCTTACCTAAGTTTGGGCTTCTAACGTGCAACTGCATTGGAGCTGACCTGGTGTTGGGAAAGTATTCCCAGCTGTTCAGACATTGCAGAGGTCCTCTGTCAAGGCTTGTCCCTATGGCCTAGACTGTCCACAGTGTCATCACAGGCAGAAAAGATGGGTTCTTAATATATGTTTATTAACTTGCATGTGTGCTACCACGCCAAGGTGGATCCTAAGCTCTCTGTCACATCTAAATTGATGCGCTAACACGTATACAGAGCGCTTGCATGTACAAGACGTCACCTGTTACCTACTAACTGAAATAAGGAATATGCATTTCTTTTCAAATACTTAACAACCACTCAGATGTGATGGTCTCCTTTGCAAGGCTGTCCTGAGCCAGTATAGCAGGTGTTGGCCTTTTGAGGAGACTCTGCTCTGAAGTGGATGTTGCTCTAGGTGAACCCATTTCCCCTTGTTCCTCTTTAGCATATGGGTGGGGATGTGGCTCCCTCTGAAAATCATGAATCAGCTAAAGATAATAATGCTTCTTTGGGGAGAGCTGACTGTAGTAATGGTCTCTTGCTTCCAGTCACGTTTTTTATTCTATTTTGAGGCAAACCTAGATTGCCACCCAGGAGCTGCATATATTATCATGACTCAAAAATGTCTTTAGGGTACATTTTCTTATGTAATGCTGATTTGCAAACTTACCTGTACACAAGTTTGCAGATGCTTCCATCCAAAACTGGGATGATTTGCTTTCAGATCGACCAAAGACCTCCTGAATTCTTCTATGCTGGGATCTCACAATGAGACAGATACTGCCACTAGCTCCAGAGGAGAGACAGATTTTACATGTGTTAATCTAGAGTAATGGTAACCTCAAGCTGCCCATCACCTGCAACAGCTAGGAGGGATTCCTGCATAATCCTACTTCCTACATCGCTGGAAAATCTGTGGGATGAGAATGCGTTCCCTCAAACACGGATTCTGGCTTGTGCAACAGGCAGGATTCAGATGTGAAAAGGTTTTATGGCCAATCTTATATTCCCAGTGGATCTGGTGTTGAAAGACTGCTGCTTTTGTATTAGACATCCCTCAACCAGTCGTGTTTACCCTTCAATATATCCACCCATTTCATAAATTAAAAGTGGCTACATGTTCAACTAATTGTTCCTTCAGTATACTGCTTATGGTGGATGCTTCCTTCCATGCATCATGGATGCATGATAATAACATGTTCATTGGGAGGGGCGCTGTGACTTAGCAGCGCTGTGGTGGCCACAAGCATTTATTTTTTTCCTTATTTGATTCTGCATGATGCTATTAACCTGGTACGTGTTCTCTTCCTGGGATAAACTACAATCAGTTTACTCCTACAGGGAGTAGGAATCCTACTGATTTTTTGTGAGCCTCAGTGAACTGTTCTGTCTCCTTTCTTGTAGTTGTGAAGTAGGCAATTAGTAGAAGTAACTTGCTTGAGTCAAGATGCGTGGTTTGACCTGGAGACTTTTGCATCCTGAACTTCAGAGAGCAATCCTTAGCTACAAGCCTGGATCTGTTACGAAAACATTAACAGGTAGCTATCCTCCAAAATGAGCTGTGGAAAGTTATGTGTAGCTATCCTTTGCAGCTCTTCCTTTTTGAAAAAAGTTGTCATCGCTGATTAAGGATTGCTCTGAATTGAGGGATTTGCTTTAAGATGGCAAACACATTTCCAAATACTGTAAAATGTAGGAGCTTTAAGAGAAAGGTGAATAAGGAAAAGCAATTCTACACCCCTAGGAAGCTTGACCATAAAAAATATAGCAGATGTTGCAAAATGCTGTAGTTGGGAAGTGACAATCAGGCTTTTCCAAAGTGCGCTCCAGGTAAGTCTGCTCTCTGTCTGGAATGTGTAACTGGCAGAAGGATTCTGGTCTCTTAACTGAGTGAATACAGTCTTCCTTCCGACATTGTGCATACGGGTGCTTTGCTGCTTCACTTCCCTGTTCAGTTCTAGAGGAAGGATGGGACCCATGACTGGTTCTCTTTGCCATCTGACAGAAGGTGAATTCTGCAGTACTGCAGAAGTACTGCAGAGTGAAATACAGAAGTTAACTTAGCGTGCACCTGGTTGCTTTACAGGATCCTTGTGTTGCATGGGAGTGATCAGCACTCACATGGGGTATCTGGCTTCAGCCCACAATATCTAAAGTTGGTGGCTTCCTCAGAACATTGGTAGGAATAGGCTGTGAGGCAAATACCTTGGAGTATGGAAAAAGATCATCAGGAATAATGTTAAGACACGTAATGGGAATTAAACTTTAGTCTTCATCACAACAAGATAGGAACTCTCGGTTGAAAATCTGCTGCTCCACAGAAACAGAATGGCTGGTTGATCTCTCTTCTTATCTGTGAGATATGTTGTCAGCTTTTCCACTGACCTTCTCATGGCTTCTTCAGACAGCTGGATCAGCTTGTCTTCTGCTGGAATGACCTATTATTTATCAGCTCATTATCAAAGGGTTTACTAAAAGCTTATGCCAGAGGCCAAAGGTCAATATCCAGAAACATCTGCACTTCTTCCATTATCCCTAGGAGGTGAATCGTATGTGGCATTCGGCCCCTTAAGTAATGTGAGCATGTGAGAGGCAAGCACGTCTCATCTGTGAACTGAAGACACAAGTGAAGTGTGTAAACAGCTGTCTGCCATCATTTGGTTGATCCTGAGTAGGAAGTCGTTAAGCGTTTGCTTGCTCGTGGATCCCGTCTCTTCTGCTATCCGGCTCCTCTAGCGAATGTAAAGCTTGCAGCGGTATTGAGGTGGGAGAAGAACCTGCTTACTGTGGTCCGTGTACTCAGCTTTCTTACCTCATCACCAAGAAATACTTGAGAAAAAACTCCATGGCTCAGCCTTTCAAGGTGATTTCTGAAGCTCCTTCCCGGTTATACGTAAAGGACCCAAGGGGTGAATACATTCAGAATCAGTCCTGACAAAACGGAAGGCTGAGGTCTGTCAAATATGCAGGAAATGCAACAACTGCACGGCCCAGGTGATTGCTGGAGAGAAGGAGCTGTGACTTGCTATCTAAAAGAAGGCAAATATTGACTAAGGGCTGCTGCTTTGAGATGATCGTCTTCAACCAGAACCAGACACGTGATCAGAAAATTATATTTGTCTTCCTCATCAGTCATTTAATGAAAAATAATTACAATGGATTCATCCTCTTGAATGTTTTGAACTTATCAGCCCAAAGCCAAAACCCATCAGGCACGCTGCTGCTGCTTTTTTCTTGTAAAAAGGTCACATCTGAGCAGATGGACGGTCCCTCAGAGGTGAACATAGGTGGGAACAGTCGCATAGTCACTTACACCCCAGCCAGGGTCTCCTCCTGTGTGGGACGGTCTCACTAATGTTAAGAAGCTTCTGTATGTTTGGACACCTGGAAGCTGAGCAAAACCTTCAGTTGATGCCTCAAGACCAACAGATTGGTGAGAGGTTGTGGAAAAGGGGTTGGCATATTATGAATTTGACAATTTTGTTGGTGTTAAAAATTGCATTTTTTGAAACCTTTGAATTTTGTAGAAAAGAACTTGAATCTGCAAAATTCTGGGGTTTTTTCCTGAGAAACCTGATGTTTTATGAAATAGAAACTGTTTCATAGTAATTGATTTCACTGTTTCCTTCTGGGTGGGGACCTACAGTGTCCTGTGGTGCTGAACGAGGTGTTCTAATAGAGCTATTAGTCCCTGGTTTCCCTCTGTCCCACAAGAAGTTTATACCTGTTGGAGGGCTGTGTAGACTATTGAAATGCTCCCTTTTGGCACTGTGTAAATCCACAGGAGCTATTGAAATGGAAATCAGGTTCCCGAACCATCACCCGCAGGAGGAAGAGATCTTGTCTGATTGTTTTTCATTAAAGAAGGAGAGAGAAAAGGGCTGAAGTTTTGGTGCGGGGGGGAAAACGGGCAAAATGTCTGGAAGTCTGAATGTTGGCGCTTGTGGTCGTGGAGAGATGCACTCTGTTCTTTAGGAGCCTACAGAGTATTTTCCTGATGAAACACCGTTACGGGGGCATGAAAAACGGTCAAAAAACCACAAATAGGGATGAGGCTTGTCATTGGCAAGAAACCATGTTTCTGAGGGCTTATGGGAAGAGAGCAAAGCAGTCTTACCTATGCACCAGCCTTTGAAAACAATGATGCCATGTCAAATGGTGTTCTTTTTCTGTGCATTTGTTTCCTTTTCATCAAGAGTTTGGGAAGTAACATGGGATTTCTGTCTCTTAAAGCTGTACTGCCTGTTTGGATGTCTGCCCCTCGTGGATCAAAATCGTGAGCTGTGAGACTTAATGCTCTAGTAATTTGTTGTCCAGGTCTTGCCTCTGAAGCCAACCAACCGGAGAGGTCTTCGTCCCTCTTTCCAAACTCCTGGAGATCTCTGAGCTCTAAGCTTCCCCTCTCGAAAGGGCAGTTTGGACTGCAAATTGTTCGGGTCCGAGTTTCTTTCCCCTGTAGAATGGCATTACTTTTGTATACAAGTTTTTAGTTTTATTTTTCCCTCTGTTCTGAGATGATCCATTGCCATCGTGCCCTCCAAAGCACCCAAGGGCCCTGTTTCTCTACCCAGTTCCGAGATAAACCAGGCTGGGTCTATGTGTCCATTGAAATTGTCATTACTTGATCCTGGCCGTAGCATAATGTCTTTGCCAAAGAGATACTTAGTGCTCTGCGAACCAAATATATTTTTACCTTCAAAGCCCAAGCAGCTCTGTCAGAATTAATTAGAAACACACAAGTGCACATATAATGGAGTGTTTTTGCTGTTTCTTGTTCAATGAATGTGCTAGAAAGTAATTTTTATTGTAATGCTGACTGTTTAAATTGAAAATTACAATTGCATTTTTGCCAGAGCTGGGCTTCTAGATGATGGGAGGTGTCAAATACAGAAGGTGTCATGTCACCCTACCTCTAGCTCCAAATCCACAGAAGCTAGTTGCTAGATTTTTTCTTTGCCATAAGGAGACTGCCTATCCCTAAAACTGTACAAGAGCTTGAAATTTATAAATATACCCCAAATAACCCAAAAGCATCCTTGAGTGCATCACTGATGACGACACGCTCAGAGGGAATTGTACTGTTGAATTATGTTAACAGTTTGAGGGGAAGCTTAGATTAAACTACAACTACTGTGAGCTAGGGACAGTGGCTCTGGAAAACACGCACCGTCTGGAGCCTGCTTGTCTCCAGAGTTGCTTTTCTGTCCCTGGATCATCAGTAGGTGAATGATTTTTTTTTTCCCCTCTGAGATTCAAGTGGGGAAAACCATCAGAACTTTTAAATCTTGGTGTCTAAAACGTATTTTGCCAACTCTGCTGAGCAGGGGCTTGCAGAGTAATGGTGCTTCGATAGACTTCTGCTCTTAGTGAAACCAGTGGTTGCACCGTAAAGGAAAGGTGAGGTGGAAGGGGGAGAAAATACCTCATTTTGAGCTGCCCTTCAACAAGGCACTTCGGTTACCATAAAACCTTTAGATCAAAAAGTCTGAAAGAGCAATCTGTGAGACAAAAGAGAGCAAGGGAAACGCAGAGCACCAATGGCTGGGAATGCAGGAGGAAAAATCCTTCCCACTGTGCTGGGAAGCCCAGCACTTGCACACTGCAGAGGAAAGGATGAAGTGCAGCTGCCCTGGACAATGTCTTCTAAGCAAAATTCCTTCTTGGCCTGAAGGTTGGCACCAGGAGACAGGTGAGACATTCCTCAATCAGCCCTTGAAGGAGGAAGTTGAAAGCAGAGATAGGAAGAAGCTGTGGGCAATTTGAGTTGCTTTAATTATTCAATTAACTTTGTACCAGTGTGGGTGATGAGAAGATGGAGAGTTCTGATAACACAGTGAACTATTACTAGGATATCCTCAGGACTTTCAGAATTTTTTGGTGCCTTGCCTGGTAAGAGGACTGTACTGAAACAAAGACCAGAGTCATTGTAGGAGCCCTTTGAGTGCTGGGTTCAAGAAAGATAGCAACTAGTGCATGAAAAAGAGAAGTTCCCCTAAGTTACCCTCACCTGGGCTTTTCTGCTTCCCAGGTACTGTTACTCTTTTAAAGCATTTTACTCTGCAGTTGAGTGGGTCAACATGGGGTTCCTTACAGGCTCTACCTGCACTCTAGTTTTCAAAGCCATTGCACAGAACGCTGCCATCCTTTCAGAACAGCGACTGGGGAGAAGCAGTGACAGAGGACGGCTTAGGAGGTGTGAGCCCGAGAAATGACTGTGCCTGGCTTTGGCAGCCCAGCAGCCAGGAAGAAGGGGACAAGATGAGCCTAGCCATGGGTGAGTGAGCTGAGCTGCTTTGCAAAAGCTTGGGCAGGCACCTTCACCTCTTGCACTGCCAGGGATTGCCTACCAGTGTTTAGCTTTTGGTCTTGGCTGTAGATGCCGGGAGAGGTCTGGATGCTTTCAGTAACAGTAGGGAGGGTCAGGCTTCCCCTGGGCTCCTGTTTGGTGACCCTAGACCCAGGTACATCTAAATGGGCTGTCTAAAATGCATATGAATAGGGTGCTCGGAGCCCTTAGCTTTGTAAACAACTATTTATAAAGGCTTTTGAAATGCAGTGGTTCTGTCAGCACTGGTGTATTCAGACTTTCAACCCTCCTCTTTGTTTCTTCTCTATTGCAGAACAGCACAGAGGTAGCCATAAAGCTGTGCTTGAAATAAAGCCTGGCATACCAGATAGATGATTTTGTGGCCTCAGCCACCTGGTCGCCAGGGTCAGGTGGGTTGACTCATCTATGCCAGCGGTGGGATCCACTAATTGCAGTGGCAGGAGGTAACTGTTCCTTTTGATTTGGTGGCTTGGGGAGCAGAGGCAGAACTTGGATCCGAGTCAGACCGACAAAGAAGGGCTCTCTGAAATTAAGGTAGAGCTGCGCTGGTTGAACAGGTTTGGAGTTTCTTTGCTTTGGGAAGTTTGGTCACTTTGCAGGTGTGAGAAGAGGAGAGAAGGGAGAACACGCCTGGCTTCCCATACATGTGGTAGATTTCTGCTGTTTTTGTTTTCCTTCGGTCTCAGACAGACTGACAGACCCTAAACAGTGTGAATCTGTGGGTCTGTGTGTGTTTAAAGGCTGGGGCCAAGCTGTGAAGGCACCTCTCAAGGAAGAGTATTTTTATTGAGAACTGGGTGAGTAATGAGTTGAGATCCGCCTCAGGGCACGCGGTGTGCTGGGTGCTGTCTGAAAGCAGCATCACCCTGAGAGCTCCTGAGTTAAAGGTGACTGTGAGTAAACAAGTGATGTGGGTTTTATTGACTGGTTATCTTATGTGTATCTGTGGAAAGCGCTCTACATTCCCATCCAGTTCTCAGCCCTTCCCCACGTGCAATACTCCAGTGTTTGCCTTAGGACTTCTTGCTCTGGTTGTTAAAGTAATAGGTCTGTTGCTCCTGGCTTTTTGTTCCTGAGTGCTTCCTCAGGTTAATGGAAGATTAGAGCTTCTCCCACCATGCTTTTGTTGAAGTGCTTCAGGAAACTACAATCTCAGCTCATGTGCATAGGCTTGAAGAGAGCAGTGCTGGGTGTTGCTGGTGGAGAGGCAGGCCACGTGGCAGCAGGGAGTGTAAGCCCCCTGCCCAAATACATCAGTGGTGGCTGGATCCTACCCTGTGAGTTATTTGGGTATCTGTTTGCTCCCAAGATGCACAGGTCTGTAGGATTGTGAAAACCCTGGCGACACAGGGGTCAGTTGGATAAGCTGTAAGGGAGCTGGGGTTTTCAAAATGCAGGAACTGAGAGCTCAGAAAGCCGTTGCCTTGCGGGGGAGTTTTGAGAAAGGGAAAAGAGTTATTTCTGTAGGTGGTTTCTGGTGCTCTCCCCATGTAAAGTGCTGGCTATGAAAAACCCCAGGATGGTAGAGGACAAAAGGTGGCTGCCCAGGTCAGCAGGGGGAATTGCATACTCGGGAGTCCCACTCTCACAGTACTAAAATCCAGGAGTCCTAGAACAGGGCCAAGTAGGAGAGAAGCACAGGCTGTTACTGGGATCTGCTTATAGCCCTGAGATCTGTTAAACCTGTGAGAAAACCCTGTAGCCAAAGGTGGTGGTGATCAGGAAGCTCAGCAGCATGAGAGGAGTTTGTAGTCCCCTTATTTGCTTGTTTGGAAGCTGTCTCCAGCATAAGTTGATTCAGCTGACAGACGACTGGCTCTTCGTGCCCATGGGCGGGAGGTGGGATCAGACTGCTTTTAATTGAACTTCCTCGGTCTGTTTGACTTGCTCAGCTGGCTTGTTTCCTTGATAAATCACAGCACGTTCTGATAATATTGTATAGGCTTGAGTGTTGGTGGGTCAGTTGCGATAAAACATCCCCAAAGTACCGGTGAGACCATGATTAAGCAGTAGCTTGTAACTACGCTAAGATGCATGTGCTCTAAGTAATGGATCAACAACAAAAAGAAGCAGCGGCAGAAGGGCAGGACAGGAAGAGAAATGTTCCTGGTGAAGAATGTAAAATGGTATTTTGGTTTTTGCAGAGCATGTGGAGAACGTGGGGGGTTTGACTGGAACATATTTAGAGTTCTGTCCCTACCGTGGCTGAGGGAGTGAGCAATGGGTGTACCATACTGCTAGGCAGCTTGTTCCTCACAGGCATCGCTGTATAACAGACACCCTTAACATGTCTGTTGCTCTTAAAATGATAAATCTCGTGTGTTGCACAAGGTTCCAGTGCGTTGCAGTTCATGCAGCAAAAGCAGGAAAGAAAATGATGCAGAGGAGGGCTCCAAGGTGTCCTAGGGAGACACAAGGTGTCCCCGCTCTAAAGCCACTTCTGCACAGTGCAAGGACCACCCTACTTGTCGCACCCCACCCCTTGCGGGGTTTGCTGGAGTTCCTCAGGAGGGGCCTTCTAGACTTGAGCAGTGCAGCCTGAGCTATTTCCCTCCTCCTTTGCCATGTAGCAGATATCTCTGGCATGACTCTGAGTCAAACTGTGTCAGTCAGCCGTCTCGGGAGCACATGCAAATCTCATTTAGGCCTTTACAGAAACGATGCACAATTCCCTTAGCGCTGGTATAGATTTTCCACAGCGTGGGTATTTGGCTGCTTAGTCACAGAGTTATCTTTGTGCTTTACGAGTAGATTTGACTATGGACTCCTTGGCTGTACTGCAAAAGAAAGGCTATTTGTCTGAGCACAAACACCTTGGTATGAGTGTCAGATGTGCCAGTGAGTATGTGCTTAATTAAGCAGCCTCCTTGATAGGTTTTGTTATCATTTTAGTGCTCTGCACTTGAACCATGTCTGTTAAAGGACTATTTAATGAATTTCTGAGGCTATCTGACAAGTAATGTTCTTTGCTTGCTTGTTATGTAAAATTAATTAATGTCTCCCTTTGCATACGTTGCTGAATTACAAATATTATGACTTAATTAGCTTATTGCAATTTATGGGATGGTGGAGGTAGAGGTTTGGTTTTTTTTACTCACTGACCTTATGCAGAACTAACCTGTTTAAAACAAGCAAATAGAAACTCGTTATTTTGGTGTCCTTGCTGAGAAATACCTCCCCTTGACTCTCACCACCTGGGGACTTTTCCATAGTTTGCCAACCTTTATTGTTCCCATAAGAAAGGGGAAAATCTGCTAGCAGTAAGGAAAGCTTTTGTTTTAGGGGATCGGCAGGACTCAGCCACCCTCATTGTGGGAGCACAGAACTTTAAATGTGTGTTTTCTACTTAAAAGCAAGTGTCTCTAGTACTTCTTTCCTTTGAGTCTAATGTAAATATTTGGGGGTAATTTCTTAGCTGGTATAAACTGAAATACTTCCATCAGCAGCCCTGAGAAAGAGCTAGAAAAGTACCCCAGTTGTTTTTCCTGCGCTTCCTTGGGAGCGCAAATTATTCACACTAGTAGAAAGAATTGCCCCTCCTGGGCAGGCACAAATCTGCAGGGCTGTCAGTATCTGAAATGCCCGTGCTAACAGGGGTGAAGGAGCCTCAGTATATGACAGCTGTGGGCTAGAAAGCGCACGATGTCCCTTGCAGGTCCTACCCAGACCAGGCTGAAGTACTGTGGACACTTGTATGAACAGTTGGATTGTTGTTGATGTGTTTAATTTCCTGAATCTTTACAACAGCCTTCTGTGAAGTTACCATCCCTCCAGGCTATCCAGATTTACTTTCCTAATCACAAGTTTTGCTGGATGGGACAGACGTGCAGTGGGTCAGAAATCACGGTCGAATGGTTTCTGCAGGGTGACACTAACTGCAATGCGTCGTGGATGTGTTGGGTGTCTTGGTACACACTCCCTTGCAATGCCACAGCCTCTCTGGTGTGCACCTGGGTGGAGATCAAGCAGTCTCAGCCCAGCAAGACGGGGGCGTAACTAGATTATTTGTGGAGGAGGCAGAGGCAAAAGTAATAATAGTAGCTTGCCCAGAGCGTATAGGGAATCTGTGGCAGAGAATCAGGACTCTGCCCTACATCTTAATGACAGAAGCATCCTTTCTTCCATCTGTATTGATTTTCAGATTCCTTTACGCTCTTTTTCTAAGTTCTACCCTCATTATAACTTGAGAAAAGCTGAGCTGCTTCAGTAGTCTCTCTCTCTTTCCCTTCCAATCTCCTTCGCTTCCTACAGCTACCTCTTTTGCTCCTTGTTCTTATTTCCCGCTATGCAGTGCACTGGAAATCAGCTGCTGCTGGTGAAGGCTGGACCTGTTTGGAAATTGCAGCCACAAAAGCCAGACTCTTCAGTGTAACAAGGCCATTAAACCTCCTGTGGGAATTTTCAAAGCTGGCTTTATCTGCCCTACAGAGAGAAGTACGGGGAAAGGCTCTTGCACCACTGTTGCTCCTGCTGATGACGCAGACTGGAATTGCTTCTCCTCGAATGCTGCCTGCGTTGGGTTGAAGCTTGGCTTTATGTTGTCCTAATCCCTCAGTCAAGACCACAGCAACCGCACTAAGTTAAAGCAGCCCCGAGGCTGCTCCCTTATTATAACATGTGCCACCAGCAGATTGCTCAGAGATCAAATCTTTGACTAGACTCTGACCCAGCGTCTCAGCTTCAACCCAAAATGTAACCACTTCATCTGGGAGCAGCCACGTTAGATTTGGACTTAAACAACATAAGCAACTGCTTAGAAAATTCAGAGCCTTGTTTCCCCACTTTGATACCCTTCTTCCTCTCCTCTGCCATTTCGTGTTTCAGCACATGACTGTAGGTACTGCTGAAACTTTTGGTTTTGCTGGAAAGAGACAGTCTCTCTGGGAATTACAAATGTTCATGCAGTCTCGTCTTCATTTTTGGATCAGACGGATGGATTTGAAGAGAAGAGGAAGTGTTCTCATGCTGTAAGATTGTTCAAGATTTTTTTTTTCTCCCAGTATTTTCCTCCCGAACTGAAATGGGTTTTACTGTAGTTTTTGTGTTTCCTGGTAATTGACAAAAAACCCAAACTGGCTTGCACCAGCAGAAAACGCATATAAGGTACTGAAACTTTCTGAACTGAGAATGTTTCTGGCCCGTTCCAAAATGCTTCCCCCTCCCAAAATGTTAAACTGGGAGGTTGCTGAAACTGGTCTGTTCCCATAGCTGGATTAGACCTCAGTGAATCAGCACTGTGAGAAACCTCCTCGGGAAATTCCTGCAAGGCTGTACCCCAGCATCACTTGCTGACTAAGTTAAGAGCTTCCTCAAGTAGCGTGGCTGCATAGGACAATAGGTCAAAGCCTTGGTGCTGCAATCCTGGAGCCCAGCTGTGGCTCACAGCTCCGAGGATGAGGAAAAGCCCTGTCCCATCCTAAGTCCCTTTTATCCTCCAAGTTCCTCAGAATGTGAACAAGCTCACCCCTCTGATGCTTGAGGGGTGTTCCTGCTCACGGAGAGGTGACCTGAGCGTGGTGCAGGGACAGCTCAGGACAGCAGCGGTAAAGCAGAAGGAAAGATAAGTGGCATGCTGGTGCATCCAGGTCTAGATCTGTCTGCTGCCCAGTCCTGCCTCGTGTTGATGCTAGTGTGTAATAAAATGCTCCAGTAGCGATGTAGACAGTGGGTCTGGGATGAGAGCACGCTAATTTACGTGCTCCTGACTGCACTGAGCCCTAGACTGCTGCTCTCCCAGGAATGTCGGTGGGTGCTGGGCGGCCTGAGAGTGTGGGACATCAGGCAAGAGTGTGGGAGCCAAAACATGTACCTGGAGCCTGCTGAACACTGAAGAGCCTCTTGGCCGTGGGCTATAGACTGGCCACCAAGCTGCACAGAGGACAGATGAAAAGTCTTCCTTAGAAAAGACTGTGGGGTTTGTGTAGCTCAGGAGCTCACTGAAAGCTGCTGGAATAAACGAGAGCAGCATTCATCCTGGGAAGGATTAGACAGTGTGAGAGAGATTTACTTTTGAGATTTTGATTTAATTTATCTTGAGTGACATGCCTGCCTCTTCTCTATTTGGAGTTATCTTGTCCCGCTTGTACCTTTTTAGTGCTCTACTGAAACTCAGCCACGGGGCCAGAAGCCTTTGGCTTCTGGCTTGGCTGCCTCCAAGACCAGACGAGGCAATTCCACCTCCCCAGCCCGTCTGATTCAGCCCAGTCCAGAACAGCTTTTAACTGCTGAAGAAACAGAGACCAAAGACTGGTCAAAGTTGCTCTGCTTGCAAGGAGCAGAGCTGGACATGCATTTTGGTCATTGGGGTTCCAGCTCCTGCCTGGCAGCGGTGTTTCTGCCGGCACCGCTCAATAACGTATGCTTCTGCGGAGGCTGTTCTGCGCATACTGATCTTGAGCTGTAGATTTTCTTCCAGGAAATCTGTATTTGGCTTTATAACTTCCTGGGAATAGTCTGTATATTGGAAAACTTCCTCCCACCAAATAGGAAAGGAGCATTCTCTTCTGTACCCTGTAAAATATATATAAAGATTATTTTTTGTAATAAACTTTAGAGTACACAAGCTTGGAGATTTCAGGGGCCTTGATGCAGTGGCTGTGTCTCAGTGTGGGCGTGACGTTTGTGACGGGATCTGAGATGAACCTGGCAAAGGAGCAGACCCATGTGGGTCTGTCCCTTGTTTCTTCCAGGATCCGAGTCACAAAAACCACCAGCATGGTTCGGTGCCAGAGCAGCCAGTGCAACAAAGTGGCACAAGATCGATGTATTAGATGAGCCGTAGAAGCTACTTTTGAGAAGATGTCTTGGGTCATCTTCCTGTGTTCAGAGGCTGCAGCTGCCTGCACCCACTGCCTTCATCCTTTCACTGCTTCCTGTTTTCCGAGGCCAGTTGTGCTTGGTTTGAGCCATGCATAACAAGGGAACGTCCTAGATGATGAATATGTTCTTAACATTCATCTAACTGGCTCCCAGTTGCCCTTTACAGGTGACTTTGCCCTCCAGCCTGAGCACTCCTCACCCTGACTGCCGGGTGTCTTTAGTGCAGCAGAGCTAAATTCATCTGCATGGAAAAAGTATTGGAGGAGAAGCAGGACTTCAACAGATATAACTTTTTTCATCTTCCCAGCAGTAACGCCTCCTTGAAAGGAGACTCGTACCTCCTCAGCAAACAGTTTACACTGGCGTACCTTGATGTTTGCAAGGAATGAGACTTGATAGAGGTCCCAAGGGTAAAGCAGGCTTGAGAAAAATGCGGTCAGTGTCACAAAATCCCTGCCCCTTCTGAGGTCCTGTTGTTTTTGCAAAACTCTTTGGATGTTGGTTGTGCAGTATTCTAGTGTCCCTTGTGTGTATGAGAGTCAAAGCAAAGCAGTTAAATGATGTTCTGCATCTCAACTGGAAATCTCCCTTTGACAGGAGGCTTCAGGTGTGAACTTGCAAAAAACAACCAAGCCAACAAGTTGCCCAAAGTTCCTCCCAGGAAGGTAAGTTTGGCCAGGGAGAGAGGGGGAGACTGGATAATTCTTTTGTAGAATTCATAAAAACTCATTTTGCCACAGACTCAAGTCTTTTCTTGCATTCAGTTTTGTTTTACCTTCCTTACCTGAGCAGGTAGAAGGAAAACATGGCACAGCAGTAGCAAGAGGGGATAGGTCTGAAGATAAATAAATCATCTCTATTTGCAGTCACTATGTGCCAGGCAATAGGCCAGAACCTCCTATACAGATGCTGGTGTCCATCTGGCGTAGGAGCAGCTGAGCGTCAGCCCAGCCTAGCAGGTCTCCAGGTGCCAGGTACTTTTGGGTGGCATCACATATTGAATGTTTCCCAGAAAGAGAGCGTCTCTGTGTAAACATGCTACATAAACATAGTAATTCTCTCTGTCCGCCCCCACCTTGTCAAGCATAAGGTGCAGATGTAGGATCCAGGAGCTCTTCCAAATTAATTCTTTCCCCTCTTCCCTTGCTGCCTCTCCTTTCCACCTGTGGTTTGCGAGCAAACCAAGACCAATAGCTGTGTCAGGCTGGCCTCCTGCCTGCTGTGCTGCCAGCATCCCCGTGCTGTGGACCTGCACGCAGCTCTGCCTCCTCATGGAATTGCTGAACTCAGGGGGAAAAGGGTTGCTGTTACCTTTGCGGAGGCAGAAACATGATCCAAACCAGCTAGTTTGGTCATAGGGGAAGAAGAGTGTGAAGTAACCATCTCTTGCTCGTACTTGTGCTCCACAGATGTTGTGAAAATGAGTGCATAAGGAAGACTTGGGAGTGGGTAACTCTTGTGCCCCTCTTCTACGGAAAGGCTCGGGCGTGGTAGAACACCACCAGCGTGTGACAGATCAGGTGTACAGGAGGGCCAGGCACTACTGGTTGTTACTGGTTGAAACACGGATTTTGGAAATGGAGCTCTGGGCGTTGTTCATATTGGAAAAGCTTCCCTCCCCCTAAATCCAACCTGTAGTTTAGATTTCGGACATTGTTCTGTGCTGCTTAAAAACCTAGACTGTTAGAAGCATTCAAGAAATTGAAACTAAGGCTGTCGGTAAATGTTTGCCACGTGTTTTTAGTTGAAAAATGCTTAAGCAGCTCTCACTTCAGTGGAAAAACCCACAAAGTTGGTTGATTGCTTCTGCTGTATATCTGTTACAAGAAGGATTTGACTCTTTCCCCCTTGACTGCTGGGGAGCTTCCCAAGGGCTCAGGTAGGAAGACGGGAAATATTAGTTCTGTAGGGAGTATGTGAGCAGAAAAAACACTGAAGTGTCTCTAAAGTGGGATTATGGATCGATGTTCCTTTTGGACCCTTACACAGTTCGGACCAAGATTTGAGAAACCTGTCTCTCTTGAAGGGGGACTTGGAAACTTGAAAAAGCCCTAAGGTGGCTTTTTCAAGTCATAGAAGAGTTGTGATTTTCCTGCAGCAGCACAAAACACCCGTCCTCTACTAGTTGCAGCAGTTGTTTGCTCAGTAACATGAACCATCCAGCTGAAGGAGAGAGTGGTGATGATATAACCCGTGCACTTGGTTCTGCACCTGGCTTTTGGGGGGCTTGAGGGGCTCGTTTGGGTTTTTGTTGAAGGAAACAGAGGTGACCTTGGTGTTGTCCAGATTCTCCAGCTCCCATCTGCTGCCCTGGCTCCCACCCTGCTGGATTCCCGCAATGCTGGCTTTTATCATCTTTCCAGGTTGAAAGAAAAACATGTATGCTTGACTGGCTCTCCTGGGAGCCGAGGCCACCATGGTGGTACTATAAGGGAGGGCACTGTGCCACGGCCCTTTTCGGCTTGCTGGCTGGAGTGCTGCAAGGCGTCCAGCAGCATTTTGCTTGTGAGAGAAATCCCTCTGGCATTCCATGTTAGAGCTGGATTTACTGGAAACAAGTCCTTGATGAAAACCTTCCTTGCACAACGCTTTTCCCACCTACAGGCTATGATGACTGGCACAGTCCAAAAGCCTTCAATAGCCAGCTCTTTTGTAGATGTCTGGCAAGAAGGCTGCGGAGCTGAAGAACAAGATGTAACTTGGTGTTTCTTTCATTTGGGACAGTGCTGTGGTTCTGTATATCAATGAGTAGGTGATGACTCTGCAAGTTCGCAGTCCTGCTCGCTTGTACTAGCTCCCTGGGGGTGTGTGTGTGACTATTTTTGGAGGAAGCTTGTATTAGAGTGATGGGTGTAGAGAGCTGAATTTGCAGACCCACATCTTGATAGTTTCAGGGCGGTGGGGGACAGGGTTTTTTAGTTTCTAATTAAATATGGAGGTGCTCCGTTGGTGCTGCTCTCGTTTTCAGAATGGGTAGGGTTGGGGAGAGACAGTGTATATAGAGAAGATGGGATTTTAGTGTTTTGTTTTTGACAATCTTGTATAATTTCAGGGAAGGTTGTGGTGGCTGTTTGGTGATACTCCTGCTTCCCGTGCCAGCCAGCACCGGCAGCGCAGGTGTACATCTGCATTCCTGTTGACTCAGCGCCCTGCAAGTTCCCTGCGAAGGCTTTAGTCTCTTCTTTAATTGATGTGGTTTGCTCTGCTCTGTTGGAGACCGTGTTTACGGACTAGATTGTGACTTCGGCCCCAGCATGTTACTCATGTCTACACAGATGAGCATAGACAAACCTGAGCTTGTCTGCCTATGCAAAGATGGTGTTGAGTGTGAGCCAGACGCTTCTTAGCATGGAGTCAGAGCAGAAGCCGCTGCATGCCAGGCTTTATACAGCTCCGCTCACCACCCATGGAAGTACCTTCTGTAGCTGAGAAGATGGTTGCATCCCCGTTGCACGTCTTGCGTACCCCCTGGGAAGCCGTTGCTGTGCAGTTTCCCTGCATACAGTCATTTGCCATTAAATCCCATCCAAGAGTAAGCAGAAGTTTGGGATTTGCAGGTTTCTGGGCTCATGGCATGCTCATGGGCAGCACGAACAGGTGCCACATGAACTCTGCTCCCCAGCACGGCTTTCAGGGCTCAGGTGCAAAATGAGCATGCTCTCTTAGAGCATGTCCTTACTCCACAGTAAAACATGGTATCTCAAGAGGGCTAACCTTTTGCACGTGAGGAGAAGACAGCCTTTGGATTTAAGATCTTCCAAAAAAGGTGGAAAAGCAAGCTGTAGTTTTAGATCAGGATGGTTGTTCCAGACAGGTAATTTTGCACAGGGGCTATTAGTGCATGCTTTGGCTTCAGCCAGGTGGGTATGGGTTTGGATCCTACTGAAGAAAAACAAGCATTATGCTGTATTAAGAATATCTCAAAGCTAAGGAGAGACGTCTCCTTACTCCTCTGCCCGGTAACTGGATTTTGGGTGAGGAAACTGAAATACAAAACGCACAAATGTAACATTGAGATGGGAAGTATGTAATGAGCCTTGTAGAAGTGCTGCATACCCTGGCGTGGCTTCTGTCTTCAATTGACTCGGTCTTCTGAACTGGGGCCGGGGTGACTTACCGAGGCCCCAAAGTATCACGTGGACTGGCTGCTGAAGTGGCTAGCTGGTGACAACAGGGAAGGACCAGCCCCTGGGCTGGCAAGTAGATCCCCTGAGAAGCATCGTGCCTCAGGAAATGCCAGTTGTCTGAGACAGAACAATTTCATGGGAAAATGTTGGTTTTGATGAATTTCAGTTGCTGAAAAATATTGGACAAAAATGTTTTGAAAACTGTTTGACCTTTTCTAAATGGCAGTTTCAATGTTTTTAGGTCCAAATGCTGCTTCATTTTGATAGCTAGCATTAATTGAAGGTTAAAAAAATGTTGGAACTGAAATGAAATTCCTGAAAATGAATGGAAACAAAATGTTCTCTTCCTCTTTTCCTCCCCCGGTGTTCTTATTTCTGAGGAAATTGTGAGGTTTTTTTGACTTTTTCGTTTCTCTAAACTGGGATATTTAAAACCTCACAAATTGTTGTGGGAGGGCATCCCATCCGGCTCGCTATCTACCTTCTCCAAGGCAGTTGCTAGTATTAAAGTGATTTTATTTTGTGAGGGACCTGCAAGCATTTTTCAGACATCCCAAAGGGGAGAGTCCCCAGCTCTGCAGAGGGACTGGAGTGCATCCTGTCCCTGCAGCTCTCATCTGCCTAGCACCCTCCATTGGGTTCCTGGCAAGTCTTGTACCTCCCCATCGGAAAGGAAGGAGTGTGAGCAGTGTTCTGTGATTTGTCCTGTGGCTAAGTGACAAACGTACTGTGTTTGCTAAACTAACACGCTGGGAAAGCATGAAACGATCACTTTAAACGCACCACGGCTAAAAGGAGCCAGTTGTGTGTACGAGTTGGGAGCTGGGGCTCGCGTCTAAACATACGGAATACAAGGTGAATAGGACTATGCAGCAGGGGATGCCTTAAAAGCCTTGCCAAGCAAATACTGCTCACTGGTCCAGAACTACAGGCAACAGGAATGTCATCTGGCTAAAGCGGCTGGACCAAAAGCCTCTGCATACGTGACATTTGCACTTAACAGGCATCTTACGGTCAGGTGAAGGAACTGGGGTGGAGAGAGCAGGAGGGGCTGAAGCTGCAAGCTTTATCCTCTTTAAGTCTGCATCGGAGTGAAAATGCACCTTTCCATCTCCTTTCTTAAATGGAAAGGATTAATATAAGATCTGTCATGCAGGGTGTGTGGGTTGTGATGGGAAACAGGCTGTGCCGTCTCCTCCAGTGTCCCAAGTCTGTTGCCACGTTTCTGGCTGATGCAAAGAGCGTTCATCGCTCCTCTTTTAGCTTTGCCTTGTCCATCAGCAACGAGTCACATCGCCATAGGTGAGTGGTGATTTCTGGCTTCCATGTGTTACTGTACTGGCTCCTTGGTTGGGGTATACTGTTTCTCCTTTGGAGGTGATGTGGGGCAGTTTTATTGCACCTCTTGGAGTCTCCTCAGCAGGAACAAGAGTTTGCGTTTCGACCATCTTCATATCGTGTAGGTGCCAGTTTGGATTTTAGCCTTGCGCAAACATTGTAGAGTTCAGCGTTGCCTTCTAGGCACGTTCGTGAAGTGAAAAAGCAAAAGTGCATCCCCTCTGAGTACGTCAGCTTGCAGAAAGACTCTAGTATCAGTAAGCACAATGGGTTTACAAGTTTCAAAATCATAAGCTTCAGGGAAATTGCTGTAAATTAATGTATAGTAATGGTAAAATGATCATCTTGGCACCAAGGGTGCTCCTGGAGATCCCTGCAAGAAGGCAGCATGGGGAAGATGCAGTCTGCAAGCACAGTTTGGGGACGGATGTATGGTGAGGTGTAATGTTCCTATAAAGAACAAATAATGATTGCAGGTTGCTGGCAGTATTGGTTTTATCTTGATCATTGATCTGTTTCTGAAATGTGGAGCATTTTGAAAATCGCTATCACGCTGATTTGCCCCCAAAAGGGCTCCTGTAGGATAGCCCATAATGGGACCTGCATCCTTTCCCCGTTCTCTAACAGCAGAGTCCTTTCTTCTTCATTTCCCCGGTGGTGTCAGCAGAAATGCCAAATATGAAAAGGTTGCGATGTAAGCAAACAATTTTAAGCAGGATATTTAAAAACAAAACAACTGCAAACAACAACAACAAAAAACTCTGCAGGCAAATCTGAAGGATTTTTAAGATGTTCTGCCTCAGATGGGTGCAATTATGCTGGGAGAATGAATGGATACAAATAAAGAGGATCAGAGATGGAAAAATCAAAATATGTAATTTCCAGGAGAGATACAGAGCTAACTTCTCTGTACTAGGCATATTGACTATATTCAATGCAATAGCTCTGATTATTAATTGTGAAGCCGCTTTCTTTTAATTCGCCTAATGCTTCTAACAAATTGGTCTGGTAAACTGCTGTTGTCGAACTACTTCTTGCATCTTAATGTGTCTCTCAGTACCACGTCTGCTTTCTAAAACGCATCTTGCAAGTAATTCTTATTTTGGGTACCCATGTAACTTGTGCGTTGGCAGCCGTTCACTTCATTTGAACGCTCCTCTTGCTGAACATTTGCTCCTTGAAGCAGAATACAGGCGATGTTGTGTTCCCCTGCTGCGTTCTTTTGTGCTTCAAAATCACCTTGAGCTGAGAGGGTGAAACTGTGTCTTGTATGAGTAGCCCGTGTTCCCGCGAGCAGTTCCTTCAACGAATAGGATGCGAGGCTTGTACCAAGAACTTAGAACCCTTTCCCCTCTCCGCTAGTTTTCCCTAATAGTTGGCATTGCTTTCATTTCTGCTTTTTGTTCTAAATGTGTAAAATGGACGTTTAAAAATTATTGTTGTGGGCACTTACAAGAACGTGGGGTTGGGCTGTGTCTGAACAGCAAGATGGAGTTCCCTCTTTCTTCAGTGTGCCATTCTCCCTTTCAGCCTCGCAAGCCTCGTGTTCCAGGCCCTGCACATTTAAATAAATAAATAAATAAAGAGTAGGCTGATTTTTGCCAGAAATCGGACATCTGGATTCCAGCCTGCACCACTGGAGCCTGCAGGCTGCACAATCCATGTCGCAGGGTGCTGCTCTCTGCTGCCGTTACGCGTGACCGGCTCAGAGCGGTGCCTCTCAAGCACATGGTGGCTGCAACGGGCAGGCAGCCGGTGGTGTGCCGCGCGATGCTCCTGAAAGGTGAGCGGTGTGGGCGGTCGTGGGGGAGGCTTAGAAAACACCCTAAGCCAGGGTGGCAGGAGACCGTGGTGTGGCTCTTGAATTGTTGTGCTGTTGGCTTCTCCAGTGCTTTAGTCTGTCCGTTGATTTGCAGCATGTTTTTCTGCTCTGGGCATTGGCTTGAAGAACTGGAATCTGCTTTTCCTCAATTGCTGTGCCCAGAACCTGACTGTTACCATCAGAAAGGGATAGAAGCTCGGATTCTGAGAAACTAAAAGGCTTTGGCTTATAAGAGGCCCTTCAAGTCGCTTCAGAACATCTTACGGGATTTTACAACCGTAGCATTTTTGCTTTCATTTTGGATTCAAAGAAAGCCTCAGACTTACAGATTAAAAACCCACTCGCCAATCTGTTCTTGTATCAGCTCATCAAGTTCCATCAAAACTACTTGCTCGGTCACATCCATGTTAATTTTGAGCTGCTGTGCTAACTGGTCAGAAAATCTTGTCAGGGTTTTCAGTTGGGTACGAGAGTGAAAGCCAGGAATTTTTCAGATTTGGAAGTTTTGCGTACTGCAGAATTTGAGCTGTAACTTGAAAGGCTATGGGGAGGGAAGGTGTGTGTCATACATGCCGGGCAATCACGGATCTGTAATGTAACCTGATTCTTTGCATTCTCATGTTCCCTAAATATGTTTACATTCAAGAAAAATATTTTTTTTAATGAACACACAACTCTCAGGGCTATTTCTTGGCTTTTGTATCATCAGTGTGCTCTCTATTATTTTCCGCACATGTAACTCTGCATATGAGATTTCCGTAGACAAATAATATCCTCGCTTTTCTGAGACTTTGGAAAGCAACAAGGAAAGCCAAACCAATCCCGTCCCCCTGTCGAGGTTTGCTTTGAAGAATGATCGCTTTGTGGTTTCTTTAGGGCACAGCTTCAAGTTTGGAAGCAAATGCAAAGAGAGCAGATTCTGGCCAGCGATTTCACCTGCCAGCAGGGTGCATTTCTTAGGTTTTACTGCTGGAGTGCCCAGAACTCTCCCTGCAAGACACTAACGAAGCAATTAATGGAAAGGGATTGTAGGTATCCCCACAGAGAATAGTTGGTCTCCTTTTCGTGTAAAACTCAGCATTCAGAGTTACCTTATGCAGCTGGCCTTCTAAAGCGGTTCCTTGGAAGTCCCAAAGTACACGGGCTTTGGGCAGTTACCCTTCTCTGCCTCTTGTAAAATGCATCAAAAGTGTGACCTGTCTAATAATGTTACTAATTACCACTAGCTTAGTACTGGCAGTGCTGCAAACAGTGTTTGCCAGGAGTATGGCAGCGGTATCTGGTAGAGCAGCAGTTCCCTTTTAATGAGGGGAGGTTGCTGGTTTGCTTGCTTGAAGCAGCTTTCTTTGAAATACTGTCTCCAAGATTCAGGAAGAGGAGAGAGAAAGCTGCCTCCTGTAGCTGTGCCCAGGGATACTCCTGACTCTCTTGCATTGGGGCACANCTCCAAGATTCAGGAAGAGGAGAGAGAAAGCTGCCTCCTGTAGCTGCGCCCAGGGATACTCCTGACTGTCTTGCATTGGGGCACGCGGATGTTCAGGAGCCCTTGAGAAAGAGTCACTCTGGCAAGCAATGAGAACTAACAACCAGCCAGGGCCATGGACTTTAACAAGTCCTCTCCCTGTTTGGAAGTCGATTTTTGGGTACTCTCACATGTTTGTGTGAAGCAGTGGTGTGGTGATTTATCTCTTTGAGTGCTCCAAGGCAGGGTGAGCTACAGCTTGGCTACCTGAGCAGTGAAGCTAGATTATGAACAAATACCGGAGTCCAAAAGGCCTCTTGTCCTTCCAGGTATCAAGGGAATATTGTGTTCGGGCTGCTTAAAGCTGTCTCTGGCAGGTCAGGCTTTGCTGGTTAAGGAGAGCTGACGTTTCAATCTCACCAAAGTCCCAATGCTGCGTAGCAGGCAGATCTGCGGCAGGCAGACTCTGCGCCATCTAAGTCTCTTATGTGTGGCGCTTCAGACCAGCAGTTGAAATTTAGCCCGTGGGGTAAACCGGCATCATCAGTTTTGGGCAACTGAGCCTGTTAGCCTTGAAGTTTATCTGCCCCTGTCTGCACCTCTGAATGGGAACTGCCCCAAGTCCGTCGGCAGTGCTGGCTTGGGTAAGAAAGCAGAAGTCACAAGCGACACGGTCCTGTGAGGCGTCAGAGCATTGGCAGTCCCTGTCACAGGGTTTATCTAAGTAACTCCAGTTTTTACAAAGCTGCTGCCTGCAAGGAAGGGAAGTCACCAGCCACAGGTGAGAGAACAGAGCCTGGGGTTGCTGAAGTGCAATGTCAGCTCGGTGTCAGAGTTGGGAACTGGGGCAGGAATGCACCGTATCTGCACGTGGCTTTGCCAGAGCCCGAAAGCGGTGTCTGCGCATTGTCTGCCAGCGGTGCTGGAGTCTTCGGTGACACCTCTGTGTGCCCGAGAGAGAAGTGCACCCTGATGAGAGGACGATTGGGAAGGGGTGACCTGGCGCAGACATCATAGCGTGTCTCCTTTGTAATCTGCCCCGTGCTGACGCAAGCTTCAGTTCAAAACTTGTCACCTACGATGTTGCTCGTGTGTGTCCTTTCTAACCTGGTCTGCAAAGGGTCCAGCAGTAAAGATGGTGGGTTTCCTAAGGAAAAAAACCTACAAGATAAAGGTGGTGTTTACCTTCTCATCTCTTACTGTGTTGCCTCCTTGCTGTCCTGTTCCCCATTGCAGGCCAAATCACGCATTTGAGAACTCTTTGGTCATGCTATTGATAAGGACCAATTGATAAATTATTTTGAAGTCCTGGTGCTCTTAAAAGGGAAGGTTATCTGAGGCGTGGGTTAAGGTGCTTGAAAACGTGGCAGCGATAATTGCGCAATGGGAAACAAAGGAAGTTCTCTCCTAGATGAACTGCAGTGTGACTAAGAGCAGCCTACCTGCCTAAGTCCTCCCCAGGGCTCCTTCCTTCCTGTCTGACTTTGCAGCCTGACTCCTTCGCAGGCCTCTGCCTGAAGCTGGCTGTGTGCCCTCGACGCCTGTGCCTTCCCTGCATGCTGTGGTCGTTGGGTTTGGATGTCCTGGGTGAAACCAAGGCTGACTGGCACAACGGTGCTGCTGTGCTTTGGTGCAGCCACCGCACCCGGGGCCGTAGTGATGGCGGAAGATACACATGGGAATTAAAAACAAAGGATGGGAAGCGAGAAAGGGTAATGTGCTGGTGCACCGGGCAGGCACAGGGAGGGGGAGCGAAGGGAAAGGGTTTGCAGATGCAGCTTTTCCTTCTGTGCTCTTATCTACCACCCTGGCAGCAGCCTCAGCGCTGAGACATGGCTCTTTGGGAACTGGCCCAAAGCTTTAATGAAGGCAGGTGGGGAGGTGCAGCGTGTTCCTGCCTCTTTGCTCTCAAGGCTATCGGCTTTCTCTGAGGAGACACATCATCACCCAGCCCTGCTCTGGATAAGAGCTTTTGAAGTCTTCTGTTTGATATGCGTCACTGCCTCCTCACCCAACACAAGACCTTCTCTGTTTTTTTTCTTTTCCCTCCTGCAGTTTTACCCACCTGGTATCGCAGAGACGAAACAGAGCTGAACCGTGTGTCTTGAAATAACTGGAGTTTGGGGAATGCAGTTTCATAGAGCAGTTAGCACCTTCGGAAGGTCTCAGCGGCAGTGAAGATGAGTCTCTCCCTGCCACGCACAAACTGAACTTTATTTCATTGAACCGGCTCGCTGATGGTCGCAACTCTTCTGCGGTGATCTGGCTGCCAGGCTGTGCTTTCTGGGGCTGCCGTGGCCTCGGCTGCCCGCCTGCGCTGGGGGGCTCTCCCCTGGCAGGCGTGGGCACATACGGGCCTCTGAGCTCAAGCACTTTTCAGAGGTCAGGGCACACTGCCTGCGTGTATCCCTGGAGGCCAGGCGGCCCCCATGGTGACCGTAGTGCTGGCTGTAGTAAGGTATTTGTTGATGAAGTTCAGGCTTTTGTCACTAATGCCTGGTAAAGACATACAAACAGAAACCACCCTGCGCTCTCGGGGTCATTGTTAAATGTTCGGGGAGGGGGATTCCTGGTTTCTCTACCAGCAGCAGGAGGCTGCGTGGAACTTGTGCACCGGGGTGATGAGCATGTAGCTAATAGTTTCTTATTTTCTCTAAAGGGCATGTGGCTGTTGCGAATGCAGTAGGAAGAGCAGTTAGCGGTGTCCTACGTGAATGGGCTGGGTGGGATGACCTAGCTCGGCGAGTCCTGAGCCAGGCAGCTGGTGTGCTGGGGAAACCAGGGTGCTTGCAGTTAATGTTTGACAGTGCTGTGTATCAGGTGACCTCGTGCAGTTTAGAAGTCAAGTCATGCATGGAGTTAACCAACGGAAGAAGTCATATGAAGGGGTGGGGTGAGGTACCTAGCCTACAGGCAAAGCAAACAAATGATGAATGAGAGTTGAAGCAACACGTCAGGTTATAACTAGGCGGGAAACTCTTTTGAGAAGCTATCTTCCATCTCTGATTGTCTTGCTATTTGTGAGGGAATTGTGAGCACAATGAACTGTGCAAAATCAATAATAAAACACATTCACCTTGGAACTTGCTGTTTCTGCTGTGCAAGCAAACAGTATTTCACGTGACTGCCGAGAAGGAAAACCTAATTAAAGAACTGTTATTTAATTGGCCTAGGTTCATCTTTGTCTAATAGTCAACAGCAGACAAGTGAGTCTGGAAAGAAAAGCTCTGGAGGGATGAAGTGACTTGACCAAGATTAAAATAAACGCAGGCTCGAAATCGGCCCTTGTGATTCCCAGCACAAGGAGCCTGCCCAGCTGACAAAAAAAAAAAAAACCCAACTCTTGCTTGTGTTGCTGGCAGAGATCCTCAGCTCGGGGCACAATACAAATGCCTAGTTTTAAAGAAATTACTTCAGCTTGTCTTGGTGCTTATATACCTACGTGAGCAGCGGTGGCTTGGAGGGGAGCGAAGCAAAACAAACGGAGGGGAGACGCAAGTGGTGCGCGTAGGCAAAGAGTCTGCACGGTCGCATTGCAGCGAGAGGGTTGCGCTGAGCTGCTGGGGTGTGCCCAGCAGCGTTTGCATTCATCGTGAGGTTGGGGGGTGAACCTGTCCTCGGAGAGAATTCAGCTGCCGTAAACGCGGTGCGTTCAACGGGATTGAGGGCAGGCTTCTGTGTTTGTTGGTACCTCTGCTCAACGCACCACGCTTCTGCAGGTTCCTCCCCTAGCTTTCCTCTTTTGGTAACCTCAGCCTCTGAAAGATGCAATCCCTGCACGCCTTATAGGTGCTTAAAGTGCAACAGGGATGTCGTTCCTGAGCAGCATCTGAACTCCGTAGGATAGAGGCAAGGTAGAAACTTCCCGTTAGTGCTGTAATGGCAACAGTGTATGTGTGTGTGAGTGAAGTGAGGGACCTAACTCATCCCTGGTACCCCTCTTAAAGGGGTGGTACTGGCAAGATAAGCTGGTGTCAGGAATGCCACTGTCAATTTGCCTTGCCCCTTGGAAGCTGCCTCCTACTTAAAACTAGGGAAACTTAAGACACACAACCTGGGGAGAAACCAGGCTTCAGCTGCTGAAGAGGAACATGGTTCAGTGTTGCGTCCTGGGGTGTTCTTGGTTTGCTTAGAAAGAGAAGTGATGTCTCTGGGGGCACCAGCGCGTTGAACAGCCTGCGCCTGGTTGTTGACTTGTGTTCTCTCTAGGGCGTTTGCAGTTGATTTCCATGTGTCCTGAAACGTGGTGTGGTGTAAATCATACCAGCCAGGCACTGATCTTTATTGTCTGTAGCTTAGCTAAATGTGCCTGCGTAGCTCTCCAGGCAGCTACAGCAGCGTGTGTTAGCAGAGGTGTTCTTTGGGCCGAGCTGAGATTGGCTCCTTGTCTGTGTCCTACAAGGGCATCTGTGATTGACTGACACCTGACGTAGTCTCCTGGGATGCCCGCTCGTCACTGGAAACCCTCTTACATATGGCTGTGGTACCTCCGGAGCAGATACTGCTTTCCTGTGGAGGAAGCTTCTGGGTCAGTAGATCTTGCCTTGGCTGTTTCTGGGGGAGCGTTTACTCCACACGTCTTGGGCTGACGACTTAGCTCCTCTGACAAACTTCTGCCTGAGATTTAGGAGACAAAAATACGGCGTTTGTTACAAATGATTGCCCCCGTCCTCTTCAGTCCATATCATTTCCCAGTCTGACACGGTCAAGTTATCAAATCAGTGCTTTTAGAGGCTGGATTAATTTTATTTGTGACCAGGCAGTTCTGGAGATGCAAGCTGCCAAGTATCTGTCAATGATCAACCAGAGGATATCTTATCTTTTTTTTCCTTGGCTAAACACATTGTAAGGGCTAACACACCATGAATAATAGATAGCCATAAAAAAAAAAAAAAAACAAACCCAAAACACCACATCCCCTGTAAATCTGTCCCAGCTGTTACTAGGCTGGATTTATGACAGCAATATATAATCAACTATTTTCAAGAAGAGGGTTACAAAACCCCTGTGTTAAAAGTTGTGGGTCTAGCAAGAGATGTCCGCTTTCTGGCCTGTAAGAGTCCATCTGGAAATGGAGAAGTGTGGGAGGTGGCGTGGACAGAGACTTAGGGGCTTTGTTTTTGTTTTAATCCGCAGCCGTGCTGTTGTGCTAGCTGGCTCACCTGAGGCAACCAATGCAAAATGGATTTGCAGTGTCTGTGTACTTTTGTACAGACGCTGTACACTTTTGTACGGTGTCTGCCTGGTAAAAGCCATGCTTGAGAAGTCCAATTCTGCTCTCGCTAACCTCCATCTGTTGCTCTTCAGTTTTTTTTCCTTGATGTTATGAGATGCAGATAAGTCATTTGCTACGGTGGTTGAGATGTTAACAAGAGGTTAAGAGGTACAACAGCACCTCTGTCTAGGTATCTACCCCTGCATTAAGGGAACCTGAAGTTCCACTCATTTCCACTTGAATTTGGAGCTGAGTTCAGCTTTCTGGTCATCTTTGTGGTGTCAGGCCTCATTCTGTTGGCTGCTGGAGCTCTCGGTTTTTAGCCATTTTCCCTATTCTCCAGACTAGTTGCATGCTGCCTTTTCCAGGGATCTGGCAAATCGTAGGTCAGCACTTTTCTACCCTCCGAATATCTTTCGTAAAAATATTAGTTTGAATAAGTGAATGGAAACTGTCTCTCATTTGCATTCATCTGTTTGAGACTTTAGGATCCTTTTTTTTTAAGTGATCCTCTGTATAGCAGTGATGGCTGCTATTTTTGTGTAACAGTCTCCCTCTATTAGCTACAGCTCTGAGAAAAGGTTGATACTGCAAGGGTCTTGGTCAAAGACTGAGCATGCGAAATTAAAAAACAAAGTTTGCGGGGAGAAGAGATCGTGTCACACCATAGTAGGACTGTGTGTTAGGATTTAGGCTGGCGAATGTTGCTTCACGTTGCTAGCAAACTTGGAGCAGGTGTCTGAAATGCCTCTTCAGAGTCTCAAGCCTAGTGGAATCCAGCATTACGGGAAGTCATTGAGGTGATTTCTGCATCCAAGCAACTCTATTGGTACAAATAACATGCAAGTTCAGATAAGGGTAATCAAATCTTACGCCTCAGGTTGTAAGATGATATCTACAGAAGTTGGGAAAGCGTGCTTGCCACTGGGGTTGGCGGGCAGCCAGGCTTTGCCATTGATTCGCCCGTCAAACTATTAGGGAAGAAAAGTTCCATTCAGCATTAATAACAGTAATGAAATCCATTGCTCAGCTGTTTTCTTTTGCTTTTTTTAAAAGCGTTGTGTCTTGGAGGTGGCCAAGAGCAGCAGGTTATAGAATAGGATCTATTCTTCCGAGCTTTCTACTTAGGCTTTCAGTATTTTGAAAGTCTCTTAAGATGGGATAGGCGTCCCAAAAGCACGGTTTCTATGGGCACACAAGCCTTTTTGATCTTTGGCTCAGGCTTGTGGTTTTATGGGAGAGGATTTTTCCTGCCAGAGCGCTCTGGCCACTGTGGTATTTGACTAACAATGAAGATATATTAATACCATGCCCTGGAGAAATGACTGCTGAAACAAACCGTCAGGCCAGTGTAAGACTTCCTGTCATCTGAGGGGATCTGGGCAAAATCTACAGCCACCAAATAGGGGATTTATACACAGCGCTGTTGCAGCTGCAGTAAATCTAATGTCTGCTGTGACATGCCAAAGGCAGAGCTTTGCAGGCGTGTTGCAAGAATGGCTTCCAGTGCGGTAGGGCGGCCTTTGCTGAACCCAGGCAAACATTAGGAACCGTAGAAACACTCGGAAGTTAAAAAGAATTTGATGGGGGCAAGTAGCACCAAAATATTTTATTGGACTGGGATGTAGCAGGGAGATGAGTTTGCTACCAGATTTACCGCCGGTTTCCTTGGTGCTCGTGTTGTCTGGTTGGGTTTTTTTTGTTAACCCCTCCAACGTGTTGTGTGGTATGTATGTTTTCTAAATATTGCGCTTGGGTTTTTGAATAGAGGTAAAGGATCAAATACTGTTTCAGTTTCAGAATGAAGGTAAAAAAAAATGGCCATTCCTCCCTTTTCCATCTCTAAGAGCGTGCTTACAACGTAGTTAGCTAGAATAAGTTGCAGTGCTGTAGGCCTCTGCACCTTGGCCTTCCAGGTGTGTTTTACTTGTTAACTTGAATGTGCAGATCCCACTGCCCTCCAGCACAGGCTGTTGAAAGCAATCTCATTTCAAGGGGAGGGAGAGACCTGCATCTCCTCCCCTGCAGAAAAGGTACAAGTCCTCTGAGGTTTGAGCCTCTTGGCTTCGTGACTTTTTTTTATTGCTGGCTTCATGATTCACTGCTTCTGATCAAACCAATTTCCTGCAATAAACAGCAGGAAGAAAAAAAATGTGTGTCATGTTGATAATATGATAAGTGGAGGGAGCAATGACCCTCAGCTGACAGGAGGGTGAGCCAATCCTATTGCAAAAAAGATGGCTCATCCTGTTATATAGCATCACACTGCCGGGAACCCGGGGCAGAACAGAGATGAGAGAAAGCGTAGAAGGAACATAAAAGAAGGAGCAACCGTAGGCCGCGATTCAGGCAAGTGTGTGGACCGCTCCCTGCCACTCCACCGCAGGCCACCTGGCACTGGCACGTCTGAAAGCAGGAGGACGGACATGGCCCGCACCCAGCCTAGGACGTGTGGGCAGTGGATCTGGGCGTGCGTGCCCGTCACAGCCGTGGCTCAGGCCTGGGCTCTTTGGTTTTCAGCAGTGGCCTGGGCTACCAAACACACCCACAACCTCGTATCTGGCTCCTTGAGAAAGGACAACAGATTAGCGCTGAGGCCGGGTGTGATGACAGCATTACTTCTGTGCATCTTCAGCATATTTCTGTGAATATTTAGCCCTCCCTTAGGAGAGGAGAAGATTTTGGTCTGTAGTCAAGTACAATATGTTTTGAATTGTAGCCTGCCAGGTGCCTGCCAGTTTCTCAGTGCCTCTACCTTGCAATTTCGCGGCTACGATAGCTGTGCAGCAGCAGTGCACCTGTCACACGCTCATTTTCCTGATGAGCCTAAGCCTTCAGAAAGCAGCCAGCGAAAGTAAATGTGAAAGTGAACTTTGACTTCATGGCTTCAGCAGAATAGAACTGAGCTTTAGATGTGAAAGATCAGCAAAACAAGCTTGATAAAACAGTACAGCTGCCTGCGTTAGGGCTGTTGGGTGGATGTCCATGTTGTGGTGAGAGGCTCCATCTCCAATGGGGTTGGTTTTGCCCTCTGTTCTTCTTTATGGTGCCTGTTTCATCTCCCTGCTGGAAGGTGTCCTCAGCTGAAAAGATGAAATGGGCAGCCTGGACGGTGCCTTCACCTGCAAGTGGCTCGTGTGAGCTGGTTTCTCCGGGTGTAAAGCCTTTGCCAAGAGTTCACAGGTCCAGGGCAGCTCTTGGAGCTGAGCCCTGCTCCCTTTTACACTGAAGGTTCCACGTAGTCACTTGCTTTTCTCATGCCTCTGCATGACGAGCTATCACCAGACATCTTATCGACATTAGGACTGCCTTGAAAAGAGCTAGTTTATGTGATAAGGCCTTATTGCTCATTTCTCAATCTGTACCAGCACTTCTTACTCAAAAATAAGATTACGGTGATCAAAAACCTGCAGGACAGTCACCTTGAGTAGTGTTGTACTCCTGTAAATGATATATGTGACCCAAAACTAAGACGTCATTTAGGAGAGAAAGAAGCTTTTGTACTTCTACCAGCATATACTGAATATTTAATGTTTTTATTATGTGGACTTTATTATTTTAATGAATTGCTGTGATTATGCAGCTGCACTGTTCAGCAATAAAGAGTGGGACATGGCATGGCTGAGTCCATTGGCCCTGGGTGAAGTCTCAGTGGTGGTTGAAACCAAGCCACTAAAGGAACCCTACTGTGGCTGTTTACTACATAGGGGTCTGAGCTCGATGGGAAAAGCTGGCAGGTTGTCCTGACAATAGCGAGCCTCAGAACTTCCTTTGTAGCTGGTTTATTTTTATGAACAAGCCAAATCTCTCTAGTTCCCCTTTAAAAACAAGGGGTTTAATTAGGCAGTCTATTTATGGTGAGATGCGCATCTAAAGCGAAGGGCATTTCTTCATTTGGTCCACTTTGCTAATGAAAAGCACAGCTACAATAAATTGCCTGCCTTGGGAGAAGTGTTGTATCTCCATAGATTTTTGGTTTGATACGGAGGATGCCCTTAAACCTGACTTAACTTGACCTTGTGGTGTTAATTTTTCGCATCTGCAAAATGTCTCGGATAAGACTGAGACAAAAAAAAAGGGAGGGAGAAAAAATATAAAGTTAATTTCGCAATTGCTGTGGACTGGCATAAACGTTAAAAAGACTGTACACTTAATGTCTGTTTGGTTCATAGTAGCAAGTAATTTATTTGGGAGCATATTAACCTGGCACGGATATGTTTGTCAGCTGCTGTACTCTTTGCTGTGGATTTGGGGTTTTCAGCAGTGGAGCAGATGACCTGGCAAGGGGTAATGTTGTCATCACTGGAGGTTCTTAAGGCACAGATTAGGTAGACATCTGTCTGGAAAGATGCAACTGTAATTGCTGTAGCCTGGGGCAAGGAAGTGGGTGAGACTGAGTTTGAGAGCCATTCCTGTGCTCTTGTTCCAGGGATCTGGCTTGCCATGTGCTGCTGACCAGGTTAGGGAAGGGCAAGCAGTGACATGACTGTTTGGAAAGTACCGTCAGCTGGTTTTACGTGTGGGGATGGGGATGCTGACAGGGTGACTGCGTCCGTGATGGCACGTTGTGGGGTTTGCTTCTCCTTACCCCTTCATCCGTTCGTGAGGCTTCTGAAGGAGCTTTCCACCTGCCATTGAATGGTGGGAGCAATGCGCTGTACTCTAGCAGACTATACTCTGGATCTTGTTGCCTCTGGTTCCCTCTTGTTCACTTCCTGAAAAGGAAGCATGACTGTACCGAGCCAGGTGAGACGCTCGTCTAGTCCTGTGTTTGGCTCTAGACAGTGGCTGTAGTGCGTAAACCAAGCACATGGTGATAATTCCTTCTGGAATGTGCTCTCCAGCGGAGATGTGTCCTGCACTTAATAGCTTCCGGTGAGGTTTTCTGTGAATTTGTCAAATTGTTTTCTGAACCCTTGGTAAGCTTTTGATATCCTTGGCATCTGCCGGTAATTAGGGGTTTTATAGGTTGTGGCCGAAGCCATCTGTGGTATTTTCTTGTCCTGGTGCTGGGTCCTATTCTGAAAGCTTTAATCAGCCTTGTTTTCTAGCAAAGCCTGTGCTCTTGAATGTCCTCGTAGGCAGGTCTCTCTCCTTCTCCTTTTGTCTTAGAAAAAAGTGAAGTCCACAATGTCAGCGAAGAGTGGTGTGTTTGAAAGGAGGCTTGTGAGTTAGCAGCACAGGAACATTCAGATAAGGTTTTTCCATGTAAAAGTATATTGCAGGGGGTTTGTAAGTCACTGCTGTATTTGACCAGCTCTGTTTACTTAAATACACGATTTCTCACGTGCACAATAAATTTCAAAGGCCTCCTTATCTCGTCTGTGCCTGAAAGAGGGGTCTCTACAGGAGGGCTTTTGCTCTGAAACAGATGTGGGGTGTAAGTAATGGCATTCCTATGGCCACATCGTGAAGGATGTAACAATGTGGCTGTCCCTCCTCTACTCTGACTTCAGCAAAAAAACTAGTAAAATGTAATTTTGTGCTGGCTTTGGATTTTTCATTTCTTCTCCCTGTTAAGGGAAGAAGACCCTGGGAACTTGCTCCTTCTCAGAAGCTTAGCAGAGGCTGTGACCAGAACAGAGCCGTCCCGGTCCATAAAGTCAGACCATAGGGCACCTTCAACCTGAAACGGCAAGAAAAACTGTTGATTTTTAGCTCCCTGGGAGCCTTTGCTCTTGACTCCATGACTGAGATGACACAGTTCAGCTTGATGCCTGGGGTGGGGGTCTGCGCGCAGGTTGTTTTCCCTTTCAAGGAAGGGGGATGCGATCATCTTTACTGGGCAAGATGCTGAGAGGTGACTGCCGTGTCCGTGTGCAGCTGGTCTAGAATGTAACGTGGTCTACTATTATTGCTAATAATTTCTAAATGAGAAAAATGGGGGATTGTTTTAAAGCCCTAGTTTAAATACGCATAAAAAATACAGAAGTGTTGAAATTGTTTAGACTCCCACGTTCTGTTTTCATTAACTACTTGGGGCTCCTGGATGCCTGATTAGTTTGCTATTAGGGAAATAAATACCTCAGGAAAACATAATTTTCTTGCTTCACCCTGTGACTTCTGGGAAATCTTGCCCCAAATCTCCAGTTGGGGCAGGTTGGAGTCTGTGTCATGAAGGCAGCTGGAAGGAAACTGAGGTTCTCGAGCTTTGTCAGAGTCTGTCCAAGGCGTCTCTTGTTTCTCAAGCAATCAATAGGTACCTAAACGGTGGCCCTTTAAAGTAACCCAGAAAGTAATGACTCTTGCCTACACAGTACTCACAGGCACAAAAGAACATTTCATAATTGTTTGTCCAGATAAACAAGTGTCAAGCCTGCACTATGAATTGGTGGTGGTGGCTTAAGTTAGCCTTTATTATCAGCAGAGGAACGCTTGTTATTTGATCTCTCGGAAGAATGTCCGGGCTGCTCCTTTGCACACTCGGTTAAGTAACACATGTGATAAGGTTTTTCTTGTGTCAGGTATTACTTTATACCATCTAGAGGAACAGATCTTTTGGGGGAAAAAAAAAAAAAATCAAGACAGCTTCCTAAATTCCAGTGGAAGTCAGTCAGCAGCTCTGGTCTTGAAGCTGGGAAATGACTATAACTTCAGACAGGGTTGCTTCTTCTGTAGTCAAAGGTGGGAAGTGATAAGATTTGAAATTGAAAGTTGAGTAAGGCAAACTCACAG
This sequence comes from Steatornis caripensis, assembly GCA_013398225.1. Lineage (NCBI taxonomy): Eukaryota > Metazoa > Chordata > Aves > Caprimulgiformes > Steatornithidae > Steatornis > Steatornis caripensis. Next base: position 251,264 of record VZSC01005227.1, on the reverse strand, counting down.
GTCAGAGGCTTTCCAGGTACAGGGAGAAGGAAAGAAGGTAGGTTAGCTATACTTTAAGATGCTGATGAAGTATGGCAGAGTCACAGCTCTTAAATACAGACTGATGTATTTATTTTATTTTTTTTTATTAATACCCCTTTAAAGTGTATCGATATACTGATGCCGAATGAGTGACTGCAAAAAAACCCAAAACCCGAGGTGCTGGCAGCCTTCCTCTTATCTTCAGTGAAGAAATAACTGCTTGTTCACCACCTGTGACGTGTAGTTATTTGAAGGTGGTTTGCAAAAGGGTGAATGACAAAAACAAGGACGTTCGAGTAGGTTTTGCACCATGAAAGTATCTATGCTGTCCCCTTTGCTAGTAAATCCTTGCAGTATATAAATTGAAGCAACTGCCTTAGCCCAGTGTCCTGGCTCAAACGTGGATGCTGATAAAGGCATTGGGGTTTTTTTGGAAGGAATAGAAAATAAAATTGCAGTCTTCTTGTAGGCTCTGGCCCTATAAAGGCAGCCAGCCTCCTTTATTGTGTCAGTGGGGCTGCCCAGGTGAGTAAATTCTTGCTGGATAGTTTATTGATGTTGATGCAAACAGTTGTATTAGCTTCAGAACACTTAAGATCAAGCTCCAGATTGAAAGAAAAGGCCCATAATCTTTACGGACATTATTCATACTTCTGCAAAAGGTCAGTTTTCACTTCCCTGTTGAAAAAAAATCTCAAAGCCCATACACATAGTCAGTCTAAATGTATTCTGCCTGCCAGCTGGAGATAATTCCGTGTTGGCCAATGTAACACCACTGGCCTCTCGGATACAGCTGGTGAATGGCCAGTTATGTAGACCAGTGTGGGCCCTGCTCTGCATAATAACCCCAAACCGTCATGTAGCACTTTCTATTCATGGGTCTTCAAGCACTTTGCAAAAGTACTTTTTGTTGTGTTTGTACGTCTTCTCTGCCCTCTGTAAAAGTGCAGTTACTCATCTGAAGTTCGTCAGTGGCGAGCTATGGGCTAGAAAACAGTTCTCACTAGTTCTAGTCTAGTACTTCTCAACAGATGACACTGCTACTCACAATAAGGTAATCTATCAATAATTATTTGGAGTGTGTGGGATAGGGAAAATTCCTAGGCTAATCTGATGAAGATCCCTGCTGAAAGCGAAATGAGTGCAGGCGAGAAGGAATTCTTAATGTATGGCATTGGAAATCAGCATAACGGATATTTGAGTGAATGCCTAGACTCTGATTCAGTCCTGCACCTGGTAAATGCGTACTGTTTTTTAGGGAAACGAGGGCTCTTTTGCCTCGGTAAGAAAACCATGTCAAGAGGAGCAAGTGACCACTAGACCTATCTTCAGTTAGTCACTTCTGGGGTGAAGTAAACTTAACTTTCTTCTTTTACCTTTCATGGAAAATGTAGGGACAGAGACACTCCCGAGGCTACCCCCTGCCTTGAGCGGATTAGTCCCGGTCCTGCTGGGAAGCCAGAGCTGTGGAACAGACTGAACCTGCTGAGGTTTGCGTCCCGCTGTACGGTGGCCAAGCCATCGCCTTGATGGGGAGTCATGCAGTGGGAAAGTGTGAAACGCTCCTGAACTCTCTGTGAGAGATAAGACAGATCTGGCACTTCTGTGCTCCTTGAGGGACATCCTAAATTTGATAGCAAAGGAGAAAAGAAAACCAAACAGCTCAAAAAGTTTCCTGTTCAGCCTTGTGGATTGTCCCTTGGTTTTGGTGCAGAGAGGTGAAAGAGGGCAGGAATATTCTTGCAAGTTTCTGGGTGACAGTAACACTTTTGGCCAGAAGTGCTTACCTATATGTAAGAAACAATCTTTATTGTAAGAGTTTACCCACAAAAGATGGGGCACGAAAGGACCATCATCAATTTCAATCTACAGATGCAGAGCTGAGCACAGAGGGGACAGCTGGCCTGCTCCAGTGCCGCCGATTGCAGACTTGATCCAGCTTCCAGTGTCTTCCCCACTACTGCCCTTCCTCCTCCCCCGCTGCAGCACTGTAGTAACGTGCTCTTGGAGCCGGTCCATCAGCTAGGGAGAGGCTCACAGCTTGCTGTACCAGGGCCTCTGCCAAGTGGCTCCATTAAGAATTGCTTTCATGATTACAGCGCTTGTGCAAGCAGGGAGCGGGCTTTTGGGAGGATGTTTATATTGCACAGATCGTTTATCTGGCTTGGCTATCTCCTCATTACCTGCATCGAAGAATTGCCTTCCTTAGTGGCCAATAAAACTAAATTGCTAAATCCAGCTTTGTGTAACCCTATTTACCTTTTGTACCAGATTAACCTTTATCATATTTGCAAGTGTGTTGGGAAAGTAACATAAACAGAGAGGTAGGTGGTGGAGGCAAAGGCTAGCCTGAGAGCCAGCAGTGCCCTGTTTGCCAAGAGCCCGCAGATAAGAGGAGGCTTGTGCCAGGCAGGGAGTTGCAGAGAAGCTGTTGCCAAGCTTGTGCTGATCAACACGATAGTCATAGGAGTTTTCCACGCCTTCACTGGATTAGCAGAAAAGACTGGGGTTTAAGGTAAACAGTGAGGAGCTCAGACACTGTAGAAATTATTTGGGGGGGAAACGAGTCCTTAGGGCTGCCTTCGGCAGGCAGCTGCCCTGGGTGACTTGCCAGGTGAGCCAGCACCAGCAGGCTCTTCCCAAAGCACTGTCACCATGCTGCTGTGCTCGGCCTGTGTCTGGGGCATGTCCCAGGGCGTTTTGTGCTGAGGCCCTTGGAGGATCTGTTTTCTGTGAGCTAAGAAAGGACGTCAGGTGGGAGGGACGTTGGCTGGCTGCTGGGGAAGATGCGGCGGGGACGCAGGGGAATAGCTCTGATGGAACAATGTTGTGGCCTGTGTTTTTGCTAATGTGTGCCTGCTACCAGGGACAGGAAGGAGAGGGTTTCCAGAAGTTCAAACGAAGACAGCTCCTCATTTTTGTGAGAGCCTGATCCATGAGGCTGGGTTGGAGCAGATCTGGTCTCTTGGTCAACTTGGTCGCACTGCCCAGTGGGACTTGGACCAGGCCTTTTCATCCCTCTGGGAGAAAACATGGTTTTGCCTTGAGAGTATTTATCAATGAACAAAACGTGCTACCTCGACAGATTCTCCCCTTCCTCCCCACTGCGGGACACATTCGTATGCCTTTTACCCGGTANCCAGTGGGACTTGGACCAGGCCTTTTCATCCCTCTGGGAGAAAACATGGTTTTGCCTTGAGAGTATTTATCAATGAACAAAACAAGTGCTACCTCGACAGATTCTCCCCTTCCTCCCCATTGCGGGACACATTCGTATGCCTTTTGCCTGCTGTGTATTTAAAACAAATGTGTCTACAAAACTCCACAACAATTACAGCCCTGGCAGAAATTCCTAGGGTGGATTAATCTTACAAATGGATCTCGCATGCAGTTTGGATTGGATCGTGTTGAGATCTTGCTGCGTGAAGTTCAGATCTGTTTCCCTGAAAGTGTGGCTCTACAGTTTTTAGACTGAGCAGCTGAGAACTGCACAGATTAATAGCTGAGTGGATACACGTTCAGATTTTTTCCCTAGTGTTTTGTCCTTTCTAAGATTCAGAAAAAGAACAAAAGGAAAACTTGCATGGCTTTGTTTACCAATACTTACTTACATACCGGAATTTCTGAACTTGTGGAACATTCAGTGAATTTGAGAGGAATTTTTGCAGCATTTGGACGAGCACTTGCCATTGAGAGCTATGTTGTACCATCACTGAGTTCACAAGGCTGAGTCCCATGAAAGGGAAACTGGAGGTTGTCACCCCTGTTTGATTGAATGGGAATACGTGTCCCTTTAAACTCCTGTCTCTCTAAGAGGCCATGTTAAGCAGAATCCTGCAATTTCGGTTGAGTGCCTTGCCTTATCCTTGGAAGAGGAGGTCCCAAACCCTTGTTTCCAGTTCGATCCAAAAAGGCAGGAGAGGCTTAGCTTGTTTCTGGAAGGAAGAACAAGGATGGCACAAAGCACTGCTCAGCTTTAGGGTGAGGTTTCGGGATTCTGCTGTCCTGAACCAGGGAGCGAAGGGAGGAGATCCCAAGAGAAATTGTAGAGGTGCCAGTGTTCCTGGTTAGAGGTGGGTCAGAAAGCTCGTCTCCTATCCCTGACCTGGAAAACCTGGATTTGCTCTGGCGCTGGGGAATCTGAGCAAGCTTCTAGGCAAGATGCCTTTAATTAATGTCATGGTGGAGTGTTTGCTTTCAGGAGAAGGCACTAAAGCATAGAGAAGCAGCAATCTTGGACCTGGGACTAGATGAGCCGGTGGGTTCAGACTTCTCAGGGCTCCCATAGCAACAATTCTGGCAAGGCTTACCTTGCTGCAAAGAGCAACCTAAGCAGTTTGAAGGGCTTTTCTTATTCGGAGAGGGGCGAGAAAAAAGGTGCTACAGTTTAGTTCAGCGCTTAAGTAGCTTGCTGTACGGTAAGCTTTTGGGAAAATGTCCTCAACAAGAGGATTTGGAGGTGGTGCCCCTATGGGAAGGTGTTTTGGTCTATGTTTAATCACGGACCCTTCTTCTGCTTTGTGACTTCCTGAGAGAGTGTGGTGATAAACGGAGCGGTAGGATACACCTGAGTGCTGGCAGGGGATGATTTGGTGTAAAGCAGTTTCTAGTGAAAATTTTAGTCAACTATTGCCCGAGTTTCAGATCGCTTGAGCGGACCTAGGGAGTAAATGTTGCGGTGGCTCAGGATCTGGAGTCAGTGTTACTTCTAGGCCACTGGTTTGCAACTGAGGCAGTTTTATCCTAAGGGAAGTCCCAAGCAGATGAGTACAGCATCGTCTCGATGCAGCATCATGGGCTGGTGCTGAATCCCTTCTTATAACTTATGCTCTAGTATAGTTGTTTTTTACAGCGACCTACCTTTGTTCCTATAATTCAGTAATTGAATATGAACTCTTCCCTATAGCCTGCTCCTGTCTGCTAACAGGATAGTGATAATGTTTAACTGCTTGCATCTGTTTTCTTACCGGAGATGTCAGTTTTGTTGCTGCTTGCATCACTACTGAATTTTTCCTGAAGACATACCCTGGAAGCCAAACGTGGGCTGTATCTGACCCAGCCTTCATCATACTAATAGTGAGCCTGTGTCAACAAATACTTGTGTAATTTCAAAATGTGTGGGGTTTTTTTTTTAACCTGTTTAAAGTATTAACTATAAGCTGACATGAACTAGAAGACATGAGAGACGTGAGCATGTGAGCATAGTTTCTTTGGTGATCCTGCAGATTGGAAAAGGGCCTTGATAATAGCAAATTAAATGCATCAAAACCAATACCTTGTCCCTTGTTGGTTTCGGCTCTGGTCTTGTTCTTACAGTCAGGTTATGTGATTCGGGCTGGGATAAATACTGTGCTCACTGAAGCGACGACCAAACTCCCCGCATCCAGCGCAGAACTGAGCTTCACTCAGTCCTGAGCCTGGGATGCAGTTTCAATGTGGAAGAGGTGAAGCAATGGGAACGTGGCACCCAAGAATATCTTGCACTTGAATGAGGACTTCTTATTTTGAACATTTTCCATCCTAATGTGCTGTTAGCAGTGGGAACGTGACTTGTATACAGCTCCTGTTTGGACACAGCGTTGCACAGCCCTGTGTCAGATGTAATGTGGCTGATGCAATCAGGAGGAAAGAGATGGGAGCAACAGGGCCTATGGCTCCCTGTGCATCTGCACCTTGGCTACTTAGCTGTGTGCTTGACTGGCTGTATTTATTGCTGATGGCTCTTTAGAGAGGAGCAATTGCTTTATTCTGTTTCTGGGACGCCTAGAACAGAGAGCAGGTGAAACTTCGTGGGCACGGTGGCCATGCAAAGGAAGAATTGGATCTCAGAGCTTCCCTGAGGAGCATTAGTCCTTCCCTGGCGCTCAGGTTGAAACAGGCGTATGCTTAATCCACTTGCTGAACAAAAGCCTGCAGCTCCTCAGCACATTAGTGTCGAACAGGCTAGTCACAAGGGACATAGTTTACATGGGATTTTATCAGCAGCAGGTGTGCATTTTTTAAAATCATTTAAGACAGTTACACCACAGAAAATGCAGACACAGTGGAAATTTTGCTGTCCTAGACTTTGCAACTTTTTCAGAGCAAGCAGCAGCCAAGCAGATAATCCCATCTGCTCATACCTGTGACTTTGTCCTTCCTGTCCTGGCAAGAATTTCATTGTAGGGTCTGTGTGTGTACTGGCTCCTTTCAGATGCTGGTGTGACGACAGAGGTATTGGGAGAGTATCGAAGAGCAGAAGAATACTGATAGAGACCTACAGCTGTTGATTAACCAGTCTCACTTGCAAAGGCGGCCACAGCAATAGGGAATGGTTAATAGCTCCAGAGACTGGATATTGGCAGAACCAGGCTTGGCTTTTGGTTTGTTTGAGTGGTGAAATGGTGAAATCGTGTATAAGTGTCAAGGCTCACTTCTGAGCTTGGGGAGTCAGAGGTACGGTCATCAGCCTTTTTCCATGAAGTTATGAAAATCTTTGCTAGCAGAAATCAAATGTGAAATCGAACTTTTCTAATTGTTGGGTGAGAGAAAGGTCTTTAAGCAAAACTGTTGCTTACTGAAGTGAAAGATGTACCTGTCTCCCCTACAACTACCATCTTGTTTCCAGGCCCATAAGGTGCGTGTCCTGGGAATAGAATGAAGTGCAAGCCGGCCACAGATGTTTCCATGAAAGTGCTTTTATTAGAAAATGGTGTTGAGATTGAGACCTTTGTGGGAAAGGATCAGATTTAATGACTTTCCTGTTCTGAAAGTAGTTATGAAAACAAGTTTCAAGTTGTGGACGTACGATTCCCTTTTTTTATGAAGAGGGCCTTTTTTTTCCCCCCTCTCCCCTCCTCCCATTTTGACACACAAATCCATTTGAAACTGCATTTTATTTGTAGTTTTAGCAAGTTCCTGGAAAAAATGGCAATCAAATAAGAGTAAAATGTCAGGCTTTTGTGAGTCTGTCTCCTTCCAGCTCCTTTCCATGCTTCACTTCATGGTACTGAGCCATTGCTGAGGTCTGTCCCCTGCAGCTGATGGCACGTTGGCCGGAGCAGGGAGGGGAATACAGGCAGGACCCTATGAACACACCGTCCCGTGCCACCTCCTCCATCCTGCCCTTGGAGAGGTAAAGAGAACGTGGCTGCCTTAAGTGATGTAGGGGACAAGCAGGAGCTGGAAGGACACGTGGCCCTTGGGATGAGTATTGTGAATGGCTGTGTTGTGTGGGTGTGCGTTTTCACCCGCTGCTGGACACAGCTTCCAAGACTGCAGAGTACCAGCAAGCTACAGGAGGAATCAATTTTGTGGCATGACTTAACCCTCTACCACGTTTCTCAACTGACCTTTTTAATACTCAGTAGTTGTCGTTGTGTAAATTCTTCCTGTCTTCTTAGGGATTACTACAGCAGCTCCAAAATGTAACAGCTCTCAGACTACAACAACTCCTCATTCTTTTTTTTTTTTCCACCACCAAGGGCCGTGATGAAAGTGCACCCCTATGCTCCACTGCCTTCTGCTTGCCTCACATTTGCTTGTAATGCTGTGCTCCTAGCAGCCTCTCTGTTACACGTGTGCCAAGGAATCACTTGGTATGGCTGCTGACCAGCATAACAATGTCCCTAGATTATGCTATGTCAGAGCTTTACATATAATATTTTTTTTTGTTTGCTATGTATTTTTTGTACTTTTCAGCATGTGTGGACAGGGCAATCCAGCTTCCCAGCACCACCATCCCAATGCTGTGTTGTGCTCCATTGTGCAGTGTAGACTTGCCCTGTGTTTCCTCCTCTCCCTGTTCCCCTTAGCTGCCTTGTCCCCAGATGCACACATGGTTCAGTTAATTTCCTGGAATTTGCATTAGAACAGGAGCTAGGAGGTGTGTAGCTTCAGCTGAGAGAAGTATTTCTGCAACCATATTGCAAATCAGAATTGTACTTTCTAGGCAAGGTTTAGTTTGCCCTTTGAGCCTTGATCTAACAAAGCTGGTGCTCAACTTGCAACCGGTTTTTGGTGAGTTGCTCATGCGTGTGACCTTAGGTGCACAGTACATGGTGTTTGGTGTCCTGTGGAGAAGCTGGATTTCAAGGCAAATGGTTCTCATGGTTTTTCCCTTCTACACCCAGTGTTCAGGACTGTAGCGGGAGTGGCACAGCAGACCCAACATGCTGTGGTGTGCTGAAAGCATAATAGCATTTTATGGCTGTTGTCCTATCCTCTTCAGCATCAGGGAGCATGGCTAGATCGAAGCTGTTCTAAACTGTATGAATTCAAGAAGCCGGTGATCTTCTGTCCCTTTTCCTTAACTTTGGCTTGATACTCAGCCTGCTGAAGCCAGGGAAAAGGCTCCTCTTGAGCGTAATGGATCAATTGTGTAGGCTGGATTTGCACTAGCATGTTTCAGCCTTGTTCTCTTTAATATTTGGAATAAGCTTTTTTTGCCGGTTTCCCAGTATATGAGGGCTTGAGAAAATTCGGAGCAGCACAGGCGGTATGCGTGTGAGTCACTCTGTGTGAAGCCTTTGGCCAGTCATCCCCAGATTTTCCACCTGATTTTGAGCNGGCTGGATTTGCACTAGCATGTTTCAGCCTTGTTCTCTTTAATATTTGGAATAAGCTTTTTTTGCCAGTTTCCCAGTATATGAGGGCTTGAGAAAATTCGGAGCAGCACAGGCGGTATGCGTGTGAGTCACTCTGTGTGAAGCCTTTGGCCAGTCATCCTCAGATTTTCCACCTGATTTTGAGCAGACAGGTTGTGTTATGGAACAGGAGATGAGTAAGCTGCTTACGGAGGCTACCGTGCCTGTCTGTCGTAGACACGTGTCTCCCGTTGCTCCATGATGACTGACCTGTTCACACNTTTTGCCAGTTTCCCAGTATATGAGGGCTTGAGAAAATTCGGAGCAGCACAGGCGGTATGCGTGTGAGTCACTCTGTGTGAAGCCTTTGGCCAGTCATCCCCAGATTTTCCACCTGATTTTGAGCAGACAGGTTGTGTTATGGAACAGGAGATGAGTAAGTTGCTTACGGAGGCTACCGTGCCTGTCTGTTGTAGACACGTGTCTCCCGTTGGGTTCTGCAAACCTGGCCAGACCTCTTCGGCCTGGGGCCCGCTCTGAGTGGGTTTTTGGGACAAATGAATTTAAATGACAGGAAAGGGCTGCTTTCCTGATTGCAAACATACTGATAGGCCAGAAAATACAGACATNCAGACAGGTTGTGTTATGGAACAGGAGATGAGTAAGTTGCTTACGGAGGCTACCGTGCCTGTCTGTTGTAGACACGTGTCTCCCGTTGGGTTCTGCAAACCTGGCCAGACCTCTTCGGCCTGGGGCCCGCTCTGAGTGGGTTTTTGGGACAAATGAATTTAAATGACAGGAAAGGGCTGCTTTCCTGATTGCAAACATACTGATAGGCCAGAAAATACAGACATCTGGGGAGTTATGGCAAAGTTGGAGTAGACTCTCACCTTGTTCTTGCTTATGCCCCATGTCTGCTTCCTTCACCCACTGGTTCAGTGGTTTCAGGTGCATCCTGAGAGAGATGATGTTTCTGGTCTGAGACTGCCATGAGTCTAAAGATTCCTCATCTGTCCAGGCCTGACTTCCCACTGGTAGCAGTGTCTCACTGCTGGCCTGCCGATAATGCACGGCTTAAAAGACATTGCCACTGCCAGAACTGCTGCTGCCACTGTGCAGGAGCTCTCCTGGAGCTCATTACAAAATATTGTAAGGAATGAATAATTTGGGATTTTATCCCTGCTTGAGCTTAGCTAGCATCTGTATTCAACCCACATGCCTGTGAAGTCAACAGGCAAAACTCTTGCGGTTGCCTGGGGCACCAGGATTCAGGAAGGAAAGGGCTGTGAATGTATCTGCTCCATTCTCTGTGTTGTTTGTGATAGTCTTCCCAATGGGCCACCCTGAGTGAAGGCATCCATAGAGAGATTAGGAGGAATTGGTGATAACATGCATGCATGGCTGGTTAGAGGACCAACAGGCAAATAAGAGGGGCTCTGTCAACAGTTTAGCACAGCAAGATGTGGAAAACAGAGTTTGTATTGTCTCTTTTTGAGTAGCTGAGAAGAGGAGGGGATGCTCTGAACTTCCTATGTTATGTTTATAATTCTTCTCCGCTTTTCCTTACATACTTTCCAAGCTGTTGCTATCTTGACTATAACTGATCTATGGCAGGGAAATGGAATTTGTCTTGAGCCTTCATTTCCCTTTTATTACAGTCTAGCAATCTTTCCTCTTCTGTCACACAAAGATAAATATTGGTTTCAGAATTAAAGACCACATCAGGACTAGGCTCTCTAGTTTGTCTTAATAATTTCATGCAGTTTGTTTCATATTACAAAATTAATAAACATCTCTCATCAGTGTTTACTCCATGGCATGTGTAGGAAACAAAGCCATTCTGACAGTCACAGCTGTGCTGGGCTCCCCTTGGCTTGGGGAGCGTGTTGCTGAGCGCCACAGCACTGGCCAGAAACATCCTGCCTTCTCCCAGCAAAGTACCCTGCTGTAGACCAGAGACACCTGACTGGTTCAGGAAAGTCTGTTTAACTCCGAGTCCTAAATCACTGTTCTGTGATTAAGAACTTTCACAATTTATCCATTTAAAGTGACAGAACGACAGAAGTTTTGGCAGGTTGAACTTGATTTAGTGAGAAAGAGCACTGGTTCTTGCTAGAGACATATCAGAGCCTTTACTTCCCCAGGTTTCTTCCTTCTCCCCTCAATTTTGCGAGCACTTACCCAGTATTTTATAAAGAAAGTGTTTTGTGGCAGCCTTAGAAGAGCTATGTTGAGCAGGAGCTCCCTGCAGTCGAATCAGCCCATCACCGTTTCTGCCCAGTTTCACTGTCCCTCTCTGAGGGGGGAAAGGGACATATGCCTCCCCTTGGCAGGTTCTCATCACCTGATCTTCAGCATTTAACTGTGTTGGAGGAACGTTCTCCCTTTGCCCACAGTGCCTGCCTTCTGCAGTTATCTTTGGCTTCTAGGGGGCTGAATCCACCTCTTGAAGTTCCACCTTTCTGCTGACTTAGAAAGAGCATAGGGAGTCAGAGGTCCTGCATGAGGAGAAAGATGAGGCCATTGACTAGCTGACATGGACAGAATTTGTCCCCTTGCTTGTGACGGACAGCTGGAGCCTGTGTTCGATCCTACAAGAAGACGGTTCATCGCTTAGACCAAGCTGTCTGAGAAGATGCTTGGATTACTTCTCTTGCTTGTCCCTGGCAGTTCCCAGGCAGTGTGCTGCCCCTTGCACTGCGGGCGGAGAGGGAGGAAAAGGAGTCTGAAACAGAAAAGCTGTGTTGTGCAAAGCACTGCAGAGAAGCTACACTCAGAAGCTCCACAACAGGCTGTTCTGGGAGCGCCACGCTCACCGTGGTCGTGGATGGTGCTTTTTCTGACCTCTAACAGATCTCACTCCGCAGTCCTGGTCTGCACGGAGTCCTTGTCGGCATTCCCGTTTCACAGCCAGGATGTGACCTTCTCTTCCAGTCTCCCCTGGCCTTGGCTAGACCAGCTTTCCTTATCGAGCACGTGCCCTGCTTCCCCATGAAGATAAGTCGGCCTTGCTGCCAGTGAATTGTATTTGACTTCAGCGGTTTGCATCCTGATGCATTGCTGTAACAGCTTACTCCGTCAATATACATTTATCAAAAAAAGGTGCCGAGGGACAAAAAGCATTTAAATTTAAAGTAGTCCATGGCCAATGAGCCATCTCTAAGGGATGCCCCGTGAGGCCTGTGGCTCTTCTCTCAGAGGAATTCCTGTCCCGCCTATGTTCTTTCGCCTCCAGAAATCCCCTTCAGAGGAAGGGGAATGGTAGTTAGAGGCAGCCTGAAGCAGAATTAGCAGCGTTGGAGAGGGAGAGGGAAACTGTTTGGCTGTCTTGTCCTGTTTGATATGTTGCCATGAAGTTATGTGTGCTTCCTGTTGCTTATCTTTGGCCTAAATGAGATAGGTGTATGCAGAGAGAGAACTCCATTCATCTGAGGTCTTCAGTACCTTGGAAATGGTGTTGTGGCTGCTTTGCAGACAAGGCAGCCCATCTCCCTTGCTTTCCTTACAATGGTTTGCTTCTTGTACAGGTCATATGGAGAGCTCTGCCTGACCTTAGCTGGGCACAGGAGCAAAGTACGTTGCCCAAGGTGAAACCATGATACGAGCAGAGCCCTTGTCTGTGAATCCCTGCTCCTCAGCCCTCCCACTCTCGTTCTTGACCCTGGTGTTTCGTACCCTTTTGCACAACAGTCTGTTATCTTCTGTTTCTTCTGCCTGTTTTTCAGAGCGAGTGACAGGAGATGTACTGCATGAGGTAGTTAACTGGTCTGTGAGAAATGCTCTGCAAATGGTCCATCTGCAACAGTGTAGGAGAACTGAAAAGTGCCATTATTTCTCTCCTCCTTTGTAAGTCCTTGATTTTTCCATAGCAGAGCCTGGGATGTGCTGTGGAGAAGTCCGTGAGTAGGCTGTCACACACTGCAGCATATGATCTCAAGAGTGAGGAGATCCCTGTGGGATAGTGCTGATACACTCTGGAAATACTAGACCTGAGTGCGTGAGGTGCTGTGGTAACCCCCCAGGGCCCTATCCTGTCTTCCAAGCAGAGCGAACACTTGGTTTTTCCAGGGTCCATTTTTACCATTCTGTACCTTGAACAATCAATTTCTCTGTTAACTTTTGGCCAGTTTATGCTCTTCTGTGTCAGAAATGTTAACCTTGTAGAAATGAAACACTCCTGGTGGGTTCCCAGCCCTCACAGTAGTCAAATTCCAGTCCTTGAGCTCCCCACAGCCTTTAAGGTGTTCAGTCACAAGGTGTTGCCCTTGAGTGGCAAAATGGGTGCAAGGTTTGTTCTGTGATGCCCTGCTATGATTGTAAGCATCCAGCCTCAGAGGGCCAGACCTGCCTGTCAAAGCAAGGTCATCTCCTGGGTTGTGCACCTTGAGGAGGTCAGGGTAAAGGTACATGATGCTCCCTGCCTAGCTGTTCCAGGGAGGAGATATAGATAGATATATATGTGTGTGTGTGTGTGTAATTTAAACATTAATTCAGTCTTCTACTTGCCTGTGAAGGCAAGTGTGTTCTTCTGAAGTCTCCTGTCCAAGGCACAGCGCTCCCTCCTGCACAGAGCCTGTCAGGAGCGGAATGCAATGACAGTGCTACGTGTGCTCCCTGCTGTACAGCTGTGGTGGGTATTACTTTGAAAACCTGCTCACTGGTCTACAGAAGCAAAACCCCAAGTCCTTGACTCCTGAAGTCTCTATCTCTGTCTCTTGAAACGTGTTCTCTAAGGCACTGCTGATAAACCATTCAGAACAACATCACCTGGTTTATCAGGATGGGAAGTGAAGAATGCTTGCTTCTTGCTTAAGCTTCCAAAGTGACTAAGCCTTGGAAGAATAAACAGTAGCTATTTGTCTATCATCAAATCACTGGGAATAGGCCTTTTCCCAAGAGCAGCTACAAAGTCCTTCACGATGACTCTGGTTTTGCTGTACGTGTTACAGTACATCCAAGACCTAGTCCCTAAAATAGTGCAGTACCCTAATGCTGCTGTGTGCATGCTGCCTCACTGTTGAGTCAGACACCACTTCCCGAAGAGCTCAGGTTCTCCTGCGGGATCTCTGCTCAGCAGTGCCCACGCCCAGTCGTGTTGCGCTCTGAGAACGGCAAGTCGTAGCCTGGAGTCAGACGGTTGCAAGCTGTGCTTATGGTCTTTGTTCCTAAGACTACCAAGGTGATGCTGTCCCATCCAGAAACCATCCGCATGACTCTACCTCCATCCCCTTTGCTTGCTTATACACAGTAGACTGGTTAGGACCTGCATCTGAGTAATCTCCTTGCCTCCTCTGAAGGGTGTCGTCTTAAAAAGGGTAATGACACATGGTTTTGATATAAACTTATGAAAAAATGTCCTTAAATAGCCAAGGCAATTGTTTAAATCTTATCCCTTAGAGTTGTAGTCTTCAAAATTTTTGATGGTGTACCCCTTTCACTCAGACGTTGCTGGTAGGAAGAACATCCTCAGTGCCTACATCGTGTAAACATATATCTTTTACACATTATGCTAAGAATCTAGAGCTTAATTGTTATAAAAAAAATCATTAAATGGCTTCTGGACCACCAGTTGGAGTTAATAGAAGCGTAAAAGCTGAAAAATCTACATATCTAAGCTTGATTCTTAGGTGAAATTATTAAAGCGCTTGTGGAACAGTAGCTAACACTTTGATACATGAAAGTCCGGTGAGTCTATAAACTCGGTCTGGGCTTCAGCTGTACTGACGCGACAACTGGAAAAGGTTTATAATTCAAACAGTTTATTACCAACTCTTCTAAGCTATGTTTCTTACCAAGTCTGTGAAGCTGTATTTGTCAGCAATGCTGTTGGGCACTGTCGACTGCCTGCTGACTCTCTGGGCTCTCTCTAGGATGTGCCACACTGGGGTCCGAGGGCATCGCCTGCCTGTGCAGGGCTGGGGCTGCAGATGCAGGTGGGGCAGTGGGGGGAGTGCTGGGCTCTGGCCGTGGAGGGGTGGTCTTGTCCTCAGCAGAGCAGAGCCTGCTGCCAGCATGGGCATTGCAAAGCGTGGCGGAGCATAAGCAGCACGCTGGATCAAGAAGTGGGCCAGAAGGGTGAACCTCTCTGCCTACTGCTCCGTCAGGCTCTGGCAGCGCGGGAGCATCTGCCAGTGGAGAGGGATGGGCGCTGCCAAGGCCGGGAGGTGCCTCAGCCCGTCCCTTGGTGTGTGCAGGCATCACAGGTGCGGGTGCCTGCATGTCCGCTGCAGGCTGGCCATCCGGGCTTCTGGAGGGGGTGCCCTCCGTCCACGGCCGGTGCACCCGGGGCTCTCCGTTTGAGGCCAGCTCTTCTCCTGCGCTTTCCCAGCAGGTGGGGATGCTCCCTGTTAAAGCAGGGGTTATAGTAGTAGAGTATCTAAAAAAAGCAAAGGAGAAGAGTTAGTTGACACCATTTCAAGCCTGGAAAAGCTCCAGCTACAAGAACTTAGACTTTGAGATTCAGAAGACAAACATGGATACTGAAAAGGGGTGCTTGAAACCTCAAGCTTAGGCTGAAACGTTACGTGACGGTTCTGTTCAGTCACCGTCACCCCTGGGTTTTTGCTGCCTGGGAGCAGAGCAGTGCAGGATTTTCAAAAGCTTTTGAAAGCCAAATGCCACTACTTTCTAGCAATTTCAGTGTGGGTATGAGCACGCAGGTAATGCTGTGGTCCTTAGGCGTGTCTTCTCAGCACACCTCCTTTTCTCTGGACTAAACAACCCCAGTTCCCTCAGCTGCTCATCATAGTACTTGTTCTCCAGACCCATCACCAGCTCTGTTGCTCTTCTTTGGATGTGCTCCAGCGCCTCAATGTCTGTCATGTAGTGAGGGGCCCAAAACTGAATCAGAATGAAAGAAGGGAGGAAAACTATTAGACAGAGACGTGACGGGATCAGCGTCACCTTATACCATGTGTGTGTATATATATATATGTATATATATGTATATATATATGCAATGAAGAAGCATCACCTCTGATACAAAGAATCTTTTTCTTGACATCTCCTGCTCTAAAGGCACCACTTCGTAGCACAAGACAGGAGTCAGGGCCAACCTGTTGCCTCTAACTGCTTTCTGCCATGGAGATGGACAAGAAGGCAGTGCTCACGTTGAACCAGCTCCGTTTCCAACCATTATGTCCTCCACATTGAAGAAATGACCACAGGCCTTCTGCTTATCAAAGCTATATTACCTTTTTAGTAGTCATAGTTGAGAGAAACAGTCTGTTCTTTATTGTAATTAAGAAGCGGTCCAGTTGGACAGTCTAGGTTTGAAATACTAATTTCTCCAAAGCATCTGTAGTCCAACAAAATCTGTTAAATCTCTCTTCAAATGAGAAAATGCTACACTAACGCTGACCGGTTCATATTTTAAATAGTGTAATCATTGACAATGAAGGTATATTGCAAAAATTTCGTAATTAAGACTGAGTGATGATATTTATACCAGCTAAGTAACAGCTATAAAATCGCCATCTAATGTTTCTGGCATAGATTACATGCACAATACCAGTGGAAATGATTTATTAAGCAGCTGAAGAAATGGCAGAGTGTGTTTGTGGGGGTGTGCATATGTTGTTCAAGAGGAGTTAGAACATTAGAGTGGCAAAGCAAAATCAAATCAAATCTCAACTCCCAAGCCAGTGGAAAAGCTGAAATATTGGCATAATAATTGACATAGCTAACTTGAAAAAATACCAGGTTAGCTGTTAACCGTTCTAGTGCCAAAACCCCCCATTCAATTCTTGCCTGAGAAGCCGAACGCTCAAGTGATGATGATGATGATTGTGGTTGAATAGAAGCAGCAATCAGGTGCTGTACTAAGCTATACCCAAAATCAGTACTTAGAGAAATCAGGTGTACGTTGAGGACCTGAAAGACACAGGCATTTTGGACAGGGTTTTTACAAAAATGCTTTTAGATAGTGTTTATGCTGTACAGGACTGGAATTTTAAACAATATCTGATTTCACTAAAGTGTTCTTCTAAATACCAGAAAGGCACGTGTGAAACCAACCCGTTGGGAAGGTTCACAAATTATATAGCTCTTATCTCTCTGGACCAGGAATGCCAGAATGGGTAGTGCACCAAGCCAGGAAAATGAGAAAAGAGGCAAGGTTTAGGGAATGTTTTCCAGAATGTGCGAGTCCTCACAAGTCAAGTATTCTCGAATGGAAGTGTAGCTTGGTCACGAATGTGGTGTAGTAGGTCTGGGTTTTGTAGTTTTGTAATAGTGGTGAAAAGTACAGGTTAAAGACCATGGTCGTTGCCATGAAAAAGAATATGGCCTTTTAGAAAGTATTTAGATGAAAGAGTGATGTTCATAGATCAATGCAAAGTTTTACATCAGCAGAATTGAGAAAGCCTTGAAAAAAATCTGCGCTGCTAAAGTGCATTTGCTGTTTACAAAATATAGCTAATCTTAGGGAGTGGGAGCAGTCAGTAGTGTACATAATGATGAAGAGCAAAAAGAAAAACTACTTGTATTTCACAATTCTCCTACCACTGTGTTAGAAGAAAATACAAACCTTATATAAGGAAGTGAGCTAAACAAAGAATATGAGTATGTTCCTTTTTACTCGCTTCCAGGAGAGTATGGGTTTCAGTACAAAATTATTTAAAATATTTTATACAGTATGCATGCTGGCTACCTGTGTGTACCATTTATATCTGTAAAACATTGTCCACTGTAACATTTTCATTACAATCCTGCATTTGACTGAAATATCTGAAGGTTGATCGAAAAACTATGGGGAATGGAACTGCCCAGCCCATATCCTTTCTCCCCCTTTCTCTGAGGAAACTCCTCTTTCTTCTCCCACCTCTTGCTTTTGATGGAGTAATAAGTGTGTGCTTTGTCAAGGCCAGCAGGGTCCTAGGGAAAGTTTGTAATTCAGATCCACAAAAGCCCGACCTTCGTAGGAGACTGTGTAAGTCACTTNCAGTACAAAATTATTTAAAATATTTTATACAGTATGCATGCTGGCTACCTGTGTGTACCATTTATATCTGTAAAACATTGTCCACTGTAACATTTTCATTACAATCCTGCATTTGACTGAAATATCTGAAGGTTGATCGAAAAACTATGGGGAATGGAACTGCCCAGCCCATATCCTTTCTCCCCCTTTCTCTGAGGAAACTCCTCTTTCTTCTCCCACCTCTTGCTTTTGATGGAGTAATAAGTGTGTGCTTTGTCAAGGCCAGCAGGGTCCTAGGGAAAGTTTGTAATTCAGATCCACAAAAGCCCGACCTTTGTAGGAGACTGTGTAAGTCACTTGTTGCTTGCAAGTCCAGTGAGGAGCATGGTGATCACGGTAGTTATTTCTGTGGTGTTGGGAGTGCACCAGGATGCAAGAACTAGGCAAAAGGTTTGCAGACTCTCATGGTGAGTGGATGGGGCTGCTTGTAAGGAGCACCCCAAACTCGCCAGATACTAAATACTGTGGGAAATTGTTAGGAAGGATGGATTACCTAGTGGTGGCGAGGGCACGCACACCTCTCCTGGAGGTCAGAATGGGTCTCTGGAGGTGAATATGACTGGGTGAGTTTGTAAGCCATCCTGATGGAGGGCCAGAAGAGAAAGCCAGTCTAGTGCAAGGCTCAGGCAGAGGTTGCTTTAGCTCCGTTTTCATTTGGCAAATCCCTTTTCTTGCAAGGGCCTAGGCTACGTGTGGGCAGCATCGTCTGTCTCTCCTGCTCCCTCCTTATGGCATGCTGTAGCTATTGTCTCTTCTGTTACAGGCATTCAGCTCCCTGTGAGGCTAAGGAAGTATCTGGGCATGGTGTGGAAGAGTCCTGGGACAGATGCTGTGTGAGCACCAGTAGAGGAAAAGCTTTGCTGTAAGGTTTCCTGCAGTTGTAGGAAGAGTGGTGTTGGTGACTCCCATGACCTCTTCTCTTCTTTGTGTGTACCGATGTAGTTCTTTGCGGGGAAGGCAAAGTTGCAGAGAAAAAGGGAACGGGCAACTGACTGGGTGTGTACGTGGCCTTAACTAGCCATCTGTAGGTAGCCAGAATGGTGTGGGACTTCTGCCTAACTCCTGGTGCTTCCCTGTTTTGAAGGCAGCTGGGCTTGGGACCTTCAGATGTACAGCTTAATGTCCGTGCCATTGGTGGCCTCTCTCCCACAGCAGGTTGGAAACAGTGCCTGGTAATAGAGTTAATGAGGTTAATTCATTAAAGGATGTTTTGGGGAAATTAGTATGTGACTCCTTTTCCTGTTGACCTCCCGGGCACAGCTGTGGAGCCCAGCTCAGTGGTGCAGAAAGTCAAGTTCTCCTTCACTGGGTGTTGCTGTAATTGTTGTGTTGTATTTTTTGTACAAACACCCATTACCACAGTATCTGAACACCTGTGAGGAGTTGCTGCGCCAGGATGTGGTCGGGTTCAGAGGCGCACAAACTGATGAATATCACATTTTACCTCTCTAATTGCCACCCCATGCAAATCTTTTTTTAGCAAACAAATCAAGGAGGGTGGTTAGTACATGATTCATTGAACATAATGCTCGGTACAAGGAAGGCAGGAGTGGACAGGTGGAGACAGGACTTCCAAACGCTGTGGGAGCAGCTGTCTTTGCAGCAGCCTGGAGATGACCGGAGAGCTTTCTCTGAGGTTGACAGTAGGTTTCCTGTGCCACGTTTTACTGAAGGTTCTGGAGCGGCAAAGCCCAGTGTTTTTGGAGTAGGTCTCACTGTCACCACCTGCCTACCCACCTCTGGTCTCCCTGTCCTTCTTGTCCACCCCTCCACAACTGCTCCTGCCTCATTCCCACCTCAGGCTTCTGCTTTCTTGCCCAGCCCTGCTGCTAGATGCAGCCAAGTGAACGGGGACCCCAAGTCAACAGGCCTGGGGAATGCAGCAGCTTGAGCCCTGCTCTACATTGTACCTCGCTTCTGGTTTTGGCATATGTGACTTTGGAGACCTGCCTGTTGAAAAGAGAGAGGCTTCTTGCAGCTCCCAGCAAATTTCAGAACTCCCTGAAAATCACAAGGAGGACGCGTAAGATTGTAGGAATGTGGGAATGAGAAATAAATGGAAATATTTAGCTTTGTTGCTTAAATAACTGTTTACAAACAGGAAAAACTAGTCTCTGCTGATAGTAAGATGTCCATACACGAGTAACGAGAACCTCACCAGGCCAGCGTTTTGGTTGAGCGTAGCTGAGCGGAGCAGCAGCACTGCCTGCGAGACATCCTGCCCTTCCCTTCCCTGTCCCGTTGTTCTCTTGACTGCAGAATGGAGGTGATGGTGTCTGGCCACATTTGCATCAGCTACTGGAGATCCAGTGATGAACAGTAACCAGAAAAAACATGCGTGAAGCCTAAATTCGCCTTTGGCGTTCATACCGCTTCAAGCTTGTGTTTTTTCCCAAAGCGCACCTTCATCCAGACTTAAGCTGCTTGCAGGTTTTGTTTGTGTTTGCCAAATAACTACAGCTAGACTAATAAATCAGAAATTAAATATTGCATATGGAAATAGTCGGAAAACCGATGTGCGGTGGTGCTCTTCCCTGTAGTTAGCTGGTGAGAGGTGAGGCACAAGACCCAGTTTCAAATCCCCTCTCCATTCAGATGCAGAATCTGGATTTTAAAAGTGTCCCATGCCATGGAATGGCCTCGTTAATTGACTGGGGGCCATTTTGTGATGGGTTTTTCTGCCTTTCTGGCTAAGCTCCTCGTGGAGGTGGGTGCAGTCACCAGGGGCCGATCTGTCACCAGTCTGAAAAATGACTCATCTCTGGCGTGCTGGAGCAGCCGGCGCTGGGCAGCCATGCCATTGCAAAAGACTCTGTTTAGCTGCGTATACCTTACTCATAAGTAGATGTTCCTTTTCCTCTAATTACCTCTGTGCTACTGTTACTCCCAAGCACCTTGGAGCACTATTAAGTTATAATAACTACTGATACATGTGGGAGAAATCAAGGTTAATACGTAGCTCATTAAGAGAGCTCCAGGAGGAGCATAGAAGGGGGATTTTGTCTTGTACGGTGTATGGAGCTCCCATGGGTGCGTCTGAATGCAGGCGTACTAGCAGAGGTGTTAGGAGACAAGCGGTTTCGTTCCTGGGTATTGGACTCTGTCAGGTCGGCGAGTGGGAGAGCAATGCTTAGTTACAAGTTGATTTTATTTTTGTAATTTTTTTTTTTAGTTTGCTTCTTGTCCAAAACCAAACGGAAGCTCCAAACTGGTGTTGAGTCAAGCTTTTGGTCTGGCTGTGGGTACGTGGAAATGAGCCGGAGTGGTCAAGATTGGCCGTTTTGCTCCAACCTGCTTTGAGTACTGTATCACAGACCTCTTTCCTGAACTGTAAGGAGTCTTGTGTCTCGCCGTTATGTTGAGACAGTGAAATGAAAAGCTGAGCAAGCTGCCTCTCTGCACAACACAGTTGCATGGGGAAGGAAGGGTTTCTGGGTAAGAACACAGTGGGACGCTTGTTCTTGCCAGCTGGAGCTCTTGGTTTGCTGCGGCCCTTGCAGCGGCCCTGCAGTAACTCTCCTTTAGCTGGGATGGAGCGTGCGGGTGCCGTGGTCTGTGCTGCAGGGCGAGAGAGAGGATCCTTTGGGGAGAAGCAAGGACAGAAAAATAGTAATTTGGCCCCTGGATTCCTGTTGTAGGCCACGTCCTGTCGGTGTTTTGTTGTGCTCTAGCTGCTAGCATAGTGAATTTAACTGCACACAGGTCAAGAGCGGGGCAAAGAATGCAGAAGCTGTTCGGATTGTGGTACTGGGTACTATGCCTTGAAAGCCAGGTGTCCAAACCTATCTGTAACTGTGGTGTTCTAGAACTCTAGCTACCCTGTGCAGCTGCTTGGAAAAGGGTGCGTAGGAAAGGTTTCTTGCAAGGATGGCTGGGATTGCTTAGCACATACTTGTTATATTTACTCCAGTGTTGTGGCTGACTGTAATAAAAGGAGTGAAACAATATCAGAAAGCTCTTGCAGTGCTGTTTTAGTCCTAGCAGTCCTCCTCACCACAGTTACCATCCTGGTGTTCCCCTCTGTGCTTTGAGTGCCTCCTCTCCAAGGTGACCAGCACCCTAGCTGTCCTGCTCAGATCAATTGTCCTTAACTTGGACTAGCTGGCTTAGAGTGAAGTCCTTGTACGGAGAGGGCCATCTGTAGCTGTCGCACGGGTCAGCAGCTCAGTCCAAGACCGCGCTCCTCTAAAGGGTACCGGCTTGAAAACGGGAACTTAAATGCAAGGGATTGGCTTTGCAGCTGCAGTAGATGTTGGGTCCCATAGGAAGCCTAGCACTTAAGTGGTGAATTAATGGATATAATACTGCATTTGCTTTCAGTTGTGTTGTTGTAACTAAGTCTAAATTGAGCTGCTGATGGATTTTTTTGCACCAGCCGGAGTGGTCACGCTCTTCCTTAGCAGTTTTTACCTGTTTCTGCTTTTCTCCTAAACGATGACGAGGGCCCTAGTCGCATGATCTTCCACAACTGTGAAAGTGGCCTTTCGTGCTGCTTGGAGCCTGAGTCTTCAGCACCACTTCTCAAGGCTGCCATGCATGGCCTTCTGGTGCCCCCTCCTTCTGGAAAGCGTGCGTCCACCTACGAGGGTAGCACAGGTGATGCACCCTCAGCCGTAGCTTCTTCAGGTGTAACTTCAGGCCTTCCTGGCTGCACACCCGATCCTTCTCCTTTTGCCCTGCTCTAAGAGAAGAACAGTACTGCTGTCTGTCCACATGATGTTCTTTCTGGGGCTTGCTCTAGTCTGTGGCATTAAAAAATAGAAAGGACATACCCTGTTATCACTGTGCTGAGGCAAGAACACAGTAGTATTCATGTAGAACTATTGCAGTCTGTTTGTACGACATGATATAATTGAAAAGTCTGGCACATCTCCCACAGCAAACATTGTTAATCCCCACTAGCTGGGATTAGTCACCACTTCTTACAAGCCTTGACACAAAGCTAGCAAGTTATTCAGTTAATCCACGCTTACAGGATAAATATTGCATCCTATGGGAAATTAGGCAGCGTCTTCTTCCTCTCCTATTATACAGTGATGCATTGTGTCTCTTACACCTGAAGGTGGAAGGGAAAAATGCAATAACACGTGATTGATGTTAGCAGATACCTGCTATCACAATGCAGCTGGATCAGCAGGGAAATTTAGTACAAAATAGCTTGCTGAAACCAGGCAGCGAATATAAACAGCATCTTTGTGCTATTCATGGCACTGGAGAATTTTCCTGTTACACAACAATAAGTACTCGACGCCTCACAGCTGCAAGACTCTTCCAAGCATCCTCTCTTCCTTTTTACTGTGGTTTTTTTCCTCGTGTGATCTCAAGCTGTATCTGCAAGCGGTGTCATTGAAGTTGGTTGGTGTTTCAGGCTCTGAAATTTTGCAAAGTCCAGCGTGCAGCTCCAGGTTTCCTCATGGGCAATCTCCAAAACAGCAAGATCTTACTGAGTAGGTGGCCTGCGATTCCATTTTTCTGGACAAAATAACTGAGTGGATCTGGAAAGACCAGGTTTCCAGCTGTTGGGCAACTTACCCGGGAAGCTCGCTTGAAGCAGAGCACCGAGGAAGCTCAGAGACTTCAGTTCAGCAGCCCTGCCAGGGAGTTTCTTCTAAGCCTGCACATTGCAAGTATCCACTGAAACAAAGACCACCAGTGGACACAAGCAGGGAAAGAAGCTTCTAGCTGGGGAGCTCTTGATTTGTGAGGATGCTTGAAAATTTCTGATTTCAGTGTGGTGTGATTCAAAACCTTTTTAAAAAAAATCTGTTACTTGAACAAGTATTCCCTTAGATGCCTAACTCTCCCTATGGTTTTGACCAACTTAAATTACATTTTATCTTAGGTTGTGGGATAAATAATTACAAAAATGAGCAGATATTTCTTCACGTCATTGATTTATCATCTCATTAGACCGAGTTGTGTTTTCAGGGATTTTAACCTTAAATTTCACTCCCAGTCC
This sequence comes from Steatornis caripensis, assembly GCA_013398225.1. NCBI lineage: Eukaryota > Metazoa > Chordata > Aves > Caprimulgiformes > Steatornithidae > Steatornis > Steatornis caripensis. Next base: position 227,740 of record VZSC01005227.1, on the reverse strand, counting down.
GTGAAGTGGAGTTGTAAGTCTTAAAGCAAATTGCTTTTGAAAAGAGAGGACTCATGGTAAGAGCTTTTTCTGTTTTGCTGATTCATATGTTCACTTATCCACATTACTTGTGACTAAGTTTCCTTAAATCTGGTAGTGAATTCTGTTCCCATCTTGCCCCATCCCAAAAAATTCTTCCGGTCATCACATGTGTGACCAGCCCTGGCTCGCCAGCATCTTGTCTGAGTGGATGCTGGCTGCCAGGCGAAACTTGGCATCGGTGTCATAGCAAGTTGAGGTTTTCACATCTGATGATGTTAGTGTCTTATCCTCGTCCATTGCTTTGCAGTGTTGGTTGTCTGTCTAGGAAAAGTTAGGATTAATTTCCATCCCGTCACCAGCAGACTAAAATAGCTCTACATGTGATGTTGGAGTTAAACAGGTTGAGCAGTAAAATTGTGTTAACGCTGTGAGTCCAGCAGGAAGGCAGCGTTTTAACCTCTTACTTGTTTCCACCGATCCTGGATGTGGTGAGGAAGGTTGTCACGTTCAGCATCTGTTTAGAAACCCTCCCACTTGTAGTTTGGTTTTTTAAATACTTCTTTATTATGTTTCCATCGTATTTCTTCAAGACAGGTCAGTAATATCAGGAAGAAAGCGCTTGGCTCGTCCTGTCTTTGCCAACACTGGAGCCAGCTTGTCCCCACAGTCCTTTCTCGAGCAGCGTCCTGGCCCCGTGTTTGGAGTGGCCAAGCAGAAAGGCATCCATCCCTGCCAGCAACTCATCTGCCAGGTCCAAAACCTGTAATATTTCTCTGCATTTCCTGGAACATGTCTTTTGCATCTAATAAACAGCATTGGTAGGGCTCTCAGAGAAAACACAACGTTCCGGCTACCTTCGTAAACTGACACTACTGTGCAGCTCCTGGAGGCAAGAGCCGGTGTTTCTTTGGTGCCAGGAGATGATCGTGGGGGAGGTTATGGGCCGGTTGAGATAAATAGCTGAGTCAATTGGAAATTGCTAGCAGTATTTTTCTCTCCTTCTGTCCCCATCTAGAATTTACACGAGAAGGTCATGTTACTGTTGTTGTCTCTTCTACATTCCCTGTCAGACAAGGTCATTTTTGAAGCCAATGACCAGTTAAGCTTTAATTCTGCAACCATGGAAAATTATTATCAAAGGGGACAAGCTTCAAAGTAGATGATTAACTGGCACATCCGATGACTGGTTACATTTTAACAGGCTCCTTTTGCACAACTCCCTTCAGCTGTAGCGAACTTGAACTCATATGAAAATGAGTTTCCCGTGAGATGTAATGGAGTGACTCTGCCTTAGGATGTGGCTAAAGCATCCAGTCCTGGCTGAATAAATAGGTGGTAAAGAGAAGGGGCACAGTATGCTCATAACAAACTCCTAGGCGCTTTCGCTGGAAGGCCAGGTGTTGTCCCTGCTCCCAGTCCCTTGTTACTGCTGGTAGAACTTGCTTTATTTTCTGTTGCCAGGGTCATGAGCAGCATAGTCTAAGTTGCTCTGAGATAGGTACAGCCTCTCATAGTCCTTAACTAGTGAAAGCATGAAGGTGGATCAAAGTCAACCCTGCTCCTGTGTTGGCTTAGGTTTTGGAGTAGCTAAGACCCAGGCCAGGTTTCTGTGAGATGTAATTCATCAAGGAGGGAAACGCCAAGAAGTACCACGGTGCCGGGAGGAGCGAAGTAAGGGCTGGGTTAGAGCAGCGTGGCCTAAATTGATCCTTTTACTACTGCGTTTCGGAAATGTTGTTTTCCTAAAAGAAAACGTTGTGAGGCTGTATGGTGTTTTGTTGTGCAACACGTATGCGAGATTTATAGTCCTCTCATCTGAACTGGGTGCAGGGTTTGAATGCTTTATTTTTAACAGAGGAAAAAGAAAGCTGACAAACCAAAGCGGGGTACAGCTATGCAATGAAACCTCATGTAGAGAAAGACGCTGTCACAAGGGGAGCTTTTTTAGTAAATTCATTCATTGCTTCATGTATATACTGCATCAGTCTTTCCCTTATGGTTTCCCTTCACTGTGGTTTGAAAGGTGCATTCAGGAACCTCAAGTCATCTTACTCCAACCCGAAATGTAGCAGATGCTGGTGTGGTTAAAGCCATTTGAAGCCAGACTGTTAGCTGCCAGCCACTGGCAGAGGCTCCGATATCTGTGGAGCTCTGCCTACCTATGTCAGCAGAGCATCTGGCACAGAAGTTTACTCCATTGTTGAAAAACTCACCTAAGACTACTGTTTTCGGATGGGTTTTTCCACCCTGATCCTGTGGCTGCTTATGGATATCTAGTCTAGCTCCCGTACCGCTGGTGCAGATATGTCTAGACTGGCTGCAGCTGTCCTGTTTGCAGTCAAGTGCAGGGTCCATCCGGTTACACAAGAAATAAGCAGAATTTGCCTTGCTGGTGGTGCCAGGGGAATGTGAGGCGCGGAGGCAGGTTTGCAGCCCTTGGCATCGTTCCCCAGACTCAATTATCCTGTCTTCCTTGAATGACCCCTTCCAACTCGCATACAGCTCAGGGCAGAAATCTGCCTTTACTTTGATTTATTTACAGCAGCTTCATTTTTGTTCTCTTTCCCCTATTAGCAATAAGGAATGAATTCTGTTCTTGGCTTAATCGGGGTTACTGTGAGCAGGCTCACGCCTGTGCACTTGGAGGCTGTTTTTAAAAGCTGGCTGATACCAGCGCTATGGTGTAAAGCTGATAAATCTTCAAAGAGAAGGACAGAGGGCTGCTTGCAGAGGCCTGGCATTAGCTTCTACCGACAGTGATAGAAACTGGTGGTGTATGTCTCTGCGGTATCAGAGAAGGATATCTAAAATTCACCTCTGCTTAAATTGCTGATCTGAAGTCCTTCTGAATGGCTTTTGAGACAGGCTTGAGCAGGGGAGGTGCTCATGTTTGTCCCTCAGGCTGTGTCCGCCATCCCCTTCCCCACGTATAGCTTTTAGTCAAAGCTTTGTCAGTGTTGTATGTACAGCTCATTCAGAAAGCAGAGTAAACTGATGTGTCTCTGCTGGACAGCTGTTAACTGAGACTGGCAGCGCTGAAAGCCTCTGGCAATCAACAATCTAGTTGTAAGGGGGTTTTCCTTCTTTCTTTCGAACTGCATGAATGGAAACTGGGGTTCTCACTTTGTGACATGATCCCCATTCTCAGGTCTTATAATAAAGTCTTGAACATTTGGATATAGGCCCAGAGGAGGAGCCGACACTGGCAAATGCCTTGCTCCTGTTGGAGGTGATGTCCTTGTCCTGGTGGACACTCAGGTGTGGGACCTGTGTGGTTACACTCCCGCTGGGAGTTCATCGCCCTCCTTGGCTGCTGTCCCAGTTGTGTAACTGTTTGTGAGAGGTTGTCCGGGATGATAAAGTGATTTTGTGCCTGGTAAAACTTGTCCGTGAAATGCAAGATGTTGGAAATAGTGAAACGGATGCCTGTGCCTAATAGCGCCAGCAAGACAAGGTTTCTGGGAAGAATATCTCAGAATAAACCAGCTGCTACAGCTAGGAATAAAGCCGACGAGAAGTGGCCCTGGAGATCTTTTTCAGGTCTAAAATAGAAGCTGCTAAAGTTTGGGGAGATGTTAATTGGTTAACCATGCTTAGACCGCTGTGGCTATAGCAGCACTGCTGTAACAGCAGCAGCACAGGCATTTGCTAACCTCTTTCTCTGGAACTCCACTGGGATACATTAGTCCCTCGTTTCCCGGCTCTTGTCAGCCTTCTGCCTTTTAAAATGCAGGATGTTCATATTAAGACATTTAAAAAAAAATGCAGAATTGATTTTACGTGACAGACGTTGCTGTCAAGTTTAGGAAGGTGGCCAAAAGGCTAGCAGAACTGAAGAACAATGAATACAAGCATTTTTCAGTGCCAAGTGATCTGCTGTTACCTGGAGTGTTATTTTCACAGCAGCCTTTTCTACATCTGAACAAGAGAGAGGATTCATCAAGGCATGCAGGGGAATGCCAGTGGGAGCAGTGGTGGCCTCAAGCCCCAGCAGTCAGGCGCTCGGGTGGTTTCGAACTATGCTTCTCCACAACGATTATCTAGGTCCCTTCTTTTGTTGTTCCTTCTCGAATGAAGGACTGTGCTGTAGCTGCTCCCTGCTGGGAGCAAGGACCTATTTGCGTTATAGCAAATGATTCCCTATCAGAGGACTAGATTTGGTCTATTCATGTGATACACAATGCATTTGAGACCTCTCTGTCCAGCTTAGTTAAGCTATTACGCTAAGCCTGTGTAGAAGGCTGGCAGGCAGTGGTCCCACCCGGGAAACTGTTTCCCACAGAATTAGGCAGGGCCAAAATTTGCTGAGCCTTAGAGACTGGAGCATTGCTCCCGTTTGCCACAAAGCTGAGCCTGATTTGATGCTCACCGAGGAGCTGGGTCGGAGTTGGACTTTGTAAACACATGGGAAGCCACTGCCCAAATGACACTGCACCGGGAGGGGTTTGGGCCTCTTTCCTCCTGTTTCCTCCTAGCTTCACTGCAAACTTCAAAGTAGTGTTGGCTTTTGTAGCACTAGCCCGATGTCACTGGTTTATACCGCAGACTATTGGCGGGAGGTACATAGGCCCTGAAATTTTAACGATAGATGTTTCAATTAACGTGTTTGCATGTTTCATTCTGTTGTTTTGTTATGCTTGTGCAGCTTATAAAGGGCCAGGGGATCCCATAAGAAGAAACATAACGTAAATCTGTATTATGATGTACCTTCTAGTGTCAGCCTCCAGGAAATCCCGATTGTACTTCTTTTCTTTAAGGACAACAGCAAAGAATCAGCCCTCTAGGAGAACTCAGGGAAGCATTGAATAAGCTTTTTCCAATTTTGATGATGAAACTGCAAGGACGTAATTCATGAGCGTTGTGGACATGCCCTATAGCCGATGCCAGCAGTCCCCAGATACCAGCGATGCTGAGGGGACCGGGCTGGTACCCACTGAGCGTGGGTGTTTGTGGCCTGTGTCGGAGGTCTGTCCTTACCGTGAGGAGGCAGTGGGGATGGAGAAGGCTAAGGAGGCTGAGATGCTGGAGGCTGCGAGAGGAATGAGAGGGATACAAGCAAGCTGATGAGATTTGGAGGAGGGAAAATCACTCGCAGGCAATAAGGAGTTGGAAGTGAAGGCAAGAGCGGCGAGACCTACCTAAGAAGCCTCGTGGAGGTGTTTTTGGCAGCCTGCCCAGGAGGACACTGATTCCAACTTTAACAAAGCTGTGATCACAACCTTTTTCCAAGGCTTTTACAGGACAATGCAGCTTAGTGTTGCAACAAAATGGGGCTTTGAAATGCTCTATGCAGCCTCTCTGTGGGCAGCCACATCATCCCAATCAATAACATCAGTCCGTCAGCCTTCTAGAAGCACTTAGTAGTTTGGGCACAATCAGCCCAGTTCAAACGCAGACCCCGCGTGTTGGAAGTTTAATAGCGATCGGTCCTGTCGCTCACTGGTACGAACCGAACCTCTGCTGGCATCGATGGGCCGTGCTTATTTGAATGAGTTCGGGACCTGATAGTAAAGTTTTTCTTGAAAAGCCATTTTAGGAGATGATGCTGCCGCCGCCGCTGTTAACATGGGGCTGTATGTCCATCTTGAATATAAACGCAGAGTTGACTGCTATTAAATACACAAGTGACCAAAGCACATAGCAATAGCGGCATGCAATTATCAGCTCCTCTGTGATCACTGTACACTTCAGACTGATGGCTCTGGGGGCTCACGGCCTAGTAGGGGCTACCCCTGGAGCAGGAAAAGCCCACGCTTTGCAACCAAGTGGAGTTTGGGAAACAACAACCCTTTTCTCACAACCAAAATGGACTGTAGCCAGATGTTTGGCATTGTGAGTTCACCTTACGCAGCATCTGCTCAAAGTGTGTGGCAGAGCTCTGGCTGTTCAGTTGTTGATGATCCTGGATGTATTTTCTTTGTGGAGTGAGTCAGTCCTGGGTCTCAGCATCAAGCTCTAGGGTCATTACAGTAGCACTGTCCCCACCAGCCTCGCAGCCTGTGCTCATCCACTGTCTCAGGACAAGGGGAGAAGAGGCACTGAAAGTCTCAGCTTTCCTTTAGGGAACCTAACCCAGCTTGGATCAGAGCCCTCCACGGTGCCAGGGCATTGCTCTTGCTCCATGAGCAGATATCATAGCACCTGGCTTTGTTACGGTCCAGAGTCCGGTTCCTGGTCTTTGCTGCTTGAACCTCTTTAGAAAAAGAAATCCAAGTGCCTCCCACCCCTTGAAGGTGTTTTATGTGTGAGGGTTGACTCACCTACACCTGAAGGCAGTGGATTGAAACCTGAGAATTTTTCTAGAAAAGCAAAACAAAAACAATGAGGCAGTTGGTGATGGTTTGAAGAGGTAGCTTTGAAGATAGGATTTTATCTTTAGAAAGGGTGTGTGAGGAGGAGGAAGCAAATGGCTATGGAGGACAGAGGTAAGGAGAAGGCTGTAGCATTTGTCTTTGCAGTTCTTCCATTTTTTTTGCTTCATTGTCTGTCTGGAAGGTGATGGAGAAATACAGAAACCAAGTAGTTGTTTATTTTCAAAGTATTTTAATCTTTAGCTCAAAGGTTGGGAGAGCCCTGTATTGGCCTTAAGCCACATGGTTTGGTTTGGTTTTTCTTGGGGGGTGCTAGGGAAGCAGAGTTGTATTTCTCCCCCCTCACTGAGGTGGGACTCGTTGGAAAAGTTCCTCTAAGATGAAAATCCCTTGAGCTTGGCATAGTTACACTGGGAATAAATGCTGTTCATGGTGTACAGGGCATCGGGCAAAATATATAGCAGGCACTTTGCAGTGATCTTTCTGTTATGTCTAGCCTACCACACAGGGATTTCACAATTATTGCAGAACATAACTCAATGTTGAAGTGATCCAACAAAAGTTATTATATAAATCTTTACAAAGACAAGGGACAAAAAGAAGGGCAGTGCACTTAGGAGTCTGAATGCTGGGTATAAAGAGCACGTGGCTTATCTCCACTGAACAAAGTTCTGCAGCAAAAATTGTACGCATCAGCGCAGCTGACAGCAGAGGTGCTAGAGCCCTCTACGTCTTGGCCGGTAATCTCCATAGTCCAGGCTGGATTTTCTTTTAACCTTCTCATGACAAGTGTACCTTGGCTTGCTGTCAGCGCTGTGGGAATGGCTGGGTTTAAAACTCTCATTCGCTAAAGAACAGTGACGCTGTTTTGGGTCAGCTTGAGCGTTAGCTCTCCAAATCTGCTCTGTGAAAAGAACGAAACATAAGCGTTAGTTCAGAGTTGAACAAAATAGTTTAGCTCTTAAATGGCCGTTACTGAGACAGCAGCCCCTTGCCCCGTTCTCCTCTGGCAGCCAGGCTTGGTGTTGCCATGGCCTCCAAGGCAAGACTTGGGTTGTTCTGCTGGAGGCCAGGCTTGGTGCATGGTGAAGAGAAGCCCCCTTTTCCATTTGGAAGAAGGGTGGTATATCAGTAATGGATTCGAGGCCATCTCTTCTCTATCTTTCCATTGCTTTGTTGGGCAAGTGAAAATACTGGCAAGGTCATGTACCTTGTCTTCAGAGAGATGAGTGTTCTCCCCTGGCTTCATTTCCATGATGCCAGACACATTCTTCATATAGATCACGCCAAGCTGAAATTCAGTGGGTATCAAAACTTCTGTTACTATACAGAGACTACCCGTATACCTTTGTATATCAACTTAGCACCTGGTTAGAGGTAGGACGCAAAGAAGAAACTCTGCCAAGGGAAATGAGATGAGATTCCCATGCCACCGAATGAAATATTATCTTGTGTACACCAGACAAAATGTGAGTCCTGAACCTCCATGTTCAACCAAAATGCAGCTGTTTCAAAGCAGATTCAACAGCACTACAAAGTGCCTTTTTGTTTTTTTATTTCCCCTGGACAAAGCGCTTACTGTGGCAGTGAGGACGAGAACAAACAGGCCACCCCATCAGTCTGCTGTTAGATCAAACCTGTTAGGAAGCCTGGCTTAACAGCTGGCTTGTTACAGTGGCAGAAGGAGGTGAGACCAAAGCCCATCTCCCAAATTCCAGCTGTGCAACCAGGTCCCGGAGGAGCCTGGTTCAAAGCAATTCCTCCCTGAACACACTTCTCTTTTCCATCAGACAGTCATTTAATGGCTTCCAGAACCAAAGGGTGTATCCAATGGACTTTCTCTCTGTGAATTTGTCCAAGTTGGTGCAAACCCCAGTTCTGGCCTCCGTGACAGCTAGTGGCATGCGGTTGCACAATCCCACTGAATGTGGAAACATACACTGTTAGTGAAGCGGCGTATAATGCTCCTTGTTGAGCAAACCACACCCCAAGACCTTGTTTATAGCAAGATGAGAGGGACCACATTTGAAGACGGTTTCATGGCAACTGAAATGGTAATTAGCATAGCCACGTTCATATGTTGCAAGATAATTTCTCTTCCAGAGGGAGTGGATGTTAAAGTATACATAAACAGTCAATTAAAATGAAGGGCTTGTTACTGGCTTGCTCTTTAGCTGCGATTTGGTAGACAAACTTGAATAACGAATATTCTTGAGCTGTTGCTGCAAATTAAAATATAAAAAGGCAAAGGGTGTTTGGAAAAGGATCTTCTGCTTTCTGGTTCACGTCATCCTTTTCAGTGTCACAACTGTGTGACTTCTTGAGCCGGGTGTGAACTAAGCAACTAGTTCAGTGCAGCAAGGGCAATGGTACAGTCCTCAGCGCTCAGGCATGACTGAGAGCAAAAGGGAATGACAGCACGTCAACCTTTATGGCATTAGCTATAATTGCAGGCTGCCACTCTTTGTCAGAACAGGAGGGAAAAATCAAATATTTACTGTTGGGGATAAATGGAGAATCAAGAGGTATTCTTGAGAGTGTGTGTGTGCAGAGGGTGGGCCCGGTCCCGCGCTCTTAAACNCATTAGCTATAATTGCAGGCTGCCACTCTTTGTCAGAACAGGAGGGAAAAATCAAATATTTACTGTTGGGGATAAATGGAGAATCAAGAGGTATTCTTGAGAGTGTGTGTGTGCAGAGGGTGGGCCCGGTCCTGCGCTCTTAAACGGGCTGATCTGAAAGGTGACAGCATCTGCTCCTGCTCTTTGTCAGTAAATGCAAGAGACACAGCAATTATGTCTGACTTCGGAGCTTTTTGTATTTTTAGCATTGCTGGTGGCAGAGATACCGACAGCAGAATGATCCCAGCTCCGTTCGAGTGAGAAATGATTCACGCTCTGTAAAAATAAAGCTTGATGCAAGCAGCCCTGTATCCTCTGGAATGAGGACTGCAGCTCCTGAACTCCTTTTAAAAGGACATTTTCCCCCAGTTCTTTAGAGAAGACTTGTAGGGTTTTGCTGTAAGCTCTCCTGAACAGTGTTTTCTGAGAGTGCTCTCTTTTGCTCTGGCCTGGCACTGAAGCTGAGCAGATGTTAAACTCGGATCGGCTTTGGCATCCGCAATACTGACACGACTTGTTCTCTTCTCTACTTCAGCCAGATGTTGGTCCCTTCTATAAACAAGCCTGTAACAGTTAATGCTTCCCTCTAACCGTTCCTCTGATGTGTAATCAGAGAGACAGCGTGAGCTTCTGATACCAGAGCATCTTGTCCCTGGCCATCTGCTCTTACTGCTTTTTGAGGCAGAGAGAAGATCTATTTCCAGACAAGTGACACTTGGTTTCAGTGGGAGAATCTGAATCTTTAGCAAAAGGTTTTACATAGACTTGAAATAAAGAAGGGGGAGGGAGCGTGAGTGGGAAAAAATATTTTAGTAACGCTTGTGGTTTGCAAGGTCTTACAATATTTCAACAAAGGGCATGCCCATACCGCGCAAAGGCAGATGTAGAAGCAATCTTCACAGAGCCGATGCCGCTTTTAGTTAATTAATTACTTAGGCTGCATGAAAGGACATTCACAGACATGCCAGGAGCACATCGTTTTAGCACAAAATACTGATACTGAGTTTTCACCCCTTTGAAAGTTGGTAGTCCCATCTGAACCCTTTTCCTTGGAGCAACGTATTGTATGCAGGGGCGCTCCTCCGAGGGTCTGTCTGCACAGCGGACTGAGGTCAAGGCCTAGGTTTTGCCCCGGGATCCGCTGGGATGAGGTCTGATGAGGAATGCAGTTCTCTCACCCGGAGTTGTGCATCTTCACCACAAACACCTTGAAACAAGCGGAGCAGCTCATTGCATTTTGCCGCGCAGGGCAATACGCACTCCTGTAACTTCAAGGTTGCTTGCTTGTTCCGTGCCCGCCCTGTAGTGCCGAGCTGCTTTGCGCGTGTTTGTGTGCAAGGCAGATGAAGTGACTCAGCTTCAGGAACTGAAATAATGATTCAACTAAAAGTTTAAACAGAAGTCGCAGGACAGCAAAAAAGCCTTGTGCGGACTTTCCACTGTTCCAACAACTGCTTATGACCTTTCATACAGTCAGATAAGTGGCTTTATGAGACGAAAACCTGAAGCAAGAACCCAGCTTGTTAACAGAATCACTTGGGTTGCAAGTGACATTTCTTTCCTTCCCTTTACAAGCTTGATTGCCACATTTTAAATGGCAACATTTATTCTGAGAAGAGTTGACTGAGACTTTAGCCACATCGTTGATTTATGCACCAGATACCGTCAAATTGTATTTGCATTAAGGAATGAGCTGTAAGCAGGGAACTGGAAACTGTGGCTTAAAAGGTGAATATCCTCTGGATATCTAGGTTCAGATCTTAGGTCACAGCTTAAAATGAGTATTAACAACTCCTAGAATTCTACAGAGGTGTGTATTTCTTTTCTTTTCTGTCTTTTTTTTGTTCTTTTTTTAAATTCAGTCGAGTAAGCTAGGGCACAGTTGGCGCTGTTGAGGACAGGATGGAGACTGGTCAGACTTGAGGTGCATCGGCAGAGTACGACCATATAGAAGAGGTTCGGTTTATCCATTGATTTATTAGATTTATTTGTTTGTCTGATACTCTCGTTCTAGAGAACGAGATCCCTGCCCCTGGCAGAAAGGTTGGACTAGATTATCTTTAAAGGTCCCTTCCAACTCAAACCGTTCTTTGATTCTTCTCCGTTACAGGTACAGCTGCATGAGGAGGAGGGCAGTGCCAGCGCATGGAGTATGTTTATGTTCAACAGAACTCATTCAATCCTTTCCAAAAATCCCAAACTTTGTCAGCTGATTGTTGGAACGGTTTATATTTTCTCCCTTCCATCTCATTTAGAGAAGGGAAAACTTAAAATATGCAACAAGAGGAATAAGGAAAGCAAGGAAGATGGCAACCTGTTACAGCTGTGTGCCTCAGGCAAACCTCAGAATGCTCCCAGATCACAAATCTTGTTCCAAATCGCACAGATGTGAGCGTTTCTCAGTGAAATGGTTGTCTAGTTTGGGTTAGGCTGTTAAATACATCTATTTTCTTAGATACAATCTGAGAAATAGCTTAAGAATCCAGCTTGAGGTAGTTGCCTGTTTTGGAAAACGCAACACGAGCTAAAATTTAGCCAAGTTGCGTGCAATAGAGAACAGAGCTGGATGCTGAAAGGTCCTGGGCAGGCTGTACCAGGCGTACAGCAATGTAATCTGTAACATAAAGTATATATTCTGTAAACATAACATTTACTGTAATGTAAACTATAGCTGAGAGTGTTTGCTAGGTAGAGAGAGAACATTTAGGCAGCTTCTGGTGTGTTTACTCTGGAGAAATTGTAAATGGATGTTAGAGAACCTGCTTCATGACTGCCATTTAAATCAGGTAGCCAGGCAGATAAATATTGCTGTAGAAAATGTTGAAATGCCAAGACTCCAAGACATTTAGGCAATGTTCTTCTGGGAACCTACAGGACAAAGAAAACCCAGCAGATACCCAGGCATCGTCTTTGCTTAAGAATATAACTCATCAGGGTCCTAGGAAAATCAAATCAAGATGAGCATGTTGTTATCTAGGATGTCTTCTCCACAAAGATTCCTTTAAAATGCTGTTACTTGGTTAAAATAATTTCTTTAGTATTTTTGGCATCTTCATGAACAGAAATCCATGGCCTCTTTTGCTCCCCAAATCACTTCTAACTTTTGAGCTATTTATTTTTTCAAGAGTGGGTATTTTAGCACCATTTTTTCTCCTTCATAATTTCTGCCTGTAGACTCGGCAATGCTCCTGAGCATGTTAATTGAGGGGTACGTGTGCAAGGAGTTTCAGGACCGTGATCCTCTCGATAAGGCTCTCCTGGGGCATCTACGCGGAGTGGAAAGCTGGGAGTGGGAGAAGTGCTTCAGTGTCCTGAAGCAGCTTGCGTGTTAGGGAGGATGGTCCAGGCCCTATGACATCCTCCTGAGTGATCAGCTGATGTTTTTGGAGTCTAAATATCACAAGATTTGGAATAAAATCTGGGATGCTGAGTTAGCAGTCTTTGCACGTTCGGTACCGAAGCCACTGCCCAGCTGGGGCAGCCTGCTGGGTGGGTCCCCCCTGTCTCCAGCTGGGCAGAGCAGTGATTGCATCCAGCACTTTTTGCAGGATGCTGGTACGAGCATGGCTCAGTGCTCGGGGGGTTGTGCAGAGGGTAATCTAGATGCAGGAGGTTGAAACTGAAGAACCATCCAGGCTTGAGTGCTGCTTCTTCCCTGATGCTGATTAGGTGGCTAGCATGAAAGGTAGTTAGGTTGTCTGATACGATGGCAGTTAAAGTCATATCTATGTGGTGCTCACATAATTGACCAAAATAATTAGTACCATGACTGCATATCTCGGAGAGTAACGATATAAACTACTTCTGATAATGCGCTGATGTTGTGATGACGCAAATCAACGATGTGTTTTGTGAGAAGTCTCAGACTGGCTGCTACTCAACTTGGGCTTTTCTTTGGGATCGCCCTTGTTGGGCTTGAGCTCTTGCTTTTCATTTTTTTGAGACTGTGTCACTGATACTGAGGAGACACTGATATTTCAGATCCTTTCTTCATTTAGACTTCATTTTGCTTTTCATCGTCTGTGGAAACTGGCCTATTCTAACAGTGTCCTGGCTAGATCTCGTTTCGAGCTGACGTTCAAACATACTCTACTGCCATGCGAGGCCAGCTAGGGAGTACTTGCCAAACAGAAGCTGGGCAAGCCACAACGGGCTGGATTTGAACGAGCAAAGTAAAAATGGAAATTACAGGAATGTAAGTTTGAATGTCTCAGTGAGTCGCAATGTGTTTGTTAGCAACGAGAATGCCTTTTGGAGATTATCTGAAAACTTGGGAAGAAGAGTACGGGGCATATCGTGTCACCTTCACTGACACTGGATAGATCGTAATCCTGCTGCGAGAGTCCAAAAGGCACGTTGCCCAACAAGAGTTGTGCTGGCAGAGTTGGATTCAGAAACAGGGAGGGAATTGAGTATGTAGCCTTGGACTTGAAACACGAAAATCAGAGTACAGTTGTGCTCCATTCTCTTTTCTAGATAGATCTGTGATATTTAAAGAGAAAGAAGCATACAGTGCTTCTCTGATCTGGAAAAAGTTGTCCTTCAATATTAACCTGAAAGTAGATAGGAAGAAGAGCCCTGTTCAAATGAAGGTAGCTTTGTGGTTTATTCTTTAATAATCATCTTATCTTAACAGGGAGGCATAGCATCTGTGTGATGATTAATCTCTGACTCTATTTGGTTACTGAATGTTACTCATTTAAAAAAAATGACTTAAAGTAAACATATTGTACTGCCTTGGACAGATTGGGAACTGTTTGAAGACCTTGTTTCCCTGGCACTTTCAGTGATGTCTATATGGGAAACACCATTTTTAAAGTATGGGCTGCCAGGTGTGATTTGTTATCTCTGCCTCCGTAACGGCCTCCTGTGCAGATGCTTGGAGAAGACACAGGACACAGCCTGTCTCTATGCCACTCATTACCGTGTTTGCTCTGAGCGTGGTCTTCAGAGGAGCTTCTCTATAGCTACGCTGGACCATGGTTGTTTAACACGTGTATGCTGCTCCGACCCATCCAAAGCATTTGCTTGGAGCAGTTTTGTAAAAAGTGAGACTTCTGGGAACGCAGAGGGTTTTCAGTGACCTAATGAGGAATGAAGATGCTAATGCCCTAGGTCTGATCCTGTCATTTTTGCTCATGCTCAAAGAGTTCTGTTGACTTGGAGAAACCAGGAGCACAGGCATGACCAGGCCATGCTGCTAATGATGCTCCTCTTAGGTGTCACATTCCTTTTTGCAATGCAAGACCGAGACTTTCTGTGAATTCTTTACAAGCTGGTTCATAGTCTCAGTTAAGCAACGCATCCATTATTCATTGAGTTTATTATGACAGTTCCTAGGGAACAGATAAGAGTAGGGCTGAATTATGGTGGGCATCAGAGCCTCTGCTCCCAAATCAAGCTGCGTAGAAGAGGAGGGCAGGCAAGATGGGGAAAGGGCTGGCTGCAAGGCACTTGGTTGCAGACTTAGCCCTGTTCTCGTTCAGCAATGCATGTGCTCAAGCACCATGTGAAACGGCAGCCCGATTTCTGCTTGCCTTGATGCGGGGGCTGTGAAGAGGAACGCTGTGAAGTGTGTAAGGACATGACACAAACGGAGAGCAGAAGATTGCTCTGTTCCATTTTCTCCCTTTCTTAACTTTCCCTCTGTTTTTCCCCTCCTTTTGTACCTGCTACTTTTTCTGATCTAGCTTCTTTTTGTGTCTTTGGAAATCAGCTGGGCTACCTTGGTGAAAAGGTTACTTTCAAGGTCTGACAACGTAGAAGCTGAGGCCAGTCCTGGTGAGCAGGGGGGCCAGACGTGCATGTGAGCCAGGCTGGTGGCTCCTTGGCTCTCAGCCTTCCCGAAGGCCGGAGGAACCAGGAGGGCTGAGGCTCTCATGGGACTTGTAGTACTGTTCATTGCTGTGTCGATTTAATTTCTATAGAGTGAGCACTGAGGTATGCCGGCAGCGCCTGTGGGCCTTGTGTAGTGTGGGTGAGAGAAGCCCTGTTTTTGGGAAGGCCGACCTGCTTGGACTTACGCACAAATTTTTCACACGCATGCAGAAATCTCCAGCTGGTGTGAGTCGGATGAGCAGTAAGGAGGAAACGTCCACCAGCATTACAGGGTCTTTCTCGCTCTGCTTAGTCCTATGTGAATGGGACTCAGTGGGGCACACCGTGGTGTCACGCTGGGACACGCTGCGCAGAGAGCTGTACTGCTTGGCGTCACGCGAGCATGGGCAGGGTTGTAACAGTCTCCAGGGGAGCTCGTGTTCCCTTCGTGGGACATAGTGACCAGCATGACTTAGAACATCATGCCTTGAGCACTTTGGAGATTCTTCTTTTGGTACCTCGAGATGATCCTAACAGCAGGTGCAGGGTCACTGTAAAAGGCTTGTTTTGTAGAGTACCGCTGACTGCTGCTCTTGCTGTCCCCTGCCCAGGGCTTAGGCTGTCAATGTGGTGTCCACCCAGCCAAGCCTTCTTTTTCCCCTCTCCTTTAGAGGCATCAGAGCTTCAGCTGCCTGGAGCAGAGCCCATGGCCTCAGAGGTGCAAAGGTTCAACTGCTGTGAGCTCTGTCCTCATTTGGGCACTCCTCCTTAAGTGTACAAGGGCTTTTGATGTATAACCTAGGTATGTGCTGACTAGTGGTACTTGTAGCCAAATCTGCGCTTTACAGCTCTTCAGGGATCTGTCCTCCACGTTTCTCACCATGCCAGTTGTCATTTACTGTTTCTGCCTTAAAACAGCCTTCTACACCACGGATGCGCTGTGTGCTACAGCACTGCCTCTGTAGGTGCAGCTGCGGGGTGCTGCTGCTTTGCTGTTCCTGGCACAGAAACACAACCCCTCCTTGGGGTACTTTGACCACGGAGGAGTGCGTACAGCTGCTGCTTCACGGCTGTTGAGGTCCATTGGGCAGCGCAGGTTGTGTCAAAGTTGTATAGAGCACCCAGTGCTCTTGTGCAGATGTTGGAGTCATCTTAACTACAGATTTGCCTTCCTGTGAGCTCTACTGGTGTGGATGGATGAAGTTCAGGCTATGGGAAGTTTAGCATCTCAGTATCCAGAAGGGGATCAGCCCTTTTTTTTAATGAAGTAATGGCATTTTCTTCTTTCAGTCTACTGCTAATAAACTTGTAAACTAAAGAGAAAGGAATACATTGGGAGTAGCTCCAATGGAGCCAATAGAAATGGATATATGCAAAGGTGGAGTAAACAAAGTTGACTTCTGAGTCAATATTGGACTTTGAGACTAATCTTCCTCTGGAGGTTGGGGGGAGATGGGTTTGCCTCCATTCCTGCTAAACTCCTACAGAAAACATACCTATTTTCTTCCATTTCTATGGCATCATACTAATCTAAATCGGAGTAGCATGTGCCAAGTTATCTTTCCACAGAGAACTTGTTAAAATGCTTTTTATGGAAGTTTTCCCTATGGTTAGAGATCCTTTCAGGATTTTTCTTTCGAAGGAGCAGAGAAGGTTAGCATGTGAGTCCCTCCACACCCTGCACCAAGGCCAGCCTGCCTGTCTGAAGATGGAAACCAGAGGGGCCAGCCAGCAGGTCCCCTGAAGCACAGTGCCACCGTGTTGGCTGCTTGCAGCCGACTGCTGTGGAAGATGCCAGGGTGACACAACGGTGTGACTCATTTTCCAAGCTGCTACCTTTAAGTTATAGAAACTGTTGGCAAACACTGAAAATTAGGCCCGTAACAAAATAAATGGGTAATTGTGGCTGGGCAGTGGGGGTGAGTGCACGTGCATCAGTTAGCATATATTTTTAATTATTTTTTTTCTCCTATGTGCATTTTAGATTTCTCGTCTTGTGAACCTTTGGGAGCGAACAGGTGATTTAGAATCTGAAGGACACCTAATTCAATGGCATCCAAAATTTGGTAGCTGCCTGTTGTCGGTGCAGACTGAAGATGCATCTCATGTGCTCAAAGAGATGGAACATCATGCCATGCTGTGTACTTCAGCTGTCCAGGTAAGCAGCTCTTTCCAATCCACACCACAAGCCCTTACACTTTAGGGTAATAAAACAAGATGTCTGCATAGATGGTGATGCTTTGTCAAGACGTTCTCATCAGGAGGTGTGTGCACAGAAAGTATTTGAGGGATTTGCAATGAAAATAAAAGGAATACGCAGAATTACAGAGTGGTAGGTGTTGGAAGGGCCCTCTGGAGATCACCCAGTCGAACCCCCGTGCTAAAGCAGGTTCACCTAGAGCAAGTTGCACAGGATCACGTTCAGGTGGGTTTTGAATACCTCCAGAGAAGGAGACTCCGCAGCCTCTCTTGGGCAGCCCGTGCCAGTCTGTAACTCTTAAAGAAGTTTTTTCTCATTTTCAGATGGAACTGCCTGTGTTCCAGTTTGTGCCCGTCCCCCCAAATCCTGTCACTGGACACCACTGAAAAGAGTCTGGCCCCATCCTCTTGATACCCGCCCTTTAGATATTTGTAAGCATTGAGGAGATCCCCTTTCAGTCTTCTCTTCTCCAGGCTGAACAGACCCAGGTCTCTCAGCCTTTCCATCCCAGTCCATATCATTGGCATCCTGCCTTAGCCAACATTCAGAGTACCTAAGAATTAGGGCCAGAAGGCCCTCTGTCCCGCTGTACCCCATGCTTCTGTAAGTGCACGGAGTTGTGCTGGTTACTTGTAGGATATGAAAACTCTATAAATCTGTTTCATTTTGATGTTATGACTATCCCTTACTGAATGTTTGTGTGTGGGTAATTCTGGTTGCAAAATATCTCCTTGCTTACAATATCCTTATCAAAACTAGATGGAATCAGAACTCTCTCATATGCATTATATGGGACAAGGTCAGCAGTACTTTGTTGCGAAGAGTTTTTCCTGAGCAAGTAAGAGATTTAGCTGGCATTCACATAGATGGGTTTTGGGGTTTTTTTTTGGCAATGCATTTAGATGATTTCATATATGCATTGTGCTTAAGATTGTCAAAANACATAGATGGGTTTTGGGGTTTTTTTTTGGCAATGCATTTAGATGATTTCATATATGCGTTGTGCTTAAGATTGTCAAAAGGGGTGTTTGGAAGTCTTAGCTCTGCATTGTCTCAAGTAGAAGGCTTACAAGCCAGATGTCCCCACGGTCAAACNTGGAATCAGAACTCTCTCATATGCATTATATGGGACAAGGTCAGCAGTACTTTGTTGCGAAGAGTTTTTCCTGAGCAAGTAAGAGATTTAGCTGGCATTCACATAGATGGGTTTTGGGGTTTTTTTTTGGCAATGCATTTAGATGATTTCATATATGCATTGTGCTTAAGATTGTCAAAAGGGGTGTTTGGAAGTCTTAGCTCTGCATTGTCTCAGGTAGAAGGCTTACAAGCCGGATGTCCCCACGGTCAAACTNCAGCAGTACTTTGTTGCGAAGAGTTTTTCCTGAGCAAGTAAGAGATTTAGCTGGCATTCACATAGATGGGTTTTGGGGTTTTTTTTTGGCAATGCATTTAGATGATTTCATATATGCATTGTGCTTAAGATTGTCAAAAGGGGTGTTTGGAAGTCTTAGCTCTGCATTGTCTCAAGTAGAAGGCTTACAAGCCAGATGTCCCCACGGTCAAACTTTTTTTATTCCTGGTTTGACTGCTGGGTATTTGAATACTGCTCATATATGTGTTTTTTTGAATCTTCATTTCTGTATCAGTGAATATGAGACCAGCATTACTGTCGCCAGTACAAAGTCTTGTAAGGGTCTTAGAGTGGAAAATGCTGGATATGACCTCAGCAGTGAGGCCACTAAGTTCTGGGCTGTTTTAGAGATGCCAGTGATATAGACTGAGATGGTACAGATGTGCACCATTCATTCCTTTGCCATCTGCTACACAACAGGAGCAGCAGGACGTTTCTACAAAAAGCAAGTTCCCCTTTCAGATCTCTATGTTGCTGTATAAAACACAGAGCATCCTCTTTCACTTCTAGAAGGAAATGAACCTAAACAGAGCAGCAACTATGCCACGGCCTCTAGGCTGATGACCAGTGTCATTATCCTTTAAGGGCACATTAACAGCAACCTTCAGTTCAGAGGTGTTGATTCGTATCTCTTCCATGTGTTCCCAGAGTAGGGACAAGGCATAGATCCTTGTTGTGTTGCTCAGTGCTGCTGGACCAGGCAGTGTCAATGGGAAAAATGTTTGTTCTGATGTTGGCCTGTCTTCTGGACAGAGATTTGGAGAGGACGCAGTAAAGGTGACGTTGCATGTAAATGCAAGCTACCAGACAGAAACAACTCTGAGACTGTAGGCTTTCTTTCAGCCAAATGATGTTAATAGATCCCACCCTCCAGTGCATGCTTTAGAGGAAGGCAGAGTCTTCATAATAGACCAAAATAATGGACTTCTATTTGCACCATAATAATCTCTGGGAAGACATTTATCACTGATTAACATATGCCCAGAAGCGCTTGCAGTGAATAGGCCTTATAGTTTTGTCTTCAGCGTACTGCAGACATTTGGTCGTATCTTCAGCTGGTGAAAACTGGCATTGCTTTGTTGCCTTTCCAAGTCAATTTACAATGAGTGAAAATTGGTCCTTCTGTTCTCCTTCACATGAAGGTCATGTAACTTTTGTGGCTTTGTGCAATATGTTCTTTCTAAAGAGAAATGAATGTGCAGTTGTCTTTTATTTTGCAATGATCTTCTAAAGTACCAGTTCAAAGATTGGGAGTGCTTGACACACTTTCCACCCATTTCTTTCAAATTAATAATCCTCTGTTTCTTCTCACATGATCTGTTGGTCCTGTGAGGGTTTGAGCTTTGATGGAGGAGGAGTCTTTGAACAGCAAGAGAGGACTGGAAAATCTGGGGAACTTATGTTTTAAAGGCTTTGATATTGTTCTGGTACTCTATCCTACTGTTAGGCTGTTTCAGTATTTCCAGTCTCAAAGGGTCATTTCATAATAGATATGGGAAGGATTCTCACTCGGCTTGTCTGCAGTTTTTGTAGTTGCTTGTGGAAGACTGTAATAACTTGCCCACTAAGACTACCAGTACCTTGTTTTCAACAGGATCTAAGAGCAAGATGCTTCAAAGGAACAATGTAGAAAGCTGGAGGAGAACCAGCCCCCACGGAGGAAAGATCTCATCCTAAAGCCTCAGTAAGAGAGCTGGGAAGCAGACGTTTTTCCATCACTCCCCTTTCTTCTCTGTGATGATTAAGAGCATCAGCTGCTACTCACTGTGAGCAAAGGTTTAAGAATTTCTCTTACAGATAGTGGAGACGTGAGCTGTTCTGCAGACCTACTGAAATCAGGACTCCGCTTCCTGCACAGTCAGGCTTTAAATCAAATCCCCCAGCACGGCAGGGAAGAGAGTTGTTAGCTGGGCGTCCTCCAGACCTGCCTCCAAAGGGATCCGAAAGATGAGAGCTCAGAGTGCTCTAGGAAGCTGGAGGATTCTCAAAGCATTTACAGGAGCAAACTGGCTTGAGAGGGTTTCAGGCACTGCAGGCATCGAGGAGGAAAAGTCCTCTTTGAAAGCCGGTGGAGTTTGGGCTCCAGAAGCCAGCAGAGGTTTTCAGAAACCACTGCCTTTTCTGAGAAGGAAACCACAGAGTTTAAAGGATGAATCCACAGCAGCCCCCAAGCTGTGGATAAAGGCAGAGTATCTTTAATGTCCAAGCCCAACAAGCCTGACACGAGTAGTCAGGAGCAGAAAGGGTCTTACAAGACAGGAGCCTAACTGTTTGAAGCACATCTGTCACAGAGTAGCTGGAGAAGAAACCAGCAGTTTCACAAGCAGCAGTAGGAGTCAGATCTGCTTTCTAACGTGTCCTTCTGGGTGCTCCCTGGTGTCGAGGGAGAGTCAGTTTATGAGCCCTTCCCCTAGTAGGGACACCAACAGAGAGTTTCTGCTCCATTTGACCCCCAGTTTTCTCAAAATTCATAGGAACTTGGTGTCTTGGTGGCTTCTCTTCTTGTTCCAATTCCAGTTGAAATTGGACAACGATTCCCAGGGGCGACGGGGCACGTGGTGTGACCACACATACGGGTTGTCTGCCTTATGTATGGGGAGGAAATGGCTGCAGATCACTTCTCTGGTGGAAGGTGCCATTTTCATAGGTCCGATGTCCAGGAAGAATCACCTTTAAAGAGAAAATAATGACTGCCCTGTGACACAGAGTGCATCTGTCAGTGCTGTTTCCCTTGAGGCAGTCAGTAATTCGTCTCAAAGGTCTTGTTTGCACTTGATGCTGCCTCAGAAATCCTGAGTCACCCTTTACCCGAACTCACCCTGATACATCTGTTTACTCTATAGTTGTATGACGGTTGGGAAAGTCCTCAAGTACAAACAAATTCGAAACTGGCTCCTTCCTAAAAACATAGTCCTGCTGCTGCTTTTATAATGAGAAAGCAGGTTGGATGTCAAAGTCCTTGTTAAGAGACAACTGTGTGTCAGCCCCGACATTTCTCGGGTGTTGAGACACAGTTTAGTTTTGCTGTCTGCTTGTGCTCGGGATCTCCTGGCTGTTAAACTCCAAGAGAGCCAACACAGAGTTACGCCTCCAAGACATTAAGTACAAATTACATTTATGTCAAACAAACATCTTGGTCTACTCCCTTGGTCCCTGCCCTGGAAACGGTTATAGGTCTGTATCAGTGTTGAAGAACCTCATGAACAATTTCTTTCCTATTTTTGACTTTCCAGGGTATTTGGGGCCGTGTTCAGCTCAGCTCTGGCCTACGTTTGCTGCTGTCTGTGTACATGCGTGTCTGTGTCACTTGGATCACTCTGTCTTTGCTGTGGGTTAAGAGTGTGTACACAGCTAGTTGCGGGGGTCAGCTGAAGTGCATTTACTGCATTGTTCTGCAGTAACTTGGTCACAAATGCAAGCTCTGAAGGGCATCAAGCAATTGCGCTTATCAGTAGGAGCCTTGGGGCTCCCTCTTGTTATTGGGCCCTTTTCTAAGTTATCTTCAAAGTCAGTCATCGCTGGCGGTTCTGAGAGCTTACAGACAATAGTTTGAGTATTCATTAAGCTCTTAAGTACTTAAACAGTGAAACCTCTACAGAAACACCTCTGAAGACGAAAAATATAACTGCCTGTAACAAAACTGTCCTGCTGGTAGCCATAAATCGGTAGGTTTTTAGTAGCTTTTGATGAGCATTTTAATGGGACCTATCAATCTAACTGCATTTAAAGTTTCAGCCATTGTTACATTACCTGAGTGATCGCAAATCCTCTGACGGCAGAGATAACTTGAGAAAGATTTAGCAGGATACGACCTGAGCTGAAATTGTGACCTGACAACTGTGGTGTCTCTAGCAACTGCCTGAAGTCAGTAGTTTGCATCTTTCCAGGATGCACAGAGACTACACTGATGCCATTTTGTCTTTTGTGGCAGCTCAGCTATTGATCTTCTTATGTCTCCTACCTTCATTTTCTACCTATAGGCAATAGTATTCAGTCCTGTCATACCTGGCCCAGGAGACATGGAATAAAAATGCAGGAGAGAAACTAGCAAAGCAGCCTATGAGCCATCCTCATTAGGAATTTGGGATGGTATAAAATTTGGGCAGCCACTGCCAATTCTTGATCATATAATTCATTTTCCTCTAGTGATGGATGCAACACAGCTACCTGAGAGTCTTACCTTCTTTATTTTGCTTCTGTTTCAAAGCTGACAGTAAAGGAAAGTATCCATTAACATCCTGTGGCTTAGGAACTTGAGGAAGTATCAACTGAGAGTTTTAGTCACTTATCTTCAACCAGCTATCCCAAAGGCCGTTTGAGCTGTAAAGCCCATCGATCACATTGGCTACTGATGGCAGTGCCACTGCTGGAGAAACATCAGTCAAGCTGGATTATCCAAGTCAAAGCCAGAGACAGCTCTTGTGGGAAGTGATTGAGAAACTCTCATATCTTAATTCCTCACTGCGTAGGAAATAAAAAGGGGCTATTGCATGAAGGGGGTGGGAATGCCCTGTTTCTCATTATCTGAATGCATGGTCTTGAAAGAGAGGGTGGAGCCCTAGTGCAAAGATAAATCATATTAATGCATTTTGTTTCCCTGGTTTTGCCTTCCAGTGCTCTCTTCTGGGAGCTGGAGACCGGGGGCTTTGCACATGAGCTCTTACACATGGCTTGTAGTAAGGGTGGGTTGGGTTTTTGCAATGAGAAAGAGCCAGGCACGGGGAAAGGGAAAAATCACACCCAAAAAGTGGAATGAAAGCTATTTACTGTTAAGACAGCGACCACTGTGACTTTGTAGGTGCAAAGGTAGGCTCGGACCTCCGCCTGTATCCAGCAGTGTTGGCCCTGCCCCAGGTGCTGGCAGAGTGGCTGGCGTCGAGAGCCATCACGGTGCAGAGCTGTCACTAAGGCTGACAGATTGACTGTGCCACGGGGAATGGATGTGACTGATGGCATCTGTCCGTGATGGTGGTGGGGATCCCCTCCTGGGAGCGAGCAGCCCTGGCAGTTTAGCTCAGGGCGCAGTGGGCTTGGGAGCTGCACCTTTGGTAGGGCGGGAGGAGCACCTGGAAGCGTCTTTGGGGCACACGTGTGAGTAGAAGGCAGTGATCTGCACTGGCCCGTGAGATGCGCTGTGGTGCGAGTCAGTCACCAGCCCTGTCTCTTGGCTCAGTTCGGAACATAAAGCAACTCACAAGACTTTAATTTTTTTTTTTTTCCCCTATTGAAAACCAGGGTATTTTGGTAGGTGTGTATGTCCCAAAAGTAGTATTTCTATCAGGACATTTTAGGGCTTTTGGAGGGGGAGGGCGTCTGTGAGAGGAGGAACGTAAGCAAAATGCATGGATTTTGCTAACCAAACCCCATCTTTTCCCACACCTCTACCTCCCCGGGGTGGGGCTCCTTGGGGAGGGGGTATATGTGATTCACTTGGATTTTAGGAAAGAAAACTTACCCGGGAACCAAAACTTCCTTCAGAAAAATACTGATAAATCTTTTCCAGTTCCACAAAACATTCCTCAGAAGGCAGGAAGCAATTCCTTTCCTCCCTCCCCGTGGTTAAACAAGGCTGAGCAGTGGACGGGCAAGACGAAGCTTGATGGTGGCGAAGGGCCCCGCGTGCCTTGGGGCTCACAGGCGCAGTCTCAGCTGGCAAAAGCCAACAAGCTCCCACCTGTGCCTGCAGTGAACCAGGAACTGCAGCATCGGGAGCATGTCCCAGAGACAGCTCGGTAAGGTCTGAACAGGAAGACAGAGGTATTTACTGAAGGCCAGGGTCTTAAATCTGTCTTCAGGTAGAACTTTACACAGAAATCCCCTGAAAACCGAGGAAGTAGCATCCTTTTTGGACCCATGGGAGAATGTTCAATACCATCTATGTCAGTTAAGCAGGTAGGTGAATTTGAATAAAAGAACGGCACAGCTCAAAATACACAGCTGTAGCTTGCCCTGTGTGGTCTGGTAGTGCCAAGAAAGCCTCTGAAAAGCTGTTCAAGCTCCCCTGGTAGCACACTTTTAGGAGCGCTGACACAAGGCGCAGCTGCAGTGCAGGTAACGCGCTCTTTCCCTCCTGCGTAACTTCGTCACTGGCTACTTTGCCCCTCATCAGTTTTGATTAAAGTCTTTCAAACTGCATTAAAAATGGAAAGAACGGTGCTATTAATTTTCACGGCTGCTGATTACAGTAGGCATGTTGCATTAGGTAGTTCAGTGGTTAGGTCAAGCTGTGGCGTCATTATAATAAGAGACGTGCTGTGCAAAGAGAAGTGAGCTAGGTTCTGCTCCGTGGTGGCTTCTCCACTCCAGTGGGTTTTGCAGGAGTAGTTTGTCTTGCGTGCCCCATGGACAGGACATCACGTCACAGTGAGTGACTTCCATAATTGCTACTGGTGTTGGCTGTCTTGGCAGAGAGGCTGAAGACTGAACGCACCATGGGGAATGAGCTCTGCGCTTGCTCTAGAAGAGACCTCTTTAGTTAAGGGTCAGGGCACACGGACAGGCAGCGGTAAAGGGGGAGCTGCTGTGGACAGACAGCTGACGTCAAGCTGCAAGGCTGCTTGTTGCAGCGTATTTCACTGTAATTTAAAACGCAGGTGTATTTTTAATGCTGAAAAGAAATACTGAAAGAAAGCAACAGGACCAGGGTCTGAAATAAAAGGTCGCAAGAAATCAAATGAGCAGCTTCCAAGAGCTACATGTCTGGGTATTGCTCTGGGTGGAAGGTGGCTTATTTTCCAGTATTAGCTCTCAGCTTATGCCCCAGAGTAGTGAGACCATGAACATTGGAGCGTCTATGCTGGCCCTGGCCGAAGGCTCACCTTAACCCAGTACCCTGTCCCTGCCTGTGGCCAGTAACACGTGCTTGGAGGAAGTGCAAGAGAGAAACTGTTCGTAGTGTGGTCCTTCCTCTGACATCATCTCTGGTCCTTTGTCCCATCTTCTGACATCAGCATCCTGGTGATTTGTGGTGGACCTTTCTGCCCTTTGTGTGCCTGCAGACCTCAGCCATCTCTTTTCTGAGCTGAAGCATGCTCCCACAGGGAGACAGGAGCGGTGCAGTTTGCAAAATCACGGGTCAGTTGTCTGTCCTTTCCAAGAGAGGGTGGTGAGACCCCCCTACAGGAATCATGACTTAGGTGCATGACTGTGGTGGCTTTAAAAAAGGAAGGCTTTACCCTCCTTTTCTCTAGCCTTTCAGTAATACTTTCTGAGATCACGCATGCCTTCGTGACCATTCCCGAGCCTCGAGCTGGCATTTTTAAAGCACTAGGGGCAGCAGCCCCGAGCAAAATGACGGATGACTGTGAGAGCAGAAGGAAGCACGATGTTCGCGAAGTGAACTGCATGTGCAGGTAGACGCTTCTTACTTTGTACTTTGCCAGTATATCGTTTGTGTTCTCAGAGCACGGCCGGTGTCCCTTTGGTGCACATCTGCTTGGTCTGCCTTGGAAGTGACCTGACTGCAGTGAGCGAGACGAGCAGAGCAGAGCGTTTCCAGATTCTTGTCGTATTTGAGAACTGTCGGAGTTACTGGCTGGTTTACCTGAATGCTGTGCTAGAAAGAAACAGGAAACATTGGTTTGAGTTGTAGATTGCAAGTGTTTCAGAATGACCTTGCAATCTCTTGCACGCGGAGTCCGCCGTGTATCAGACACTGGTGCTGTTAAGTGACAGCAGTGTAATCTGGCCCTGGGGTTATCCCATGTACATCCCCCGCTCGTTTTGTGGTTTTGAATTTCCCTAAACCATTTTTCCCCCTAAACTTAAGCAGGGAAGATGAAATTCCCCTGTGATGCACTTTTATTCCTTTTTGTCGATGTTATTGTCTCACTGAGAAAATGAATTTGATCATGAAATACCATGTTCCCATTTCTCGGCTCCTCCCCTCTGTGTCTGGAGAGCTCTGTCCCCTTTCGTTTCGATATAAAGCTCTTTTGGTAGCTCGGGTAGGTGTCGCACAGCACATGTATACAAAGGCACGTGCTACCTATAGACTACATAGCTGCTTCTGCTTCGCTGAGAACAGGTGAATTTCTACCTGTTAATCAGAGCTGCAATAAGGACTGGATTTCCAGTTCTTGCGTTCGTTTATCGAAGTTGCTATTATTTACCTAAGCACAAGCCTTCTTCCTGCCCTTGGAAATTTTCACTGGGTCCATTCACATAGGGCTTCAGGATTTGGCTTTATCTGTTCAGACCGGCCTTGCTGGTCAGCGTTATTCAATCCACTTTGATTCAATAACAGAGTTAAGTTGGCGACTCTGAACTCTCCTCCCCAGGGCCCAGGCTCTGACACGGCAAAAAACACACCATGTGGGTGACACGTTTAGGTCTGGCGCTCGGATTGACGTCTCTCTCCTCCACGGACGTGAGCTAGTCTTTGTCAGAAAATGAAAAAGGACAGCAGTGTAAATAGAAATGCATTCATTTAGGTATCTGGGCAATATCCGTAGAAGTAAAATGATGGAAAACGTAAAGCGGAGTTAGGGAGGTGGCAGCAGTAACCCCACGGGCTTCACAGAAGATGAGCTGTGCATTTGGAGGAGAAGAGCAGAAAGAAGTGCTGAGGTATTTAGACGACTGGTCTGTTTTGCTTTGTGATGGACGAGGGATGGTATAAAGGGGAAGGCAGGAGGCAGAACAGCTTTTGTGTTTGGGCATGGGCTGGGAGAAATAACATGCTGTAAATATTGCAGCTGACACGGCAGAGGCCCATTTGGCCAGGAATATAGGGCAATAAATGCAGTCAGGTGATTCAAGGGTGTTGTGCATGAGTCTGCCGGGTAGTTAGGCAAGAGCTGATCAGGAAATAATTATGGCTGATAAGGGGAGCTTGTAAGGAGGCCAGCACCTTCTGTGACCATGAAAGGTTTTAATGATTAACTGTTATGGAAAAGCTAGAAGCACATTCTCCCCTTTCTTCGAAGTCATGCCCGACTGCTCTCCTGCATCATTAACTTCAGTGCTGCTCTGCCAAACGGCAGACTGCTGTGCCGGGGCTTTGCTGCTGAGCGTGCACCAGCTTTAATTCAGGACAGCCTCTGGGATGGGAATGGGGAAGCCGGTTGCTTCTGAGAAGGGCACGTGTGGCAGAGTGCTGTATCTGCCCGGGTGCCTGGATCTCCTGGAGTGAACTCCTGGAGGAATCCCTACCGCTCCCGGGGAAACTGCCAGAGATTGCTGTCCCCTAGATATTGCAAATGAAACCCCACGGTGGCAGTAGGCTCATGTGTGGGTGGGTGACAGAAAGCTGTGTGGCTTGAAAATGGATTTGGGGAAAAGATGCAAGAGGGGAGGAGAGGGGAAATCTGTGCTTTGAGTATGTGCAGCAGGATGGCTCAGGTGCTTCAGGGACGGGTGCACCGCCAGACACAGACTGCAGCTTCCTGGGACCTGGCCTGGGTACTGTTTTTTAACATCTGCTCCTCCTTTCTGTTTCGTTATGCAATGATGAAAACAGCAGATGTCAATAAAAACAGTTCTTGCCAATGCGATGTTGAATTGACAGTCTGCGGGTATTCCCCTGCTGCGGCATTTACAGCACAATATGGGCCTAATATTTTGCCTTACTTGTGCTGCGTGCGCCGGCTGCCTGGGCTCACACAAGACAAGTGAGCTACCACCGTCAAAACTTCGTTCCCCAGAACTGGGAGTAGTGGTCCGGACCGGTGGGCTCCCATCTTCTGAACCACTTGGGCCCTGTTTACAAGGTGCTGTAAGCACAGGCTTGCACCTTATGGCAATGGCGCGGGAAGGTGAAGAGCTCACAGGCCCTGTTAGGTGTAAATGATGGTCTCAGGACAAATGAGATTTGTGTATTCTGGCTCTGTATATCCCTAGGGTTGGCCGAGGGAATGCAGGGCTGGGGACTGCACAGCAAGCTGGCCTTGCCTCACGTTGGGTCAGCCCTTTGCGACGTACCGCAGAGAGAAGCACTGTCCTTTGCATGATAGCTGTTTCTTCTGTCCGCAGCTCTGCCTGTAACAGCGAGGGCAGAGCTGTGCCCGGTGTTTGACAGGCACCGAACTAGCAGTCTCCACGTTCGCTCCGTGTAAGGAACTGGCCCTGAATATTAAGATGGTGGTGGTATTAAATATAGACAGTGGGAATGGCGCTGGAGCAGTAGTCTGGATCTCAAACAGACTCCTTTGCATCCTTACTGTACAGCCGTTATCATAGTGTTCGCTAATTGATTTGACTTGATTAATGCTAGCTAATTAATTTTTATTAAATAAGTTTCATTTAGTGACTCGTGTGGTTAGGCACAGCTATAAAACTCTGCACAGTCAGTCTGCAATTAGCACAGATTTTCCCTGCTCTGATATGCCCCTGGCACGACAAGGTGCAGGCAGGATAAGGCGCTGCCAACCCCGTGGACCTGCCGTGCTGGACCCACAGGGCACGTAAACGTGTGCCGTCAGGCCGGGGGAGTGGGAACAAATCCACGGGCTGTGGCTGGGACTGTGCACAGCCTGCGAGTAACTCCTGTGTCGGTCTGCGCTGCTGTACGTGTTGGATAACCTTGGCCGAGATACAGACTTCATCGTCATTTCTGAGAAAATTACGTCATTAATATATCATCTGTAATCGATAAGCCGTGGCCCCGATTCAGCAAGACGCTTAAATACATGGCTGATATCCATCACAGTGTCTGGTACCTTGATGGGTTGTTGGGGTTTTTTTTTGTCTTTAAAGAGCCTGCTTTTGCATTTAAAATGGGATTTGTGCTGAACTAAGGCTTTTGTGCCTACGAAGAGCAGCAGCCATGGCCTGACCACAAGGTGCCACGTGCTCACCGTGTAAGTAGGATCTCAAAGCTGGGAAATGCCATTGTGCGGAGAACAAAAAGCCAAGAAAAGGGAGAGACCGTTACCAAACAGCGCTTTTGGCCTCTTGCGGCCCTCCTTACCTGCACAGAAGGCTGATGCAGAGATCCCAGGTTACGGAGGGAATGGTGTGAATTCGATTGATTTGCACTTGGCTCTCTTTAGTGGTGGGCGAGCACATGGCGTCCAGGAGTCGAGGGGAGAGAGAGAACTTATGAACGGGCAGAGAAGTGGTTGGTGACTTCTTACAATACGTACTGGAGTGAGATAGGAGCTCTGACTTATTTTCCATGTACAACTTAAATGAATCCTTTCAAGGCCCTATTTGATTCTTTTGTCCTGAACAAACATTTTTATTTTTAAAAATGTGTAATTTTATTTGAAAGTGTTTCTTCTATTTGAAGGCTGAGTTAGGAACAGTCATGAGGCAATTGTTCATTAGGCTTGTAGCTGGGTTTCATTTATTTTTCATTCTGTTCAGCTTGGATAGCTTTTAATCAGTTTAATACTTACCCTCTCATTTCACTAATTGTTATTTATTCCATTCAATTATGTATTTTACAAACAGGCACTTCCCCTCGCACGTCTCCTGTAATGACCCCGAGAAAGCTGAGGAAATGGAGGCAGAGGGTTTCAAACCACCTTGAGGACATCTTCTAGTGACCGCCTTGTGTGCTAGGAGGACTGGGATCCTCCAACCACTGAGATGCTTTTGGGAAATTACCTCTAAACTGTGCTTAAGCACTGCAGTAAAATCTCAATTAAGTAAGTACTTAAGCAGAAGCTTACTTTAAAGCACGCCGCCAGTCTTACCCGTACTTGACAAACCATGCGCCTGGAGTTCAGTTACTACCGTCAGGCTTCGGGAGTGCCTGGACCATTTGCCTGCTGGGAGGCTTTGCGGTAGGCGTGTAGCAAGGAGGGACAGCCTGAGCTTCAGATGTTGGACTGGTATCACCTGGAATTGTTCTGTTGACTTGGAGGGAAGCGGTATGATTTATGCATCCATCAGAGGTACTCGCCAATGGTTTGGGTTTCGTTTATTATTGTAGCACCAAGTGAAGAACTGCAGGGACTTAAGGTCACCTCCCTACATGCAGGCAGCCGCTTCTGGCCATGAGCTGCATCTCTGTGTTACCTGGCGGGGAGACAGAAATTTACCCAAGTTAGGCAAATTTGGCAAAACAGCACCGAGGCTTGGTGGCTGAAGAGCGATGAACTCTGTATGGAGCCAGACGGAGAGCAGGGGTTCAGCCCTAGCACGATGAGCCCTGACACAGGGGGTGGGTGCAGTCCCGCAAGCACAACCATGTGGTTTTTGGATCCCAGCCGTAAAGTCAGAGCGTGGTCACACATCTGGACCACCTCTGTCCTCTCTTCAGACAACTTCCTGGCTGTGACCTGCTTTGGTCAGGGCCTGATCCTGGCCTGAAAGGAGTCGATGGAGAGGTCAGCACTGACTCTGCCACAGCCCTTCCAAGCCTTGGCCTCTCTGCTGAGTCTCCCAAAGGAGCTACAGCACTGACAACATTGCTGGCGGCTGCCAAATATGCTGTTTTTCCATCCCAGCCTCACACCATCATCGTCCTGGCTCAGCAGTCCAGTCTCCCTAGTTACATAACTGCAGAGCTAGGACAGGCACGGCACAATTTTGCCTTACGCTCATTGATCCTGGCGTAGTGCTCAGTGTTTAACATGACAAAAAGCTGTTTGCAAAGTTACGGCAATTAAATTCTCTAATTGTCTTATTTTTTAGAGATGCTGAGTCTCTGGCATGTAAGTGGGTCACAAAAGTAGCACTGTTTAGCACTGTCCCTTTTTCAAAGTGTGCTCATACGGGAATATACCCTGCCCAGCTTTCCACTGCCATGGCACAAGGAAGAGAGATCGACGTAGCACCAAACCCTTTCTCCTTTCCCAATAAATCATTTTGTCCGGTGGTACTGACTGCTGTAAGGGTTAGCGTGCCTAAGAGGCCTAAAGCAGAGCTCACAGCCGCTTGAGTTGCATGGAGTTTGAGGGGCTCTCTTTAGCATGCATAAAACCAAATTAAAAAATCAAGAGCCATCCTGCCCCAGGGCCAGCTGTTCTTGCTGCACCCTGTCACCCCACCGCTTCCCACCACACCACCCGCAGAGCCGGTGCGGCCATGGCACTCTCAGTTCCTCTCTTGTGGGAAAGCTCTAAGGTGGTTTTGCAGCCGATGAGCACTTCCTTGGGGGAACTACGCGTAGGGAGGTATGGTCATTTTGCTCTTAGCCACAGCTGATGGCTGAGCTGAAACCAAGTGATTCAGAGTTTGGAGAGTGATTCAGAGTCAGGCTCTGGGAGAAGCTCCCCTAATTCTACATTTAGCTAAATCCAAGGGCATTGAGAGTCAAGTTGGCAGTTATATCTCCCTTGATTCATCTCCTGAAGTGGTCAGACATGATGTGATCTATCCTAGGATAGATGGTTTAGTTCAAATGTAGACAAATTTGCCAGCGTCCCAGTATCTTGGCTTC
Organism: Steatornis caripensis; assembly: GCA_013398225.1. Taxonomy (NCBI): domain Eukaryota; kingdom Metazoa; phylum Chordata; class Aves; order Caprimulgiformes; family Steatornithidae; genus Steatornis; species Steatornis caripensis. The sequence goes on along the minus strand of VZSC01005227.1, from coordinate 196,030 downwards.
TGTACACCATCTTCCTGTGATTTCAGTGGCCTTGGGGCCAAGCACCTAATGATGATGAGAGGGGCCCTTCTTGTGCTTAACACAAGTCTAGAAATACACCTTACTTGACAGTTAGATTTGGAAGCCGAAATCAATCCCCTGCTACTTTTTATTTATCAGTCATCTCTGCTGAAGCACCAAAATGTTAAAGGAAAGTGACCCTCCATGAGCTGTGGGAGTTTAGGCCACCAGGATCGATTTTGGACAACACTGGAAGGAATAAATACGAAGGGCTCATAGCCTCGTGTCACACCTGGAGATGGCTTGCGTTGACCTTGCTGAGAGCTGTTTGGTGCTGTGTGTGATGGGGGACAGAGTCTGTGTTATAGCTGGCACCAGCTGTTGGGCAGTTATAAACTCAAAACTAGAAAAGCACTGTAGAGCCAGGAGGGTTATTTCAGCCCTCGAAGCATCCTCTCCTTCACAGTGTGGAGGCACAAGCCAAGACCAGCTAGGAAGGGCTAACTCTGTAGTAAAGGAAAGAGTAAACACTTTGTCTTTGAGCCTGACAGCCTTCAAAATTTTCGCAGTGCTGGAATTTGCCTTAAAAATGGGGGAAAAGAGGATTTTGCTGGATTAATATTTCCCCAAACTTGGTTCAGCATGCTTTTATTCGATTGAGAAGTTAGGAGAGCCTGGCACGGCTGGACGTGAAGTCATGCGTTCGTGGTGTTCATGAATTCTGTTATGAATGTATGGAAAATGTGTATCATTATTTCAACTCCCGGTGCTGGAAATAGTGCAGATAAATGACTGTGAGTCAGAAGAAGGTGAATCAGTGTAAGTTAGCTCTACTGCCAATCGTTTAAGAGCACAGATGTGACATGGGCAATTATTTGGCTAATTAGAGTAGACCTTTGAGCATTGAAATCCAGGGTTTTCAAAGGAGCCTAGCAGAATTAGTTACTTATGTCCTTCTGCTATCTGTGGGAGGTGAGTACATACTTCCTTTAAATGCTCAGCTTAGGAGAATACCCAAAGCATTTTATTCAGATGTTAAGGGAGCAGCATTTCCCCTGGATGCGTGGACAGTGTGTTCCTAGCAAGAGGGACAGAACACCTCTAGACAGAGGCCTGCAGCCTGAGCCAGCCCCGGCTAGTGCCCGCTTCAGTCCTCCGCTCACCCTGAAGCCTAGCAGAAGTACTTCAGATGCTCACCCGAGGGTGTGAGTGGGAAGAGCCTGCTGGCCCCGAGAGCACAATGTCTGCAGTGTGGTCTAAGGGTGGCAGCTCTCTCCCGTAGTCCTTGCCAACACCACTTGGAGAGGACATCTAAACGTATGAGCAACGGCAGTGCCCAGTATAAAATGCGGGAGGGCAGGCAGCTAGTCCTGCGTGAGAGGTCAGACAGAATTAGGATGGTTTCTATTTGCTCCACTGACGTACGAAGTGGCTCTTGTTTGTCCAGCAGTAAAGTTGCGCGTTTCTCAAAGGCGAGCTGCGTGTCAGAAGTGTTCACTCAGACACTGATGCTTCCAGCAGAATGTGCCGCTGCGTCCCTGACTGCAGGAGCCACTGTAAATCTTTGCAGCCTATTGATTTCCACCCCGCTCCCCTGTCTTTCCTCCCGCACTGGTGCTGTGGATGTTAGCCGGGCAAGAGTTAAACGCAGTCATGGAGCTGTTGGCTTATCTTTGAAAGTGGTAGGAGACATGTACCTCTGATGTTGTGGAGGATCCCATTTTCTTGCTGGCAGCACAGCCTGCTCCAATTAGAATACAAAGGCCTGGAGTCAGTCTGTCCCCTGCTGCAGTGGTGGCACTGTCACTGCGTTTGTGGTAAGTAGAGCAGTTTCAGTGCCAGTCACCTCTCTGAATACAGCCTTGCAAAGACCTGTGCAAAGTCATTGATTTTTCTTCAGCCTCTGCGTGTTTTCCCTCTGTGAGAACACGATGCTGGCAGGACAGGCCCGCCTGTAGAGGATTTTCTTCCACTTGGGCTCCAGCCAGGCAAGATCCTAAGTGCTGGCTGCTTTATGGCTCATCTAGAGCAGCAAAGCTCAGTGTTTTCTCCTTCAGTTCACCTTCTCCGCACAGGGATGGCCTGCGGAATTGTTTAGTTTTTTTTTTTCTGTGGAGCGGGTTTACCCAGGGCAGGCAAAGGAGGAATGGAAGCACCTGCGTGAAATGGGTGTGATGGTCATGTCTTAAAGGCTGTTGCACGAGGCAGTGCAGACACACAAGCACCAGAACTGGGAGCGTTAGCTGGGATGCTACGCTCTCTCTCACCAAAGTGCCTTCATGTGTTGGGCCAGGAATCGAGGCAAAGGGGCTGAAATGGTATTAAGGCCACAGTGGAAGTGAGCAGCAGGTTTGGGATCTTGGTCATGTTCCTAAAAGGCAAGGCTCTTTAGTGTTGCAGGGTATTCCCGTGTTGCTTCTGTTCTCAGGAGCTTTTCCAGGCCAGTAGTAATGCAAGTGTAGGTAACAGCCCTTGATGAGACCCACTTGTTAAGGCCATGCTTGAAGCCATGTACAAATCTAGCATTCTTTGCAATAAATTATGCATCAGAGAATTGTACTGTAGGCGAACCAACTCCAAAGGCTGACGAAGGGTGCCAGGAACTTGTTGTTGAGAGAGAACTCAGCCTGACCTGAAAGCCCTGCTCGGGAATCACTTGCTGCCCTAGCGAGTAGGCAGGACCCTACTGAGGTCCCACGCTGTGTTATAGAGAAGGTCATCCAAAACCAAGACTTCCAGTTGCTATCAGGGAATGAAACCCAGGCCACCCCAGCTTCTATGGCTCTGCTCATTTCCCAGTGAGAGACCTGTGCCCAGTTATGCCATCAAGTTCTTGCATGGTTCATGGGTCCCATCTTGGGAATTCAGCAGCTAGAATGGACTGAGCAGCTTATTTGAAATCCCTATGCACCGCCCTGTAATTAAGAATAAGAGAAGAGGTTTGCTATTAATTAGCTTTCATTGACCCACTTTTGACCCTCCAAATGCTGTTGCGGTGCACTAGGTCTCTGAGAAAGCATGTCATCCTCTCTGGGGAGAGATTAATCTTCGTTACTGCTTCTGCATTAGCTTGGCGCTCTTCGTTAGTTTCTCATTAACGTTCTGGCAGATCAGAGCTGCCAACTGAGGAAGTAACATTGACACAGAACATTGTTAGGAAAATACAGCGCTTTCATATGGTACAGTAATGGCCCAGGGCACTGCTGCCCAGGCATTGTGGCAAGGCGCTGGCCACTGCACATGAGCTTGTAGTGGCAAACGATGGCCACGGGTAGCATGGCACGTGCACCAAGTCGTGTTAAACCGTATTGGGTTTGTTCCTCTCTTCACCTAGACTGGCATCTCCCCTGATTGTCACATCCGTGTGTTGTTTCAAGCCACCAGAGTTTCTGGGTCATGCTTTGGCTGAGTTTCCACTGCCCGCTGTTGCAGGGCAGCCTCTGCTTACCTCCATGGAAGGATGCAGCTGTCACACTGAGGAGTAGTTAAGGTACAAGCCCAGATTTCCTAAGTCCCATTAATCAGGATACAACCCTGTGATTTTTCACCCAGGTTGAGAGGGGAGGAATCCAGTGGAGGCCGTCTGATGGATATTTTACCAAAGTAAGGAGCAAGTGGACACCCTCCAGCAGGTAGCCTTAAAAATAAATTCCAACTGACATTTATCTAAAGAAAGATCAGCACCAAAAAATCACATTGTTTTGCTGCTCCATCACCTCGCTGTGGCATCTAAATTAGGAGAAGGGCTTCAGTTAGTTTCTCCCTACTACACTCATACGGTGTTGCAAAAGTTTGCGTGGCTGTTGGCTGTGCTGCGGTCCTGCTATGAGAACAACGCTGATAACAAGGAATAATGGAATGGTGTTTGTTGCGAGTCCCAGCTGCAGGTCACAGAGAGCTTCTGCTCCTCCAAAGGGGTGACCCTCACAGCCCATTCTGCAGGGGGATAAAATGAATCACTTCTAGTGACTTGCTGGGAGTAGGTGAATGAGTCAGTGGACAAGTCAAGAGGCCAGGTCTCCTGGCTCCCCGGGCTGTCTGATGTACTCAGCTCTAGACTTTGGAGAGCAGAGTACATTGCTGGAGTCACCTGGAAGTAGCGTGACAGATGTAGAAGTGCAGCCCGCTGTTCTCTCGCAGCTACTTCAGAACGCTGCAAATCATTATCTAGAAGTGATTCATTTCTGCACGAGTGCTGCAGATGAGATCTGTATCAGGCTTACAGCAGTCTGTTGCAATGTTACACTGAGTTTCATTGAAGGTCCTGGATCGAGGGATTGTCCTTTTCAAAAGCACATTGCAGTTGCTGAAAGAACCTGCTAAATGCAGTCCTTGAAGGCTCCAAAATACAAGGGAAATAAAAAGACCCATACATGTAAAAAAGAGAAAGAAACCAACTACTGCTTTTAGATTTCTTGCATATGCATGAATTTTGGGGACTGTTAGTAATATTGCTGGTAGAGGCTGCTCTGTGAATTTGTGAATGGGTTGTAAGTGCCGGTGGCTAGCGAGATTAGGAAACACATGCTAGATCAGACTCACCCAGAGGCCTTGGGATATGGTGGCCTTGTCCCTTAGATTGGACGAGAAAAGAGCAACCCCCTGCTTTCCATGGGTTCAGGCAGAGCTGCGAGATGGAGCCACGGACCTGTGCAGGTGGGACGTGTGAGTGGGCCCACCCGCGTTGCCTGGGGCTGTGGCTCTGGGCACAGGCAAGTGCTTGGGATTGGGACCTTTTATTCTGGGCAGCTAAGATAGTGGTCAGCACCCCAGGCTAAGTAGTCAAAAATTAGGCCATTTTCACTCAGGGAGCAGGATGAAGTTAAGCTGCAAGATGCCCACAGATCTTATTTATGTGCTTGGGAAGATAAAAGTCCTCAAAATATGGGCAATTCCTTCCCAAAACGCTTGTAGCTTGAAGGATATAACATCCAACACCAGTTAGACTGGGATAATGTGGGAAAGATGGGAAGGAATTAGATATGATGCTTTAAACGTGTCTCAGTGTCACTGGCAATAACTTGCCTCTGGTGGAACAAGAACACGGAAAGCTAGGAAGAAGCAGGTTGCAAGGGAGGTGTAGCAACCGTATGGTCAGCTGGCCTAAGGAAGCTCAAAAATATGCAAAGTGCCTATGTAAACATGGGACACGTTGCCTGCAAGGGAACCTGGATGGAACCGAATCCAGCTTCAAGCTATTTTCTCCTTTCTTCACCTACTTGGAGTGCCCTGGGGGTTTGCAGTTGCTTTGTAAGGTTGTCGTTGGTGCAGGTACATGGGACTTTCCAGGATGTGCAAACACAATCTTCAAATCCGTTGCTTGGATTCAAAGTTTCAGTGTGTGGACACATCAGCTACGTGGTATGTTCCTAATCTCCAAGTGGATGAGGGTAGTTCTGATGATCAGGTTGGAGAGGTAAATACTCACCACTACATATTTCAATGTTACTTTTGAACAGAGGGCCTAAAAAATGTGATTTATTGTCTCAGCAAACATTCCTGCCAGGGAACATATTTGCTGGATTGTTGGTGAAAAGCTAGATCTGAAAGGATGTGAACTCTCTCCAAGGTAATCTTGTTTACATGTTTCAAATACGTGATTGAAAATAATTTTTCTTTCTGCCCACTGTGCCCCAGTGGAAGCTGTGCACTAACTGGGGGAACGGAGATTCCTGCCAGACTCAAACAAAACTTAACCTCTGTCTTAGCATGAGATGAAGGACTGGACATTCAAACTGGGGTTGGGAAGACGGGGCCTTTTGCCTATGGATGATGGAGCTCTTCCAGTGGTAGTGTGCTGTCCAGGACCCTTAACGGTAGTTTGAAATACTGCTGCAGTGCTCAGTGGGAATTTGGGGGGAACCTTTGGTCAGCTGCAGTTTCCATGGTGCAGGTACTGGGTCACGCCTTCCCCAGGGATGGAGGCTGTGTTTGACGGATCACCAGCTGTGCTGTATCATGGGGGACGTTGCCTGGTGAGAGAGAGACAACGGAAGGCAAGGCACGCAAGCCGCAATTTCAAAGAAATATCCCGGCCACCTTTCCATATGTNGGGATGGAGGCTGTGTTTGACGGATCACCAGCTGTGCTGTATCATGGGGGACGTTGCCTGGTGAGAGAGAGACAACGGAAGGCAAGGCACGCAAGCCACAATTTCAAAGAAATATCCTGGCCACCTTTCCATATGTAAATAGTTTTTGGAGGGCAAAACTGACATTTTTTTCATAAAACAACATAGTAAAAAAGGTCCCATGCATACTTTTCCTATTCAAGCCTACTGCAATGGAAAACTTCTGATCATGCCTACCTATTAGTGGCATATTATTGTATTCATTACTGTAGCATCCTAAGCCATTGATCATGAAATGCAGTGAATTTGGGTCATTGCGGGTATTTTCCCATTAAAAGAGAGCTTCACCCTAATGAGGTAACAGTCACAACATTTAAAAAAAAAAAAAAGACAAATCCCTCGATAAGATTGAATACATGACTGGAAGGGGTAGAAATAGCATTGGCAGAGGAGATGCTGGCATAAGGACTGGTCAGGTGGGAGGTCTTGAGATTCTCGATGTAAGTGTGGAAAGAGGAGAGCTGCTACATCTCCTGGCTGAAGATTAGGTGAAGGCAGCATGTGTCAGAGACGTCTAGACAAGGTGAAAAACTTATTACGAGTATTGGGGAGAAAAAAATGAAAAAAAGAAAGGAAGAGAAACAAAGAGCTAGCAGATTGCATGATTATACACTGCCTAAGGAAAGCAGGTTCAGATTATATAATTCTCTGGGGAAACTACACGAAACAATTATACATTCAATTAGGTGCACTATGTTAGGGTTTTTTAATTAAAAAAAAAAGTTGAATGCTCAAAAAAATGTGGAGAAGGGTAGTGAAGTGCTGAGCTGAAAACCATTTTTAAAATCTTTGTAAGTACTGTGTAGTGGGGGAGAAAGAGACAGCAGAGAAAAGGATGCGTTTGACACGTGTCAGAGATAGCAACAGCTCCAGTGACAATTTTAAGGAAATTAAATGGAAATTAAAGGGAAACGTTTTAGAGCAGAAGTCCCAAAAGCACTTAAAAATATAGAACATCAGGAAAGCTCCACGTCTGTCAGCAGTGGGGGATCAGCTCCTTTCGTGACCAGCATGCTAAGCTCAGAGGACCAAGCCTGCGTCAGGTCTGAGATGGGAGAACCTCTGGGGCAAAACAGCGCCTTCCAGCAGGAAAAAGCTCTTAAATCCCAGCATCGTCTAGGGATGAAAGGAAAGGGTTGGGACTCTTGTGGTTTATCAGGTTTGTGGCTTCTCTGATTCTTCAGCTTAGCCGGTCAGAGGAGTTCAGAAGATCATAATGATTTCATGGGGCTTGCCTCCCCATTGCCCCATCCCTTTTGCTGTCCTGCTGCAGGGGAGTGAGGAGCGGCCCCAGACCGAAGCTGCGCTTTTCACCCTCGTCTCAAGGTGGCTTTAAGGGGGTCACGCGCTTTGCTGCTCTTCTCAGCTGCCTGCTCGTGGTGCACAATGTGCCATCTGGAAGGCAGGGCACCGCAAGGAAGTGTGTTACGAAGCAACTGGAACAGAGACATTGCAAGCACAGCTTCCTTATTTCGGTTTCTCATGGTCTTGCGAGGCCATGCAATACACAGGGTTGGGTGTCCCCAGTGGGCTTCCACTAAAAATCAACTGGCACTTGGCTGTCATCACTTAGCCGTAGCACCATGCGGCATCTCTTTCTTCAGGCCTGTGCTTTCTTTCATTTCTCTGCCTGACTCTCATTTCAGTCCCTGCCCATCCCATGGATATTTTCATCCTTCTCAGTTCTACCAGTTCACCCCAGCAGCAGAAGCAGGTATGGTATGATACCACTGTTACTTCTTTTGAACTCCCACTGCCTACATGATCCAGAAGATGAGGCAGCGCATGTAGCCTGGCACAGAGAGGACCCACGTAGACGCACAGCAGCGTCTAAGCAGGAGAACAGTGAGTGCGTTGTGTAAGGAAGCGAGAGAAAAAAAGACACTAGCGTGTTTTCGTTTCCTCAGGAACACATCCCAGAAAAACCCCCACAAGAGCATGAGTCATCCAGAGAGGATATTGGGCTCTCTGAGTTGCAGCTGCTAGTTTTTAATTCTGTAATTTTAATTTACCAGATAAATAAAATAAAATAAGGATAAATAACTGGATAGGGTGCATGTCATTGTCTCGCTCTAGGATTCTCCCTTTTCCAGTGTGATTGCATGAGGTTGACTGTTGGATCTCAGGTCGTTGAGCTATGAGTTGGTCATGCACAGGTGAAGTTTGTGCAAACACATCTGCAGCCTTCAGGTACAGCTTTGTGAGATCATGGAAGATCACGTCACTGGTGAAAACAGTGGGGAAAAAAATTAATATTCCCTCTTTTTGTGTGAATACTTTGACATTAATTAGTATACTTCGGATGAAGCCCTATATACAAAGCCCCGGCAATACAAAACTGAGAGGAGGGGCTGATGTGCCAGAGGGTTGTGCTCCATCCAGAGGGGCCTGGGCAGGCTGGAGAAATGAATCAGTAGGAGCCTCGTGCAGTTCAACACAGGGAAGTGTCCTGTCCTTGGGGAGGAACAACCCCAGGCGCCAGTACAGGCCAGAGGCTGGAAGGCAGCTGTGCAGAGGAAGGAGTTGGAGGTCCTGGTGGACGCCAAGTTGAACATGAGCCAGCAATGTGCCCTCGTGGCAAAGAAGGCAACTGGCATCCTGGGCAGCATTAGGAAGAACATTGCGAACAGTGCAGGAAGTGATCCTTCCCCTCCACTCAGCGTTGGTGCGATGTGCCTGGGGTGCTGTCCCCAGTGCTGGACTCCCAGTGCGAGAGAGACATGGACTTACTGGAATGAGTCAGAGGCAGGGTCATGATTAAGGGGTTGGAGTATCCTAGTATATGAGGAGAGACTGAGAGAGAGACAAAAAGCCTGGTGAGACTGCCCCAAAGTACAGGCAAGTCAAGGGCTCTGCCAAATCTGGGTTGGTTGAGGCTAAACTGATACCTTAGCAAATGGGTAAGAGTGGAAATATTACCCAGCTCCTGTCTTGAAAGATTTTGTGCTTCCTAGCCTAGGCCAGCCTGGAATGAACTGAAAGTGGCTGTGAACAAAGTTCCTTGTGCGTGTGTTGTTCTAGGCTTTACCACTATTGTGTTTTCTTTAAGTCTGCCTCTATTCCTTTCTGCTTTTTATTGAGATATCCAAGCTAGTGGTGCAGGGGGAGCAGTGATGAGAGGTGGGTTTGGCAGTTGTGCTTCTAAAAATCTCCCAGACTGACCTGTGAAAACATGAAGATTCTCAGTAAAATACCCTTTCTCTTTTTTCTTTTTTTGGAAAGCCATGGAAATCATGAAACAGTAGCGTAGTGGAAAATAGCTCTGCAAGACCCTCTTCGTCTTCCTCTGTTCTCCTTGTGGTTAAGAGGATACGGCTTTCTAAACGCAATGTAAGGTTGAATGCAATGTCCCCATTCCTCTGCCCTCTCCAACTTACTAAAGACGTCTAATTGAGATAAAATACAAACTCCTTTACTCATACTGGTGTTTGAGAGCCAAGGACTGCCTTGTAGTTAAGACAGAGTTGGCCAACAGTCTCTTTTTCAGACCCAGCTCCGCCAGCAGCAACCTGTGACATTGGCAAATCCTGTTTCCCTGGTATGGGAACACAATTCTGTATGAATTTCCCTGGATTATACTTTTGTGTCGTTAAAGCTAATCCTGTGCTTTGAATATGATATTGAGTCAGGTTCTGCTTTTTCTCTTTATTGATTGTACATACTGAATCAGAATGGCAGCCTCTCACCCTGTCTGGCTTTTCTTTGTAGATTTAGACTTTTAATTTTCATACTAAAGATACTAAATATTTCTAGGGGCTGCAGCACTGGGAATTGCTGGTACCCTCACAGACATGGCAATCAGGGTGTAAAAAGATGCCGGTGTGACGTTGTTGTCTGACCTACCACCGTTATTTCTGATAGCGCTAATGGTGCCGTCAGAGAAAACCAGAGCAAGTGGAGAAGATATTTTTTAGTCTAGAAAGAAAATTGTGATGGTTGGGCACGATGGGAAAGGAGCGATTAAAGTTCTGCAAAGCAGCTCCTAGCCTACTCTGCTGTCTCATTTGCAGCCTCGGTGGGGTGTCAGGCAGGACCTGGGCGTGAATGAACAATCAAGGAGGCTTGAATGGGGCAACTGTTAATTGCAGACGACTGTGGGAGTGATGATGCCAAGATTGTCACTGTAATGCCAAAAGGATCCAACCGGAGTGCTTAAAATTCAGTCACGTAGGATTGTATTTAGAGCCTGTTCTCACCTCTCATGGTGGCTCTACGCAAATCCTGCTGGATTATCATCACTCTTCAAAACTAGGCACGCTGTTCAAGTTGTTAAATTCAGGTAGAATGTTAGAATTTTTTCCTGTGTAAACACCAGTTGTCTCTGGCCGGTCTTTGTGTGTGCTGGCGTCCCATCTTACACGTGAAGGTGTTGAAGATACTCTGCGGTGTGCCCAGACTCTGCTGCCCAGTGCCGAATGGCCTTGCAGATCGCATCACCTCTGCCTGGCTGCGAGGCGCAGGGAGCTGGTGGCAAAGCGAGCCAGCCTCTTCTGCCAGCAGGCATGGCTGGGGAAGCTCTACCTTGTCGGTCTTGCAGTTTGAAATATCTATTGAAATGCTGTTCGCTTGCATGGGAGTAAATCAATATAGAAAAATCCCTTCCTACTGGCTGATACCAAATGTACTGTGTTTTCACGTTTCCCTTGGCCTCAATGTTTAATGTATAGTTCCTGCATAGTATTTGCGTAAGGTAGAATTGCACAGATTGTCTCTTCCCTCGAAATGTTAGCTTGCTTCTGCAGGAATGGATGCTGGGCAGTCAAAGACAGTAAATAGACCGTGGGGAAACCTGATGTGATGATTTCATCGGCCTCGCGTCGAGTTAATCCTCTGGGGACTTAAAGGAAAACGCGAAGCGGCGCCAAGACTTAGTCAGCGTGAAGCCTGAGGGATGAGTCCCTGCCGGAATCAATTCACCGCTCCCTTAGTCCACCCTCTGGTAAACCTGCACATGAGTCCAAATACTTTAAACGTTGTTCAAGAAAACACAATATCCCTGGAGGCATGTGTCTAGTAAACACAGCGTATCCGGTGGGGGTGGCTGGAAAAGTGCACAGAGCACGCTGGACTCCTCCCAGAGTAACCGCAGGCCATTACTAGCACCCTTGTCCTTGCTCAAGAAGTGAGTTGTCACTGGAGGAGGAGATTGCTAAGTGTTTGCAAGGGTTAGAAGTGGAATGGAAGTCAGGGCTGGACCTGGCCTCCCCTCCTCTGAAGTGCTGGGTTTGAGATAAGTGGATGTCAAACCTCACTCTCAACTGTTGCATCACGAAAAAAGAGTTGGGTTTTTTTCCCCCATTAATTTAGCCGAGCTGACCCTTGACTTTCCTCCAGGGTCATGTTGCATCAGCAATCAAAGGACGCTGCAAGTATCTGGAGCCACAACCTGCAAACCTCCCCCTGCAAGCACACGCCTTCCTCCTGCTCTGAGGCGGCAGTGAGCACCTCCCCAAAATACGCAGTCTGCTGATGGCTGCTCATGGGCAGCAAGGATCACACGGGTCCTGGCCTAGCTTTCAGCTCTTTGGGTGCAAAAGGTATTTCTTAAAAGGGAGTTAAGAGCCACATTTTCTGTTTCGTGGGGAATTTGGAGAGTTGTGATTTTTTTTTTCGTTAAAGAAAAACCCCAAACTCCAAACTTGGATTTCTGGTGAAGAGGGCTTTTGGTGAATCAACCTTCCTGCCCAGACAGTTGAGTTAGGTCAGGCTTTGAGGAAACTAGCCTTGCCTTCATCTTCAACCCCTTGCTTTAGCTTCAGCTCCCTGGACTGATTGTGCACCCTTCTGCTGGGGTGGTGTTGGGAGCTGATGCAGGGTGCTGTAAGAGTGGGGCTTGCTGCTGGGTGTTGCTTGTTAAGGCAAAGGAGTCCTGGGACATGTAGTCTGAGTTAACTCTGACAGACGCGGGAGGCTGAGTAATCAGCAGCATAGTGGGAAATTTGGCAAGTGGTGCCTGGGAAGATTGGGAACAGCTGGGACACCCCAGCCGAGTGAAATACCTCCTAGATGGGGGCTGTGGGTTACTCTCAGCACCTGAGCTGAGTTGAGCTTTGATTTAGGACAAGGTTTGGAAGGAAATTGAGGGGTAAAGCATAAAGCAGCAGCTGGGAGAGAAGGAGGTGCTTTGTGTTTGGCTGGGGGTGGTACTGCTCGTCCCAGGGATCCCGGGGCTGGGAGAGCTGGTGGCAGGACAGTCGTGGTAAGCGTGGTGTTGCTGTGCTCACCAGCCCCATTGTGCTCGCCTGGTGTCTGAAAAGGCACTCTCTGGTTTATCCAAAAGCAATGGGTTCCCTGGAAGAAGGGAGGCAGCTGAAGTTGCTCGGCAGGGTTGGGGCAGGGAGGGTCTGGAGCCAGGCAGCAGCTCTGCTGCGCTGTCAGGAAACAGAATCTGTTTGTCCGTATGTGTTATGCGCCTTTGAATGTACTTAGTTCCACAAGGCAGATGGGAACCTCTGGTAAAAAAAAAAAAAAAAAAAAAGACACTTAAAGAATGGAACTTTAAGCGTATGAGCCAACCTGGAAGTATTGAGACAGTAGCAAAGTACTGAGATGCCAGCTGAAGAGGCAGATGACTTTGACCTGCCTCTGTTCTCCTGAGTGAATCGTTCTGAAGAGACCCTTGTAAGAGACTGGATACCCTTCTGTCTGTAAATACTCAGCCGTCGCAGTTGGCCTTGCATGTCACTAGAAGGTAAATGCTACATCTTTTTAGTGGATTAATCTGCTTCGTGCTGGTTTCTCATGGAGAACGAAGGAACTCTTTCTAAACCTCAGAATGTCAGTCTTCACGGCTGGCTAAGAAGCTGGAGCTAATTGATAAATTGGGCGGATTTCTGTCCTGTAGTGTTTTTCCCAATGCTATAAATAGTTTTGTGGGGTTTGCTGTGTTTTTGAAAGGACCAAACTGCTCAAATCTCAATTTGGGAACAGTTTTAGTCAAAAAATAGTATTGATGCTGATGGAAACACCCGCCAGAAGAAACTGTTTTCCTGGTTCTTGTCTTTGAAGTGACAGTTTTGCTTCTAGATGATGCTTTCAGTTTTCTTAAGTTTATGGCTTAACTGAAGCCACTTTGCCTGTTTTTGCGTTGGGCTGCAGAAGAGTATCTCTGTTAGCTGAGCTGCAGAAGCAGCAAACGTCACTGGGATGTAGAAAGGGCTGGAAGCCTTAGAGAGAGAGTGCAGCCTCCTGCATTCATAGGTTTGGTTGTGTTGACTTTTTCTGCACCCCCAAATATACCCCCTAATCCTGCAGCAAGTCAGCATGAGCCAAGAGGAATCTGGTATTCTCTGTAGCTGGGTTTCACAGCAACTGTTCACATGTAGCTCTACTGAAATGTTTGAGCTTTGAGGAGGAAACCTAGAAGCGAAGGACAGCAGGAAATGACTGGTGTGCATGGATGCTGTTGCCATCTGCTGCAAGGGGTTGGGATGCTCAGCAGCATCGTGAGCACTGTGCTAATAGTGCAAGGTGAGATGCCTTGGGCTGACAGGGGGTTGCTGCAATGGTGAGGGGGGATATTAGTGTCCTGACTGCAGAGGAATCCTGCTTGTCTGCTGACTGTTCATGGCATGGAAAGGGTCAGTTTCTGGGACCCTTCTTAGAGCAAAGGAAAGTTGGAGCTAGAATGTGTTAAGCTGCCTTTTTTTCCCCTGTAAGCCTGTTGAGTGTCACACTATCAAGCAAAGACATACCAAGGAGAGATTATTAAAATTCATTTCAAAATTACCTGAAAGTCGAGCATGTTTGGATTTTAATGACCAGTTTTGTAGGACTTGATGCTTCTTCAGGCTATGGTGGAGGAACACAGCAGTCATGTTCACCCACCAACGTGGCAGGTCCAGCTGCTCTGTGGTACCACCAGGCTCTTGCCATAGAGATGTCCTCTTCGGGGTGGTCCCACAGAGCCGTACCAAGGCCGAGCTGTGACCATGGTGGGGGTGCTGCTGATGCTGCAAGCCAAAGTGCTCTACAGTAGTAATACCAGAATAGATTTCTCCACAATGGCAACCTGCCCTACATAATCCTGGCTGCCTTGTTTTGGGGAGAGGACAGCACGGTGCCGGGGCTGTGTGGACTGGGGTATGGAACCAGTGCAGCTGCAGGGTGAAGCTCAGCCTCGCTGTCCTCACCTGTCTGGAGTTCACCCCTTCTTTTTCCTGAAATGCACTGAGAAGAGCCCTCGTTCCCTGTTGCCCTCACATCTTCCAGTCAAGAGTTTGAAGAGCACTTGTCCGACTCTCCAGCATAATGGGTACCGCTAGACTGACGTCGCTTGAAGCCACTTCATCCCTCACCAAAGCTGCTGGTGCCTGGGGTCACCTCAGCAGACTGACACCTTTTCTTGAACTTCTATGCTCCTGGGTGACTTCTTGGAAGGATTTGAGTCTGTTGCCTGAGACAAGTGCACGAATGAGTCGAACAGGCTGCTCTAACTCACATCAGATATGTCCTTCTGCCTCGTCTGCAAAGGGTGCTGAGTGCTGGCTCACCAGCCTGCACCTCCAGCCTCTCTACTTCCTCTGCAAGGGAAGAGAATCCATGTGAAGGGGAGCGTGCCACTGTTTTCTTCTAACAAGAGACATTGGGATCTAGTCCAGCACAGCAAACTACAATTATTGTGTGGGTCAGGAGCCCACAGCCCTGTTACAGGCCACACAACAATCGTTTGAAGTCAGCGTAACCGAGGGTAGAGGTGGGTGACTTGGAGGAGTCAAACTGGAGCTCAGCACAGAGCAGTGTGGACAATACCAAAGTGTTTCTGGGTACTCGCGTTTCTCCCGAAGCTCTCCAAAGCAGATGCCAAGATGTGGTACCCACTTGGCTAATGGTGCACGGGGCAGCAGGGAAGATTTTGTCTTTAAAAAGACGGACAGGCAGTCTCTGAGGATCGCTTTGGGTGTTTTGTTCCTCAGACAGATGCTGAGACTGGAGACCCAGAGTTACGCGCAGCCGGTCTTGAAGAGCTTTCTCAGACTCGGTAAACCAAGCAGAGACAAATAAAACTGCTCACTGATTCTGATTAGAGAGCGCTTTGAGCTCGATTGAAACAGGAGTAGCAAGTCTAATTTTCTAGCTTGCGACATGTTTCTCCCTGAGACTCCTGAAAGTAGGACTAGGCATAGGAATGCACTAACCAAAGTTACCTGCTTCAGCATGTAAATTATTTATTCTGCTTGTAGAAAAGCTGTTCTCTCCAGCAAGTTGCTCATCCTTTTCTTAAGTTGTGGGGGTGGTTTGAACGGTGCACTGCTCCGAGTCAGGCATCAGATGTCCCCAACAAGCAGATAAGCCGACTTCTGCACAGTGAGCTGGTGTGACCACAGTGCCTCGGGCTGTGCGGGGCTGGGGAGGTGCTGGTTGTGGTATCTGTCATGGAGCATTTCTATGAGGGCAAAGCAGTCTGCTACATACGTTAGAACAAGTGTATGCTTAGCTTGGGTGAACCATTTGCCTTTAACCTCAGTGATCTGATTCAACCCAATAGAAAGTGATAGAAGTGTCCCCGAATGTAGGTGGTAGAGCTGGCTCCCTTTAGCCACAAGCTGGGACAAACGTTGGCGCAAACAAGCTTGGTGGTGAAAGCTGGGCAGCCCTGTGTCTCTGGGCTTTGCGAGGGTCTTTTCATTGTGCAGAGTGATTTCCTCTGTAGCTGAAGAGTTCTTGCAGGCTATTTTGGATGATGAGCTCAGTCCATCTCCGCAACTTTGTTACCCCATGTCAGTAGTTGTTGTGAGATGGGCCTACTGGCTTCTGCGCTTGGTGCCTCTGTCACAGAGGGTTTGATGCAAATTGAACAAAAAGGATGAAAGTCCTACTCCAAAGAGCTGTAAAGTGTAGTCCTGTCTCCCCCTCCAAGTACCGGTGGGCTCCATCCACTGCCTTCATCTTCCCAGGCTCCTGGTGGGTCTTGGAGCCATCACCCCTTCCTGGCTGAGTGCATGGGGTGACTGTTCGCTGCGTGTGACCAATGCAGGTGTGGGGAAGGGATTTCTCCACCCAGATGCTTTTCTTCCTGTGTTTTGCTGCAGTCTCGGTCTCCCATGGCAGCTTAGGTTTAAACACCTGCTGCAAAAGTTACGGGGAAAACTGTCTGCTATCCAGACCGTCAGCTTTACGATGTTTACCTTAAATGTCCTTATAATGACTTCTGTTAAGAGCTCAAGCCCGAGGTAGTACCTGTAACTCAAATTTATTTCCAAAGAATTACGTGGTGCTGATATTTTGGTGATCCACAGCCTTTTAATTGAAAGCTTAGCGGTGTTGTAGCTTAGTTCCCTGGTATCTCGATGACCGTGCTCTGTCCTCATGAGCTCCCTGCCAGAGCTGCTCTCGCAGTGGGCTCGGCTCAGCTCGGCGTGCTGCTGGCTCTTCAAGAACTGGAGCTGAGCACTCAGCCACGACGCTGATCCAAGCGCTTGTGTTTGGCAGAGGCACAGCCTGTTTCTAAAATTGTCTCCAAGATAGTTTTGCATGGGTTTGTGTCTCCCAGACAGACGAGCCGGGTGGTATTTTATATGGTATCGTTGTTTGTTTAGCTGATGAAGTAGGAAAAAACAGAGCTGGGATCCTTGGCTCTGTGAAACAGCTGTCAACAAGCAGCCCTGAGAGAGAGAGAGGAGCCAGGGACCTAGCAGCTAGGACACTGAACTGGGGCTCCGAGGGATGGTTTTGATTCCTGACTCAATGCAGTCATGGATGGAGTACAGAAAAGGACGCCTCAGCCCAAAGAGAGGAGAGAGATGCTGGGAGCTGCGTGCTTTTACTAGTTCTCTCCCAGGGAGCAACCGCGGCAGTGGTGCGGGGTGGAGGCCAGCTTTTGTCTGCCACTGCCTGCCTGGAGCAAACGTGACCTACTTCTGCAAACCTTTCCGGAGTCTTCCTTGTGGAAGGACTTGCCCGCAGAAGTGTGGTTTCCCTCCCTTGTGGATTGTGCCCGCCTGTGTAATGTGGGGCAGTTCCTTGAGTTGTTTTCCTCTGGTGCTGAGGAGGCTAGTGAGAAGCTCGTGCCTGGACGAGCTCTGCTGGAGAGCAGAAAGCACAAGGAAAACAATCAGATGTCTTCCTGCATCCCTCCCGTTAGTTTGCCATTTTGACTTCAGACGCGAGCCGCCATCGTTTCCACATGGAGCAGCCACATGAAAAGCACCACTAAACAGTTCTCTGAGTTTCTCAACAAGAAACACAGCAGCTAAATATATTTAATCTGTGGGTATTGTTCATCTTGGCTTTAATTTCCTGCTCTCAAAAGGTTTAGGAATTTAAATCCATGAATCATTACTGAAGCTGTTAATGCTTGGAGCCTTTTTCAGAAATGGAGATAAAGGAACTGATGTTAATACCGGCTTAGCATGAATTCAGCCAGAACAACTCCACGAGAAGTTCACTGCCATCCCGGAGATATCACTCGGTTTCTAACCATGACGAAAGTCGCTAAGAAGCGGGTAGGTGGATGAGATCATTCTCCCCCAGGTAAATAGGATGCTTCCATTTTAAACAAAAGTCTCTCTGGCAAGTTATGGGCTGCATCATCCCCATCTGGAGATCTTTAGAATGCTGTACTCTTCCTCTGTTTCTAAAATTGCAGCATCTATTCAGGCAGTGACTTTGTTTCAGAGCGTAGTCGTGAGATTTCTCTGGGGCTAGAAGCCATGCGCTTGCTCATATTGAGTAAAAGATTGGAAAAAAATTTTGCTCGCTTTCATCTAGCTGGGCTTTCAGCTTCCTGCTTTCATACTTGCAGGATGTAAGCATCCTCCCAAAGTCCTGACCGTAACAGGCTCCCAGATACCTCAGAAGCAAGGTCTGGCCATGAGGCGCTTCAGTGGAGGATGTAGCTTCCATTTGTCTGGAGACTGAACAGGATTTAGGGCAAATCAAGCCATCCATCTTCTTTGAAGAGCCTGGTTTGGCTGCAAGACCACACCAGGTTTCCTTTGACTCCTCTGGGACTGAGCCCTGAAGGTCACAACTGAAAGTCTGGGAGAATTTGTAGGATGGTCCTAACTAATGGTTGTAGTCAGGAGTGAAATGAAAACTACGCGAGGATTGGTTTGTATTTTCATGTCGACTGGGTTTTAGTTCTGGAGTGCTATAGATGTAGGGAATTATTCAGGTGGGAAGTGACTTCTGGAGTTCTAGTTCAGTCCCCTACTTGCAGCTGGGCCAACTGCTCGGTTAATGGTGTTGATAGAGGTGACTCTGCAGAAGCAGCTGCCTCCTCCTTTCTTGTTTGGTTTGTAACTTCGGGTAGCACAGAAGCAGAGAAAACTACAAGGCAGCTGCAGGAACACATTTGGAAGGAACAAGCTTGGTCCTCCTTAGCAGGTTTGCTCTAGTGATTGCTCTTTTCGGCAGGGAAGAGAAACGGCGCGGTTTCTAGCATTTTCCTTCCTCTGCTTCCCTCAGGGAAGCGAAGCCCCTGGTGCAGAGGCGATGGTCCTGCTTCATCTCGTTTCCTGCACAGGTGGTGTGCTGTGAGCTGCTGCGAACTGAGATGGGGGATTGGTTTCTTAGGGGAAACATGCTGTGAGCGAGAGTTCTTGCTGTCGACCAAGCATATGGTGGAAGGAAGGGTGGGGAGGTGGGGCACAAAGCGCAGCAGTGTGTTGCGGCAATGCGGGAATGTGCTGGCTTGCAAAGGTGCTGGATGTCTGGCGATGCTGCACCAAGTCACTCTGCTCTAACACTGGTAGAGCTGCGGCGGTTTTGTGCCAAGTGAAAGTGGAGCCCTGTTTGGGAAGGAAAACTGCACTATTTGCTTATATACGTGAAAATGTAGCTGAACTCTAAGGAAAAATGGAGACGTTCCTACAAATGCAGCTGTAATTTACATTTATCTCCTTGAAAGCTCTGTCTTTAAAATGTGTTAGAGTCCTACAAAGCAAAATGCTAAAAAACGCATACCTCGAGGGCCTGCAGCTTCTGGTACCAAAAAAGGTGTCTGAGTCTGAATCCCTGATGGTATTCAGTATGTCACTGCTGCTCTCCTTTCACCTAAGCACCTGTGAGCCTATTCTGGGCAGTTTGGATTCACTCTGGACTCGCGCAGCAGAGCCCCGTGGTGTGCTTGCTCCCGATGAGCTGCTTGTAAGGGAAAGGCTTCCGTCCCCTTCTCACCTCTGTTCTCCGTCGTCAATTAGCTCGAGTCTCTGAGGCTGCAGCCCGTGACCGCGTCTTTTCCTTTCACAGAGCACTCCGGAGCCACCCCTGCTCCCAGAACATGCACTCTCACAGCCAGAAAGCATCAGGCTCCGTCTGAGCCTCTGGGGCTGTCTCTCCATCTGTTTGTTTAATGACACGCAGCAGCCTCATCTCTGACTTTGCACCCTCAGGACAATAATCCACTCTGATGTTCAGGCCAGCCAGCTATTCTTCCGAGACGAGACTGTGGCTGGTCCGCTGTAGATTGGAGACGGTTTAAAATTCTTTTTCGGAATTGCTTTGTGGCTCAACGTTTTGCTCCGAGATCTGCAGGACACACCGAAAGCTTGCACAAGTTTGCTTGCTTGTTTTCCACTGAAGGCCTGGGCGGCCCTCAAAATCCAGATACCCTTGCTTGATCTGGTGGGGAGGGCACCGGCTTGAAGGTTGGGAGCAGAGGATCTTTGTCTGGCTCTGACGTGTAGCCTTGGCCAAGCACCTTTGCTCTCCTTTTCTCTCCTCACTGTTGGCGTAGTGTGAACTGCTCAGATACTTTGTGGTCGGACAGAGGCATTGTTTGCAGGGTTTATGCCGTTCTGTAAAGCTGACGTAGATTCGCTGATTTTTAGAAGCTTATTACACAGTTTCGTGAAGCAGCGAGGGGTAAGTGACTTGCTGTGTTTGGTAAACAATCCAGAATCACCAGGATCAGAAAATACCTATGGCAAAACGGACCTTCCGGGGCAGTGTTGGAGCTGCCCTGTATCCTGTGAATGCTGTGTGGCTAATAGAGGCAGAAGGAGAAGAAAACCCAGCTGAAGGGGGAGACTGGCTTGAGATACACCGCTTTGTAGTGGGCGCTTAGAAAAACCCATACCCAGGTTTTTCCTCGGGGGCGAGCAGGGGAGCACCAGCAGGGCAGCGGTGCCAAATGATGTCTGAAGGAAGCTGGCCACTGAAAGCACTGAGGGAGAGCAGCAAAGCTTTAGGGAAGAGAGACCTCAGTAAAGTGCTGGTTTCAAAAATCATACTTTGCTCTACCTGCTTGGCTCCTACGGCCTCTCTCGCATGAGAAAGCGGCTTGGTTCCTTTATGCACAGAAGCTCAGGTTGGCGAATGGAAGAACAGCGGGATCCTCTCAGGGATGCCCAGGGCACTAATCCGGGTGAAATACCCCCCAAGAAAGGAAAGCTCCCTCAGGAGTGTGCTTTGGGTTTAGTGCTCCATTAAATAAGGGGAAACATACTCCTCCTTTTGGGACGGAATGAGGAAAATGCTCGGTTTTCCCACACTAGCTCTTTCCTTTTGTTTGGAGGTGGAGGTTGTAAGCAGCGTTTCCAGCTTGTTGTGCCTCACATTGCGTTTCACAGGTAGACCAAAGAGATTGCCCGAACAATCTGGTTCCGTGCACAAGTCCTTTTACAAAATGGGGTCCTGCTCTGCTGTGTGCAGTCCAGGCCCAGGGCACCGTGAGCAAGACTTTCTGAAGCAGGTGATACAACCTCAAGGTTTTTTGCAATGTCCGCGTGGTCTTGGCTCACCATGGGAACGGGAGAAGATGCTTCAGGGGCCCTAGAGAATGAGCGCGGGGCTGGGAGTGCTTGGCGGGGGAGCTACACGACCTGCCATGCCTTTGAGAGACTCAGGCCAGCCAAGTATCCGCCTCTTAACATCTGCAGTTGTTGGCAAAGGCGATGCCAGGGTGGGTAAAATGCAAGCCCTGAGTTAGAGACAGATGGAGTGGAGTAAGAGGGAGGCGTGGGTCAGAGGAAAGCAGCAGTGATACGTGCAGGCATCCTTCTCCAGCGTGAAGGAGCAGGAGCAATTGCCTTTTCAGAGGCAGCCGTTACGCAGCGTGGTGCTGAGCACAGTGGGTACTGTTCATGCAAAGCTGCCAACAGTGCATTAACAAAAGCCCTAACGGAGAATAAAGCAGGCTTATCATTCACTGAGGAGCAGCAGCTACGCCAAAACAGCCATGTATGAAAACCACGGATGGGAGCACGTGTCTGCATGCACCCGCCCGTGTAACCCAGGGATGTGTGCCCAGGGCAGGCTCGCCTGCTTGGGTCTGGTGTCTTGAGACGCCTCGGTACAAAAGGTTCTCTTGATTCGCTTGAGCCTGTGTTCAAGCAAGGAGCTCGATTTCAGTGAAGCAAGGTCAAGCCCTCCTAAAAACAGGAGTTATTTTGAGAGTGATTTTTTTGAATGTTTGAGTTGATTCCGTTGAGTGGGATCTGGTTTGTTGATTTTATTTATTTATTTTTTTAATGAAAGTGGGTGCTCGGGATGAACTTGAACATTTTAAGATGCTTCCAGAAGGGCATCCCTAATTGATAATGAAAGCCAGGCTTGTTGAAGGCTATTGAAGTCTTTCCCTGCTGTACCTTTGTGAAGGGACCTCAGAGCTCTGGCGAAACCAAGACGGTGCTTGCTTGCAATGCCACTGGAGTGGGAAGGGCCGTGGATGTGGGGGGGCCCTCCCACTTCACGCTGTGGCACAGCATCTTGTGGAGTTTATCCATCGGCAGACTGCAATCAGCCTTTCAAATTCCTCCATTTGCATCTAGGTAATAACGGAACAAGGCAGTTTTCTCTGTGATAAAAATCTCCCTCTGCTGTGCCTTATTCAGAGGTGTTCAGGAAATCTGGCTCTTCCCCCTTCTCTCCCCTGCTCCCCCAAAGCGCTTTTCTTTCTCCAAAAGCAGCATGTTGTGTCTTTCTCTCGCGCCGGCAGATGGATTGGGTGCTTGTGTGTGCTCAGAGTTATTGCTGCTACCTGCTATTTTAGCAGGAAAAGCCCCCGCATGCAGAAAACAAAGCCCAAGGATTCCCGAGGTCTCCATTGATGCAGAAGGCACCGAGTGGAGCGTGAAAGAGATGACAGAAGCGCAGCAAGATCCTCCTCCATCCCTCCCCCTTCCTCGCCCTCCGATTGAAGGAGCAGGGGCTGGTTTGTGAATGAGGAGCTGAAACTTGTTCAGACGGAACAAATAACTGATAAAGGCGCACAATAGCGGCTGCTTGCAAGCCGAAGTCGGCAACGAAAAGGTAGCGGTTCTCAAGAGGGGGCTGATTTCGCGATGAGTCATGGGTGCGTGACAGATGGAAGGAACTAATAAAATATTACGGACTTGCAAAGCTTTGATCTTCCTGCCTTTTTTAGTTTTTTCCCATTTTTTCCCAAGGGTGTGGGCTGCCTTGTCAAAATGACTAGGGTGGAAATCTCATTTGGAAAAGGCTATCCTGGCAGCCGCGGCTTGTGGAAAGAAGGTCAGGAGCCTCGACCCAACACCATGCTTTGGTGCGTGCTGGATTTGAACCGCGGTGTGTGTTCACAGCCTTTGAAGCACCTGTACCCCTTCCTGTTCTGTGGATGCCGGTGTGTCTTTTGGCGTGCTTGCAGGGCTGCTGGAGCAGGGGTGGCACAGGAATAGCCATTTTGCAGCTTTGCACTTATTGTGCACGTTCTAGACTATGTGCCAGAGAGCAAAATGCATTTCTGGGTCAAATGCTCTCGTCTTCTAATTTCTATTCCAACTGCTGCAGCTCCCAGGGACCCAGCAGCCCTGAGCTGGGGCCCTCAGCAGCCACCAGCTTTGAATTTATTTCTGTCTTACTGCGACTAATCTTTAGGGTGAATAGGTTTAAGTTTTGTCTCTGGGGCTGTGATGGAGAGAAACGTGTTCTCTTTATGGAGAAGTCACTACGGTAAGAGCCCCAGCCCTGGGGCTTGAATGCAAAGAGCACAAGCGTTGGCTGTGTGCAGAGTTGCCTCCTCGGACAGAGAGCGCTCCCCTTGAGATCAGGTTGTCTTTCTGCTGTTGTCTGTCAGTCTGGCTGTCACGGCACGGATGGAGGAGGGTTAGCAATTCACATTGCTGCATAGGATTGAACTGTGATTTTTTTTTTTTCTTTTCCCCCTCTGCCTGACAAGGAATGTCCGAGTGCTTCTCTTGAAAATGCTTTTCTTTGTTAAATCATCCGATCTGGCTCTGTTCAGAATTGCTTCTTTCCTGAGCTCCTGCCTTGGTCCTGCCAGCCCCATATACCTTGTCTAAGCAACTGTCCCGTGCTCCACCTCTTGGTGACAGTTCTGTCATGGCCACCGCTCCATGCTGCACAGGCAGCTGGCCCATATCTCGGCCACTGATGGATCTCCTAGGCTTTGCAGCACCGGCTTCTGCCTCGGCCCCTCCTGCAAGCCGAGGTAGAAACCTGCCCCCGCGGTGCATCCGTGACTCCGGGATCTGTGGGGTTTGGCTCTGCAGGTCTCCCCGCTCCCCATACTTCTGGTCGGCTTCCTTGTGCTGTCTTTCCTCAGACAGTGCCCCTACTCTTACTGCCTTGGCCAGCTTCTTGTTCTACCCTGTTTGCTTGTGTTATCGTGATAATACAGCGCGTCTTGCACCACCAGCCCTGGGAGTTTCTTCTCTGAGAAAAGTTTGAATCGGTGATTGAGGGCGTTGTTGGCCCTTGCACCAGGAGGTGTTGGCATAGCTCTGTGTTTTAATTCCTGGAGTGGAGATGGGGAGGCTAGGGATCTGCTACTTGGGGGGAAAACCACACACCCTTGTGTTCAGCTTTTTATTGTATTTTCTTTAGTGCAGTGTTAGGAGGGTTACCCCTCTGTTGAAGAAACCCATAATGCTTCAGGTTTGGGGGTATTTTTTCTAAATGGAAATATATGCGGCTCCTCACTGAGAAGTATCGATCCAGAGCTACATACATAAGTAACCTGAGTCTGTTAGCAGAGATGGGAAATACAGGGAAATCATACGGTTGTCATGGCTTCTGTTTGAAGATTGTCGCAGAACCTTGCAGAAATGTGGGGCTAGAAACAGGTAAGGGCAAAGGATTTGTTTAATGTCAGGGTATAACACTGCAACTCAAGGGCCCTTTCTGTTCCGGATACTGTATTTCACTTTTTTTTGGTCCGTGAATTCATTCCTTTCCTTGGCTGGTCCCATGGGCACATAATCACAAGAGCTGCGGGCTCTGGATCAGGGTGCAACGGCAAAGCTGTGGATGTGCAGCTGCGGAGTAATTTTCAGCCGTGTTACGGACCTTGCTTGCCTGGCTTCGTTTTAGCAGAAAGCCCGTGGTTCCTGCTTGTTTTTCATGCGAGTGGTTTTTCTAGCCAGTCATCCCCTTTGCTGAGCAGCAGCGGGGGGAAGGACGTGCTCTGCCCCTGGGTGAGTGCAGAAGTAATGTCCCTGGTCAGGAAGAGCAGATCCTAATGGATGCAGGTGATACCCCGGGCACTGGGCAGGGAGATGCCTGTGGGAGTCAGGACTGGTTTGACTTTTGGTTTGTATAGTTTAACACTGAGAAAGCTGAAAAATTAGGAGTTAAAATGGCTGTGCTGACCTCTAAGTGCAAGCTAGGGAGGGAGGCTTGTACAGATTGAATGCTTAAAATAATATTTGGGGGTTTGTTTCTTGGTTTCTTTAACTTGGTTTGCCAAAAACTCTTGGTAAGACTTTTTGCACTGATCTTGGACAGGAAAACATTGCAAAATACCACATTCTCCTTGGATGATAACATTGTTTCCTGCCCCACTCTAATACCAGCCGAGCCGTCCTTTTGCCTCAATTCCTGGGACTGCTTTGCTTCAACGTTTGCTTTCTGCACTGGGCTGGACTCCGACGCGTCCTACTGGTTTTGGGCGATTGGCTGAAACTGCTCCAAGCCCAGAGGGAGCGCAGCCCAGATGCTTGCTCGCTTGCTTCTCTGGAGCTAAATCTGTGTTCTCAGCTGATACTCCTGACAAGATCCCACCCCTTCACCTCCGGAGCGCCAGCTGGCATATATAAACCCAACCAACTGGATTTATAATCAACACGTGGAAGTGACAAGATAAGTGCCGAAGCTGCATCCTTTGGTTATCCCCCGAGTGCATCGCTGAGCTCTGGAGTTCAACTCATCACAGATAACATGGTTCCTTTTGCAGACAAATTGGCTTTGATTTCCATAAATCGGCTTTGATCTCCATATACTGTTCAGAAACCCCGAGTCTAAGAGTGGTAGCTCTGGAGGTGGTTGTGTTTGGAGTGAACGTACCTGCCTGGAGACCTGCGTTAGCTGTTCATTCCACCCCTCAGACAGACGCCTGATTTCTTGCCTTTATTTCCACCACAATGTTTCGTTTAGACCTACAAGATCAAAAATTGACCAGACAAGTTGCAGGATGCTCTGTGGGGAGGTTCTGGGGTTTTTTTGCTGGTGGCAGACAGAAGGGTGGTGAGCATCCATGGGCGCGCTGTGGTGACCCTGCCATCCCTGGCCACCCTCACCAGGCGGTGATGTGCAGCCTGCGCACAGCCTTCCTACTTCTGTTCTCTCTGACAATGTCTTGTCAATGGCTTCAGGCTGAAGAGTTGGACCACGGAGGGAAGATGCTGAAGGACAAGCATAGCTGTGGGCTCTGCTGCATCTTAATGTGCTGCTGCCATCTTCACAGCAGGAGGGGGTGGCTTGTCCCTCTCCTGTCCCAGGTCTGTGCGTAGGCACCCAGCATCTCTTCTCTCCAAAGCAGGCAATGGCAGGACAAAAAAGTAGTCAGGCTAAAACAGTTGTCAGGACCAAAATCTGAGTGCCCGTCTTCCCCACTCCTGTGTCCCTGCAGGCGAGGGCTGGGAGGGTTTTCTCCTCGCAGGTTTCTGTCACATGGCGCACATCAGCTTGGTGCGCTGTTCACTGGCTCGTCCGCTCCGGAGGCGTTACATGGGGTGAAAGCTCTTGGCCAGTGTGAGGCTGGGTTTTCCAGACTGTGTTCCCATTGGGGTTTCATTGCTTGCGACCTTTAGCGTGTTTTGGGTTTTTTATTTTTTTTTTCTCCCCCTTCCTTAAATCCAAGCCTCTGCAGCCTCAATTAGCTGACTGTGGACATAAGCTTGCTTGATACATGACAGTCTTGCTGGGGAAATATAAGCGATGGAGGTGGCGAGTAGAGGTGCTCAGGGATAGTGCTTTTGGTCTGTGGAAAATGCCAAGAGTTGGTGTCTCTCTCTCTCTCTCTTTTTCCTGAACCTGGATACAAACTCGGCATTTCCCCCACAAAACCCCACCCAACAACCAAACAAGAACTTGCAGATCCCACCCCCCGTCTGCACTTTAAATAAGAACCTTAACTCTATTTATACCCTTTATTTAAACAAAGATTTTTATAAATACTCCACAGTATTCCTGGTGACTCATTACTTCAAAAATGTCAAAATAGGCATTTCAAACCTTTTATTTTTTCCATTCAGTGTTTAACAAAAGTATTTCAGTGCATTTGTTAAATCATGGCTTTGTTTAAAATAGGAGACTGCTCTGCATATCTGTCTTTGATGGCACATCCCCAGCAGGTTCTGGGGACAGCTCAGTGTCTGGGGGGCTCCCAGCAGCCTGTGTGACCCGACTGCTCGACAGCCCTGGCCTGGACAAAGGTAGACCAGGTTCCTGTGTCCACTTGGAGATGGTCTCTCTGCGGATTCATAACTCAACGGACACAGCTGCGTGCAAAGCTAAGCAGGTAGAAGAGTAGCCAGTGTAACTGTACAGAGTTACATGTGCAGCTGTGGGGCTTGTGTTACCCTGCAAGGCTGCCCGAGAAGAGATGGAGAAGGGGACTGAAAGCTTTGTCCATAGCCTAGACCTTGGGCCAAGCTCAGAAGGACAACTGAGTGAACAGAGGAAAGATCCAGAGCTATACTGGCCTCTTCCCATCTCTGGCCGGTGCAGCTGAGCCGGTGCAGGGGATGCCCCTTGCTCCTGCTGCAGTGTGTCACATGGCGCTCTCCAGGGACTTTGCTGCTTCTCGGTTGGGCTTAGCACCAAAATCCTGCCTTGGAGCAAAAAGACCAAAGAGTAAGCAGATTCTTACCTGCGAACAGCACCAGTGTCCTGCTAGCTGGACTAGCAAGGCACTTCCCACCGAGCCTTGCGCTCTGCAGAATGCCTGCCTTTACCTTGGTCTGAAGTGACTGGTGCAGGAAGGATTAGAGACATTTCTGTAGCTACTCCAAAATAACAGCGGACGTTTCCAGCGGTGGGGATTTCATCTCCGCTGTGTGGGAGCAATGTTCGGTACAACCTCAGCCCTGTGTCGGTTGTATCTCCTGCCTGTAATTTACACAAGGAAATTGAGATAATGGCAGGCTTGTGAGAAACACAAGTAGATTTGGGTCTAAAATAAGAAATATTAGAGAGGTGCTTGTGTGGGCAGACGTTCGTCCTGGGTTGTGCAGCATTGCTACGTTTGCCACCTTTAATTTTGAGATGCCCAACCCAAGCTCAGTGTAGCTTATCCAAATCCCTGCCAGGGAGAGAAGCTGGGTCCCTTGCTACGTTATAAGTAGGGAACCAAACTGAAACAGCTTGGTGCTGTGTCCTGTTGCCAGGACCTGGTGGCTATGGCCTGGCAGCAGCTTGGGGAGCAGGTCCAGGGGGAACATGGTGCCCCAGAAGTGTTCACCTCTCGTATTACGATTGAAGATGAAGCTGTCTTACTCAGTCATGCAAGCGTAAACCCAACAGGGCACTGCCCCCAGGGTTGCTTTTACTTCTCATGCGGTCTTTCGTGGTGTGTTTTTTCTCATGCTTCAGGCCACATGCTTCCTTCTCAAGGCTGGGAGAAGCATACACCCCTGAGGGCCAGGTGTCCCGAAGAGTGACAGGCACACATCAGCCTCAATCCTCTTCCAGCCTGGCTTAATTTGCCGAGTTCTTGCTCAGCGCGCAGCCTCTCGGCATCAGGGATCTCCAGAGCCCTGATAGTCCCAACCACAGTGAAAGCCACCTTCTCTTGGTTTGCAGGTAGACCCCTCGCCATACACACCAAGATTCATTTGCAGACTGTGCAGTAAATCACTGTGTCCTGTGAGACGGTCTGGAGATAGTTTTCCAAAAAAACGAAGTGGTACCTTTATTATAAGGAAGCGCAGGCCTGTGCATTCCCATTCCTGTGGTCAAACAGAAGCTGCAAAGCGAGCAGTCCTTCTCCTGCCTACAGCCACGGGAGTGGGTATTGCCTAACAAACAGCTTCCTTCACTGCTTCCTCGTCCACTTTTCTGTCACTTTTTCCTTTCTCGCCTTGAACAAGCCCTCCAGAGCAGAGGCCTAGGGGGTGGCCACACAAGAAGCGGGGAGGACGGTTTGCTGATGTGTGCGTGGCTGGTCGTGCTTCAGAGCAAAGAGGCAGCCACCCTCAGATACCAGGATGCCTGGGCGATGCGTGATAGCCGGCTGAAAAGGGATAAACTGATCCCAATTGATTTACAGCGTGTGGGATGCTTTGCCCTTTGAGCTTTACGTGCGTCTGTATATGTTGTTTCAGATATATACAATATTTTGTTGGGTGGAACTGTTGTATCGCTTTTTTTCCTACCATTCCACATAAAGAATAGACTGTTTCTATAGGTAGTTGTTTCCTAACATCTAAGAATGCACGAGTGAAGATGCAGTGTTCTGACACTTACACCTTCCTCTTCCAAGGCAGATCACCAGAGTAGTTGCAGGGTGGTTGAACTGTCATGGACCAAAATAATTTTGAGAGCCAGCATGAAGTATTTGTAGAAAGCAATTTTCCACAATCAGCTACTGTATCCTGTATTTTTGGCCGAGTTCAGAAGCTTGTTATGTGGTCTTGGTCCCTCTCATCTTTTAATCACAGCCGTGCAGTGAAAAAGAGCAAAATTATGCTTGTTTCAGAGTAATTGACTGTGACTAAATAGCTGCTTGCTCTTGGTGGAAGGTAACCGTCTGGATGTGTGTGAGAAGTGCCAGACCTCCATCCCTTCCTTAAAGAGTATCCTGTTGAGATGTTTGTTTATCTCAGCCTTTGTACTAGAACCTGCTCCATCCCCAAAGGGGGTCACTAAAAGCACGGACAGTTTTCAGAGCAGCTATCAGGAGATGCTGCTGCTGCATGTACAAAAAAAGTCCCTGCTCCCAGCAAAGAGAGGATGAGCTGTGTTTGCCACAAGGAGCTGCTGTGAGAGTGGGTTAGTTAATGTTTCAACAGTGCTTGGAAATATTTATAGCATTAAACTAATCTTTATACCACTCAGTAAATAGCTGTTAGTTCTTTATGGCAGGCTGCGTATATGGGCTGTGATGGTGATGCAGCCAGAAGGGGCTGTTGGTACTTCATTCCTGTTGGAAATTGGACACACGCATGTCCTGGGTGCTTTTGAAAATTTTCTGCAGTCAAATCATTAGCAGCAGGAGGGGAGATGGGACTGACAATATGAAATGCAGTTTCTCCCCCCATTCCTCAGAGAAACTTGGTGAGAGGGAGCAAAGTGAGGCTTCAAGGGGGGGTGGAAGCGCTGAACCGTCTAGCCCAGAGGTGCACAGGTTCCAGCTCTGTCCACCGCCTCCTGCTTTATTTCAGTCACACCTTGGTAGCCAGAGTCGTGAGGGTGAATTTTAGATGTTGCAGCTAAGCCCATCTCATCCCCCTGGCAGCCGCGAGCTGTTATATCCCCTCCCTGCTTCCAGCTATGTCTTCCCATCGCCTCCCTGGCACAAGTCCTGGCACTTGGCAGACCTTGTGCTGGGAAGATGCACCTTGATAACCTGTCAGAAGCAGGTTTGCAGTATTTAGGGAGTTAAGGGAGTAAGTTGGTTCAGTGCAGGGTCTGCTGAGCGTCAGAGCCACAGCAAAGAGGATAAACAGGGGCGCGTGAGCAAGGGGAACAGCTCTTTTGGCACCAATGATCCATTAGATTGGGTCAATCCATGTATCTGTAACTTACATTAAGACTGAAGATTTTTGATCTGCATACGCATTTTCACTTGAGGGGAAAAAACATCATTTTAGGACAGCCAAAGCTGAAAAAGAGCAAAATGAAGAGCTGATTCACTTACTCCCAGCATCTTTGGGGCCACCCTTCCAGAGAAAAAGCTTCTGGATAAGGCAAAAAGTTCTGCCTTTGGATTTTGACCTCACCCCAAGTGAGGTGGAAGAAAGTCAGTTCCTTGCAGAGCTCGCGATGAAAGCAAGCGACAGAGGAGCTGATTTGCTGAGATCAAAACCAAGCAAGAAGCTGGGACCTGGGAAAGAGAGGAGAGGTGGTGATGCACGTTTTTATGGCTCGCTGTAGGCAATGCTGGTACACAGCTGCCTGAGGAACGCAGCACCGTAGCTAAGTGTTCCTCGCCTTTAACTCTGGTAATGTGCTCTATTGATCTGGCATTGCTTTTGATTACGGCAGTTTGCTGGTCCTGCTCACACGCACAGGGTGCTGGATGCTGGCAGGGCACTTTGTCTAGCTGCCTGAACAGCTGGGAGCAGAGGGTAATCCCTGGTGTTACTGGGAGGCTGGAAGAGTAGTAAAAGCAAAGGGAAGCTTGATGATGGGATCAGAGCTGTTTGTTTAACCCAACTCATTGGCATAATGCTGGGAGTCCACAGTTCAGTAAAAGGTTCCCAAGATGATAAGAACTGAAAGCTCCAAGAATAACTGTTAGGCGTGCGGCATGCTGTTTCATAGTGTTGTGTTTGTTTATATTTGCTGTTTAAAATGGGTACGCATATACCCAGCTGGGAGATCTGTCCTGGATGGGGGCCTGGCGAGGCTCCGCTCCTTCACCTGCAGGACAAACTCCGTGGCTCCCTTGGAGCACCCAAACTTTGTCCTGCAGTGTCTGTCCTTTTGGGAATAGGCCCTCTTACCTTGCACGATGGCTGTCACGGGGCACTTCAACGAGCCGGGGTTGTTTGCTGCATGGGAACAGCTGCTGCAAATGCAGTGCAGGCAGGAACCTGAATGAAAACAATGAGCCTTGATGGACAAATGAGGTGTCACAGGATGCCCAACAGGCAAAGGTCACTCTCTCTGCTGTGTCCTGTCATGGTTTGTTCCTATGCTTGGCTGATGGAGAGGAGACACATCTTGTTACTTAGGTATTCGGGACGTGACAGAGCACTCGGCTGGCCTGAGACAGGGAGAAACCCCTCTGACACCCAGCTCAACTCAAGGGATTTGTCAGTAAGCTTCCACCTGCCTTGGAGAGCAGATCAGGAGCATCTGCTGAGAACCCTAATTATTGCTTTTCCCTGCCAAATATTCTGCGGTTGTCAGCTCAACACAGGTTTTTCATGGCAGACTCAGAGTCTGCATGTGCTGACCCTGCTACAAATGAGTAGATGCTAAAGACATGGTTACAGTCTTGCTCCCCACAATAGACATTTCTATGAATCCAATTTTACTTCCGCTACTGAGATTAAAGGTAGTGGATTAAGTGGAAGGAGGTGCGGGGACTTTGAGGGAGACCCATGGTTTTCCCTGATCGCTGCGCAGGCTGGAGATGAGCAGGCTGTGATTTGGGTTGGGACCATTTCGCTTGGGCGTCCCTACATCAGAGGAAACCATTCTTGTGTTTGGGCTTAAATAGCTCTGCATTAGTTTTGATGGAAAGAAGGCAGGCAAGTTACCCCCTTGAGCCGATCTTTTAAACTGAGCCAAGACACTGTCTTGGGAACTGTGACCCGGACGCTTCTATACTCTTCTGCCTCAGAAAAAAGAAGCTTTCTGTTTCAGTAGTAAGATGCTTATTTACTACATAGGATCAAATAACACAAAACCCCACACCATCAGAACGCAGGAGCTGTCCTGCTTTTTTCCCAGGCATAAGCATGGGGTTTTTTTCAGGATTTCTTTTTTTTTCTTTCCCTACCTTCTTCCCTCTAGCTATAAATCCCTCTTAAATATATCAAATATCTCCCTGAATGACACACTTCTGAGCATGATTCTTACATTTCTTGTGTACAGGATTTTCTTCCAGGCTTTATGAAGTCCCCTTTGTTAGAAAGAAATGCAGAAGAGCCAGATGGTTTGGCTGGAGTCCAGTTACCTAAGAAACGTAGCACCAGGACCCTATCAGAAACTATTTCCTCTAAAGATCGCACTCAGCCTGCTTTGTTCTAATAACCAGCTTAGAGTCAACATTGAGCTGTCAATACCTATTTTTTCCTCCATAATTAATCTACAAGATTCAGCCTGGAATCAATATAAACGACCTCACGGCGCTAGTTTGTTTTTTTTTCTCCCCCCCTATCCTTAAATAATGTTTCTCCACATGACTCTTCCTTCAGAGGTGTGTTGAATCATGTGTGCTTTTTTCCCCAGTAATGCTGTGCTGGAAATTTTTATGGTCTCTTGCTCTCTCTGGCCCAAAGTGCCTGGACTGTCCACATGGGGAAGCTGGAGGAGCTCTGCCACCTCCCTGGTCTCTAGTGGCTTCAGAGCTCCTGTGGCTTCTGCAGCTGGTTTGCCCTTTGAGGATGGGGATGAGGTGTGCGCTGCTGAGGTGTTGGCCTGTATATCTGCTGTGTGCTGACATGCAGAAGTTTCTATATATGTAATGTTTGCGACATGAAGCTGGGGAGCATGCTGTAGGTTTATTTCCCAAAAAGGACTAAAACTCATACAGTCACTGGGTCCCTGCTGTGAAGGGACGTGGGCATGTTCAGTCATTCCTTGCGTGTGAAGTGGGTTGGGTGGATCTCTCTGAGGCCGTCCTGCTCTGAAAGATGGCACTGGCCACTTCGCTGCAAGAAGCAGGTGCTTCTGCTGGGAAAACATTTCATTTGTTTCTTTTTTTTCCCCTAGCATGTTTGAGGTAATCTTAATTGTCAGTCTTGATTCAGACTTGAATCAAATCTGAGTTTTTCTTCAGCAGAAAATCTAAGGGAACAGTTGGGTTGATTCCGTGGAGACATTCTTGCTTCGATTTAAGTACTTTTCATGTTCTTTGTCTTTCAGATTGAAGTCTTCTAGGTTTTGAACCAGAATATTTTTTATTTAGAAAAATAAAAATCAAAGCAGGAGAAAAAAATAAAGCAGTGTTGGGACATCCGTCCTCATCTTGAGGGGGGTGGCAGAGGGACAAAGAGACGTGCATGATCGTGATCCCATGTGACAGGCAAAAATTTGTCCCAGAGGCAGTACCTGTCAGGATCCTTCTGACATGGAGGATATGATTTAGCAACTGCTTAGTATTGTGCTCCAAGCCGAGTGCTCTGGTATATCCATTTATTTATTTATTTTTTGGTACTGAGATAAGAGCTGATTTTTCTTTCCAAACAAGGCTCTGATTGTGAGCTGTAAAACTGGGTAGAAATCTGGCCCCATTGACTTCTGCAGTGTGACCTGGTCATTGGCAGAGCCTTAACTCTGAGCCATCTTTCTCTCTTCAGAGTTTATGTATCACCAAGAGGGTTTTTTTGTGTCTGCCTGTGATTGCTCTTGCACAATTGCTTCACTAAAGTAGCGTATCAAAATAATCAAGTGAAATTGGACGCTCCCTCTGCAGATGTAAAATTTATTGTCCGCTCGTGCCTTTGCGCTGAAGTTAGGATCTTGGGTTTTAAAAACCCTCCTTCTCCTGGCTACGTGGGAGTTTCCCCTAAAGATGTGGAATGTTTACTGCATACCAACAGCAAGACATTATGCAGACACAAGGCTCACAACACCTACAATTTCTAAACCGCATGTGGCCTGTGTGGATTTCCTTGTGCCGAATTCACATGGAAACACAAACACATGTGGCATTTTTGTTGCTTTTCTAGGAAATCACTGAGCGCAGCCCTGCTAAATAATACTTCCTACTGTTAGATCCACTGTGTGTGGGGGAAGGTAGTGCCTTTATGTCCCAGGCTGTTGGAGCCGCATGCCAAGGCTCGTGAGTCATTCACCCCGAGTGTCTGGCTTTCCAGGAAGGCAAATCCCAATTTTAGAACCTATCAGGGACTGAAGAGCACCATGGGGAAATAATAAAGGAAAGGTCGTCAAATGTTATCAGAACTGAAGGTTTCCAGTGGGGATCATGCCAGGAAATGCACGATTAGAAACAAGAGAAACTGTGTTGTGTCAAGACAACTGGAATAAAGCCAGCAGGATATGAAGTGGCTTCAGCCTGCTGTAAGGAAGGGTGAAGCGAGCTGGCAAGGCATGAGAAGAGGGGTGGTTGGGGAAAAAATGAGATAAATTAATAGCTGGTGTCTTGCTGTGTGTGCTCAATAGCACTGTACAGCTCTCAGCTGTTCAGTCATCGCTTGGGTGATGTGAAAGGAAGAGGCATCTCTCTTGACTCAGTTGCTGCCAGGTAAATATCAGCACGTGTTGATGTTCCTCAGAGCTTCCTGATCCACAGTCAGGATCTCTCACGTTGGCATCACCCAGCGAGGTGATGCTGCGTGGAGGGAGAGGTGTGCAAGAGGACAGGAGTGGCAGGACGGAGTGTTGATGTAGGGAGATCTTCCCTCTGCCCCAGTACCATCAGCCTTCTGCCTTTCCCATGAGGGAGATGCCTTCTCTTTCCCACTTAAAATTAATACAGCTAAAAATAAATCAGTTCTCAGGGAAAGCAGAAGTCCTTTGATTTCCTTGGGCAAGAACGAGAATGCTTCACCTCAGTGTCCTACTCAAATGATGACGTATCCTCAGTTGTTTTGTTTCACTAGTTGCATAGTTCTTTCTTGGGATATATTGAGCAAAATGCATGTGCGCTACCAGCAGCTGTGGGACTCCACCCCATGGATGGCTCCATTTCAGTGGTGAAATCACACTGGAATGTGCTTCTCATCCAAATGTTAACCCCACTTAGCCTGAAAAAAACACCCCAAACCACTGCAAGTTTGTCCTGTTTAAGAACAATTTACTAGCCTGCTTTTCCGTAACAGAGGGACTTAAGTGTTCTGTTTGTGTCCCTGCTGACCCACCTCAACTGTTTAACGGAGAGCTAGAAGGCTGGAAGCCATATTATGTTCATATTGGTTTGGAGGAAAATACATCTAAGTGGAAAAGAGAGAGACAATTTACTTCCCTTCTCAAAAAGTCCGCTTCTGAAAAGCTTACTGAAGACATTCACTTTGCACGACTGACCGCTTGGTCATGCAAGCAGTCTAGTGTCTTTCATGGCCTTTTCTATGGCCCTTGCAACTTCAGCTGAGTTATTCTCGTTGGGTCTCCTTTCCCTTGCTGTGCCCTTAGCTTCCTTTGCTTAACGTTCACTTTTAGCCCTAGTCTCATGCCTCGTGTAACTGGCCTCTATTGTTGTGCGCAGGAAACACTTCCTCACAAGAAACCTGAAAAGCCTGACTCCTACTCAAATGACTTCCTACTCAAACCAGGAGTAATGCTCTGCAGAGCTGGTACCTACAGCAGAATTGCAAACGTCACCCTTAGTGACTTCGATGTGTTAATGAATAGTACTGCAAGAATTTGGTAATACTTTCTTATGGTGGTGCTGGCTATGAGCAAGCAGTTGACTCATGGTTTGTGATACCTTGATAAAGCTCCTGGTAAGGAACTGCATCCCTGTAAGTTCCTCTGGGGAATGAATGCAATGTGACCAGATACGTCTCAGGACTTGGTCCCTCCTGTATGGTAACGCAGGCTATTTGGGCATAAGTATTTCACTGGTAGAAGTGATACGAGTTACCAGGTGGGCTTGCTTCATGGTTGTATTGCCAAGGAAGAATATGAAAGGTTGTTACCAAGAGGCTCACCATCCCAAGAGGCCCAGTGATGGTTTCAGTACAGGTTGGCACCTCTCCTGTGGTTACCTTCTACGCTTTGGTCCCATTGCTACTAAAAGCGCTGCAAATTGTGAATTAAGGGATCGGCACATTACTGGCTTTAAAAAGTAAATGAAGAGTCTTTTAGTAAGTGGATCAGTTTCTCACCTGCTTTGACTTGAGCTGTGTTTTCCATCACCCGCAGTAGTGACAAAGTACTGACACTGCTCATGGCTCTGGGACATATCAGGGCAATTTAAGTCCTTTCCAGTGAATGACTTTAGAAATCATTGTTGCTACTTTTGCTCATTGCATTTGGATATTTTTTCTGGCACCGTTATTCTAGAAACACTACCTGTTAGGCATGCTGACGAAGCTTTCATTCAGCATTTACCTCTGATTTGAGAAAGGGCTTGAGAGAAAGTTGAGGGACACCAAGCATCTTGGTATGATCGCAAACAGTTGATAGTATCCAAAAACCTCTCAAGCAACGTTGGTAATGTGCTAAGTTTTCACTGTTCTCAGAAGAAAGAAAAACAGGAAGGCCCTAATAAGGATGCGAAGGGTGAAGCAAACAACCCCTGGAATAGGGGCTTGAATTGGCAGCGTAAATTTTGAGTGAGCTGCAACTTCTTTATTAAGAAACTAAACTAGAGCCCTAAACGGGGTACATAGTCTAACCAAAACACTGTGGAAATCAAGATACTTCAACACCGTGAAGCCAACATCTTATTAAAATGCACCAGCTGATTAGGTGACACCTACGATTTATTTCCGGGGAAATCCATTTAATTAGTTGGAAGGAGTCAGGACGTTTGATCTTCCAAGACAGAGACCCTTCTAAGGGCTGGTAAACATGAATTTAGGAGAGGGATTTTGTGAGGTGTACACAATGCGTCTGTTCACTCAAACTTGTGAAAAATCATTATGGTGTTCAATTCTCTCGTGAGTCTTTGATGTAGTGAGTGTTCGTTCCAGTAAGTGCTTCAGGTTCACATTTCATCTGCAGTCAGCCCACTTTTCCTATGCAACTCTGTCTGTTGCCAGAGAACTCAGAAAGACGACCTGAAATCAATTCGAAAGTACCACATGTCGGTGGGGAACCTGCACATCAGCTGTTGTCCACAGTAAGCTGGTAGCCCTGTGGTCATGGACTCTGTGCGTTGTGATTTCAGGGGAGGGAGGGTTCCCTCTTGCTCTAACGGTGCTGGTGGTTTTGGAAATCCATTTTCACAGTTGCAGCTGGTGTTTTGTTCCTGTGGAGATGGATGATTCGGCACTTTTTCCAAATTCACTTCCTTTTTTGCCAAGCTCTCCTCTATGCGTATTGCCAGAGCAGCCAGCGCTAGTTTTACATTGCAGGCTGTGTTCTGCGTTGTACGAAAACAGGGCTTTGATCCATAGGAGGAAACTTCCAGCCCAAAGAACGTATGCAATTTCCACATACACATCAATGTACAGATGTGGCACAAAACCTGATTTCAGGAAGCCTAGGGCAAGGGTCATGCTTAGAAATTTTTTTTCATTTGTAAGCTGCTGTCTTTCAGCTGCCTCTCCTGCCCTCCCTCACAGTGCTTTAATGAGCACGATGTAGAAATATCTCTGCTCCTTTAACTCACGTTATTAGAACTTTGATCCAGATTCAGTGTTTGAACATCAAAGGCTGAATTAATAAATAAAAGAGGGTAAACTCTCCCACTGCCTGTTTCATGGGCATAGGATAATAGATTTTAGTGTCACTGCATCATAACAAACCCCGCCACGTAGTGCCTCCACAACATTGTTATATGCAGAAGCTGTTGCCTCAATGGGCAGAGGTTGAGATGATTTTGGGGTAGATAGCGCCCTCCCAGTCTGCCTATCACCAAGTGATACGAGATGTCTGCGCTTTCCCCTTCCGTATAAAGGTACAACCCTTCATCCACCTCTTCCCTGTGTTAAATATTCTCCCTTTGGGAAGCAGCTCCATGAGGATTTCTAGGAGGAAGGAGGGGACAGCTAATAACAGCGTTAAACCTGACCTTCTGTGTGTGCCTGACTCTGCTTTCCCCAAAGCAGTGCATAAATTAACGTTCTGGCAATAATACTGAGCCTGTTTAATTTTCTGTTTGACTAGAAATGTTGAGAAAATGTCATGATATTTGATTTCATCTTTGTCTATTTTTTGCTCCTGCTGAATGAAGCTTATTGGACTCTGGAGACCCGAGCGCACACAGCGTGTCTGGGAGCACATAAAGGGGCACTGTCCCTCAGGCATGCACTCCTCAGCCACGCAGGAAGTATTGGGTTTTATATTTGAGGCCTGGCTGAGGCTCCCTAATGGCTGTTAATCCACTGGTTTCTTTGACTACATCCTGTGCCAGACCCAGTCCCACCTCAGAAGTCTTGGGGTTTCTGTTTGCTTCATGTAGGGTTCAAAAATGTGTAGGAGCGGGAGGCTCTGTACCAGACAACGTATGAGAGTGGGATGGATTGAAGGAGGGGCTACAACAGCTAAATTTTCCTTGCTGAAATAGTGAAAAGTTGAATGTATTTTCAAGCATTCAGAGGGGTGACCCACTATGAAGGAAGAGGAGCCCTAGTCCAAAGGGGCTTCATTGTAAGAGGCAGCAGAGGAAGTTAAGAGAAGTTTGAGGGTGGGCTTAGCGGATCTGCTGCTGGCAGTTGTTTTAGCTTTGCTGAAAGCTGTAGGAATTCATGCCAGATGGAGGCATGGCCTTGAGCATTGTTGATACAAGGAATGGTTTCCCAGGAGAAAGGATGAAAAACCTTAACCTGGAGAGATGGCCTGACACATATCAGTATGGTAATGAATCCTAAAAATAAAGTTTGGGAAACAAATGAACCCTTTGTTCACAATCATCCTCCCCTTTCTTCAAGGTTGAAGACTGCTCTTCCCCTGAATCCGGTGCTGCTCTGATGGTTGCAATCCCATGGAAAACTTGTCCCAGTGAGACATTTTTCCTTACAGTCTTGCAACTGTTCTCTCTGTGCTCACCTCATCTATTCCCTTTCCCCATGGCTTCAATTAGTCTCGTTCACTCTGTATTTATTTTTTTGAAGTGCTGGAATAAGAAAAGGAACAGATTTTGTCAGTATTTTTTTCCTGAAGACCTGGGGGCTGCCTGTATGTGCTGCAGGGCTGGCAAGCACCCATGCTTCCTTACACAGGGCCTGGCCTCGAGAAGGAAATACAGACCGCATGGTTGCAGCCCCACATTTAGCAAGGGACGTGATACTTTAGTGATAGAGCAGCAGCGCTGAAGGCAGCGTGATTAACCACCACCCACGCGAGGAGCACGTGCACAGACTGGCCATTGAGCACGAGAAGTTATATATCCTTTTCCTCACCTACTGCTCCTTGCCGAGGGATCCCAGGCACACCATCCAAACCTTACTTGCTAATCTCCCCCAAAGGCTAATTGTGTCATTTCCAAGGAAAAGGGCCTTGCAGAGAGAAACAAGATGGCATGGAGAGAGGGAGAATAACGTGGGGGCAGTAGAGAAAGGCGATCTGGGAAATGAGTAAGGAAGCTGGCAGGTCAAGGGGAAGTTTCTAACAAAACGCCTCCAGTCAGGCACTTCTGGAGTAACGTGCTGGTGTTGTCTGGGCTCCTCTGAGCTGTGATACCAGGCGAGAGTAGCAGCTGTGTAGACAAAAGACTCGTTTGTGATTCCTAGGGACAATGTTGCAGAGCTGTTCAGTACCTGCAGAGGAACCTGAAGGAGAAGTACAGGATGCGGACTGGGTAGGCATAAATGTAGGTGTCTGTCATTTTAAGCACATCTTCAGAGGAGACAGCCAAGCAGGGCAGTGGAGCAGCTTACCTGAAAGCATTTCAGGAAGGTATTCAAAGCCTATCTGGTCTTGCTTCAGGAGGAGCCCCATGTCCTGTGCTGGTGGTTCAGTGCAGACTGGGCTGAGGGCCTGTAGACGGGTGCTGTGGAGACAACCATCCCTCTGGAAAAACACACATCCTGCGTTGCGTTACTGCTGGCTGGGAGGAGGCTTGACAAGCTTGCAAGGTTCAGCCTGTCAGAGACCCAGTGTAGAGGCGAACATGCCAGCACAGACTTTTCACTCTTGTAAGTTTTAAATAATTGGATTTTTGCAGAACACTTACTCCTCTTAGCTGCAGTTGTTGGACCTGAAATTGAAACGTATGCAGGGAAGACTTTCGCCCATGTTAAATGTGATAAACACAAGATCCTTTGTTATAGTAAGTCAATTAATTATGACTGCGGTGGTAGAAACCCCAGTAAGCCACTGGTAGCTCATGGCTCCCGAGTGAGAGCTCTCAGTGATGCTGGGTATTTCAGCCAACGGATGTGATACGGCCTCCTCAGTTTCTCAGTGTGAATTTCGTAGATTCTGTACATCTCGAGGCTTAATCCCAATGTGGAAGCAGAACGGGGCTGGTCGGAGATCATTAATGTTTGAGTAAGAGCTGCCAAAGAGGAAAACCAGTTGTGAGCTTTTTGGGTAAATGGCAGAAGCTGTTTTCAGCTCCTGTACCTCAGTGCTGTGCTGCTGTGCCCGCTGGCCAACGAGTGCCCGTAAGCACCTCCACCCTCGCTGGGGAAAGCCTCGTTAGCATCATCATCTTCGGTCAGTCTGCAGCCACCACGAAACCTCAGTAGCCAAGACCTCTGAGCCTCTGAAGAGATGCTGGCTGCAATGCACGTGTAGTAGAGGCGCGCTCGCCGGATGCAGGCCCTAAGACCTGTCCCCAAAGATTCAGTCCTCATCTTCCTGAGAGGTACTCCAGGGTGTTACCATCCTGCCCAAAGTTTCTGTTCAAGCTGCTCTAACAAAGCAATGATTTCCTCAAAGCCAGGGGCCCCTTGTGTCGTGTGGCAGCGACCAGTTCGTTGCGTGATAGCTGGGACTTGTGGTGCCCTGGAAACGGCTGGGAAATGAGACGTGGCCCGCTAGGCCATGCCGAGGCGGCACCTTACTGTGCGTCAGGAACAGTAACTTGCCTGGCCTTTGGAGGTTTGTTAAAACTGTAGGACAGCTTAGATGCATTTTTTTTTTGACCAGGATTTTGAAGTTAAGTGCCTGTAATAATGTGTACAAAACACATTGTTCTCGTACAACGTGAAACATGCTGAAGGCTTAAAATCAAAGTCTGTGACCACTCTCCCAGGGAGCGGGAATGTGTATCTGTGTAAATCAGGAGACTTGAGATTAGTGGTGTCTCCAAAAAGGTGTTTTAGTAGCTGGGCTTCCTTTTGACACTTTATTAACACATCTGAGCCTGGACTCTTCATCGTACTGTTTTATTCCTGCCAAGGAAACACAGACTAGAGTTTTTTTGGCAGGCCGTGTCCCCTTCCGTGTCTCTGTCTGCACAGAGCAGCCACTACTCATCAGCATTTATGTTTTGAGACTCTGGCTGACAGCGGCTGTCCAGGCTGGGCAGAGCACATTGGGAAAGATAGTCCTGCTCCAAGGGGCTTGCACTCTTACCAGGCAAGATGACCAGCAAGACGTGAATTTTTTTCCTTTTCTCTTCAACAGAAGCGCTAATTGTATGGCTGGCTGGGGGCATGCAGGAGCAGCAGCGCTAACAGTAGGAGGGAAACCCAGATCTCCCAAGCACCACACCAGCAGCTCCTCCAAGGATCTCCGGTTCTGCTCTTGTTGCTGCATTCACCTCTGGTGTCCCTGAAGTGGAGCCTGTGCTGTGGCCGGTGCTTGCTGCAGCTGATGGAGAAAAGCCCAGCGTTTTGGAGGTGAGTTGCTTAAGCAGGGTTTTCTTCTCAGTGTTTCCTTCTAGGTAACTCTAGACGCTTGGAACTTTTGGTCTGTGAGATTGAATTTCAACTTTAAAAGCTTATTTGAAATAGCCTATTTTTTCCTACAAATTAACTGTGAAGCTATTTTTACAATTAGGCACTGGATGGCTCTGAGTGGTTATTCAGGATTACCTGCTGCCACAAATAATGTCCAGAAGACAAGTGAAATTCTGGCATTTTCCATAGCTCTGTGTGCAGAGTTGGTGGCAGAATCAAGCTGTTAGTCAAACCTTGTCGACCTCAGGAAAAGAATGTGAATTCAGCTTGACAACTTTATTTTTAGTTGGGTTTCTATTTTGTCTGAATTGAACCTTGCCGAAGTTTGCACCGTTGCTGTCCCTGGTGCAACAGAATCGGTAGCGGGTAGCCTCTGCGTGCAGATGGGTCCCCTCGTTGGACGTAACTGCAGGGAAGATTTAAACTTGCTTGTGCGCACCGTTTTCACATGGGTGCTCATAGCCACCTTGGCACTTCTCTCCCGAATTCGCTGTTTTGTGTGGTTTTGGTAAAAGCTTTTTTCCCCGCTGTTGACTCAGAGTACTTTTGCTGGTGGCAATTTTCATATTGTTTGAGCGGTTATTCACCCACTATGTAAATATCTGTATGTTTGAGTCGGGGTTGAAACCTATAGGAGAAAGGGAAAAGAGAAACACACACCAGACCGCCATCAACCCTGATCTATACGCGCTATTGGTGGTAAGTGTCTTTATATGACACGGTATCAGGTAATCGTAAACAGCTTTTATTTCATAGGTGTGTCTCTGGCCCACATTAACACCCTCCCTTGCCTCAGAAAATC
The DNA here is from genome assembly GCA_013398225.1 of Steatornis caripensis. Lineage (NCBI taxonomy): Eukaryota > Metazoa > Chordata > Aves > Caprimulgiformes > Steatornithidae > Steatornis > Steatornis caripensis. The sequence goes on along the minus strand of VZSC01005227.1, from coordinate 153,642 downwards.
AACGTTTTATTCTGAAGAACAGATGGGGACTCAATTTTATTTTTTTAACCATGATGTGAAAACTCACAAGAAAGAAGTAAAGTTTTCCCCTCCACCATATACTGCCAGCAGCTCCTAGGGTGGAGGGTTTTTGAAGGGTCAGCTCTGCTCAGAGCGTTGAGGAGCAGATGGCTCAGCTTCATGGGCTGCACACACTGAGAGTGATGGCGGCTTGGTCGTTTACGACACACGGTCCCTTGAGGTCATTTTGCAACAGTGTTATCAAAAATTTCTGGAAGTTGTGTGTGAAACTGCTAAAAGATATCGTAGGTGTTGGATAAACTGAGGAATCTGAAGCAGCAAAACCCTGGGGCTCTGGTTTAACACCAAGCCTATGCTGCCACTAGCCCTTGCTGCAAGGTGTTTTTGGGACATGCATTGCAGATGACAGTTGTGCATGGTGAATCATGACAGTCTGGTGAGCTATCTAGGGGTGAGAAATCCTCCCTGTGTTTGGCAGTGCAATGTTACAGGCTTTGTGTGGTTGGAGGGAATTCAGTAACACTGGAAATACAGAAAACGATGGTAGGAAGGAGCCTCTGCAGATCCGTGTTAGTGCCAATGGTAGGGACTTCTCACTGCTCAGGACTGATGCTGCCGAGAAGACTGTGGAGTCTGGGAGCAAGGCCAGAGGGTCTGTGTCGATGCTGAAGAGCGGGTCTCTATATTTGCACGCTGTGTTTTCTGCGGGATAGCAACAAGCCTGGCCTTCAAGAGCCCGCAGCAGCCAGTGGGGAGGGGGCAGTGGAGGGGTAGGTCTCACATGGCAGTGCATCTCTGGGGCTCTGCTGTGGCCTCAGTGTGCCTTTGTGATCACCATGTCAAGGACTTCATGCCTGTGACTAGGAACTGAGGGTCTCTTACCACCCCCTTCCCCAGAACAAGCTATCTGCCTGGCTCACAAATGCTCACGAATGTCACCTGCTAATGAAGCAGATGGCAGGGGAGGGAAAGGAGGAGATGCTGCTAGGAGTTCCTATTCAGGGCCGTATCAGCCATCCCTACCAGTATAATATGACTGTGATGACCCATCAGTGTTTGGGCAGTGCCTAGCGCAGCGGAGATGTGATCCGTATGGAGGCCTCCTACAGCGATGCACATAAATAACAGTGATTTAATGGAGAGTTGCTGCGCTGAGTGGTCCAAGGGCCCCTTCTTGCTGCAGATGAACGGATGACAGTTCATAAATTCTCAGTTATTTACTGCATGCAACCTGTCCTAAGCAGTAAATCTTATTTTCATTTACCTGAAGTTAACATCTTTTTAGAAACAATAGCGTTGCCCATGAGCCTTTTGGAAGATGTATCAGTTTGTGAACTCATGGCTAATGGATGGTTTGGATGAGTTCCAAGACATCAGGAAATCGGTTGTGTCCGTTCTGGCTAAGGTTGAAAAAAAATCTGAGCGTTTAGTAACACTATCCAGAGGCAAGTGGAAAGATGAAGCTACAGACAAGCTGGAAGAAAAAACCCTCTCCTGCTACACATCACTTACCTCTGGTCTGGGCAACATGATCAATCCAGAGAGGTGCTGTGCTGGAAGCTGGAGGGGTAGAGCAGGAAATTGGGAAAACAAATCAGGCAAATCAGTGTTACACTTGCCACATGTCAGGAGGGGGTTAGAGACTTCAGGCTCAAGGACACAGAAGCGTATTTTGCACGTGCAAGTTGTATCTGTCGAAGAGCATCTTGCTTGACTACCAGATTGTTTTGCTCTTGTTAAAGTCAAGGGCAGTATTCCTGTAGACTGCAGTAGGAGAGGACAATAACTTCTATATGCAAATGATTTTATCTGTAAACCAGATATATCAGGAGATTTAAAGAATTTAAAGGCACAGTTCTGAGATCTTTTGTGCCAGTAAATTGCCGTGTAACAAGAACAAGGCTGCTGCCTGTACCTGTGGTGCCTACAGATTGCGGGCAAGTACTTTTCTTAAACTCTGTTCTCTGAAGTAATATGCTTTGCAAGATCCTATTTATTCTGTATGAGAAATGAAATTTGTTGTGAACGTGGCCGCTTCGCTTTATGGAGCTAAATGGATTGAGTGTATCTGTCTGCCTGATGTACTCCTCGGGCATAGTAGAGTCTTCTGCCAATGTCAAAAAGAGGCAAGAGAAGAAAGGCAAACCACTTGCATTTTGTACCCCTGTGGATAAAGCAGGGCATGATGAACCCATTTCATTCTCAGCATGAATGCAGACTTAAAGCATATTGCATGGTGGGTGTTTTTTCTTTTTTTCCTAAAAGCCAGTAGTGTGGGTTTTCTGTCTGCACTTGGGAAAAGCATGTCACAGATGAGCAATCCCACCAGACAACGTTGTCACTAGCACTTATGTCAAACTGGACTCTTGCAGGTCATCCTTGCAGCAGTCCTTAGGGCTTTGATTGGCGGCTAATGAAGTGCCGAGTGAACTGATAAGTGCCCCTTTGACAGCCAGGCTGTCAAAATGTGGCAAACGGTACATTTGTACAGAAGCATGTCTTCTGTGCCCTACGATCTCTCCAAGAGTTTGGGTAGAATTTGCTCAGTAGATCCAACCGGGGAAAAAATGGTTGCGTGATGGCTTAAAGGGGGGCATACTTGCCTCTTATTTGGTATTTCAGTGGCGTCATTCAGAGTATGAAGGTCATAGGTCTTTTTCCTTTTACTGCTGTAAAGGGTTTAAGTTTGAACCTGTTTTTGTTTTGTATTTGTGGGTTGCAGACCCCAGGAGAGCACTTCTTCCCAGAGATCTAGATTCTTTCTGAATCCCTGTTTTCCTTCCTGTTCTTTGTGTACCATGTCTGTACAGACTTCAAATGCTTCAAACGCTCAGTGGTTTGCTGATCAGGTTTTTATAGTCTTATATACCACAATCTTTTCAGTAGTTACATCAAATCCACTCTGTTTCAAGTGCAACCCAGTAGCACATGAATAGACCCGGTATCTAGAAAGAGGCAATTTTTGATACGCCACAAGCAGCAAAGTAGACTTGCGTCAGTGGAGTTCCTCGTAATACGGCTACTAATGGTCCCACTACAGATCTAAGTGGATCAGAGACCAAATTTAGTAAATGTCAAGGATGTTAACAGAGATACCGAGGATATGGTGAGCATGAAGTATGAATGATCTTCTCCAACCCTACCTAGAAACCCTGCCAGTTTGGGCTATTGGGCCAGTGTGTCATGCCCCATATGGTGGAATTTGTCTAGCTTGGAGACGTAGCTGAAAGAAAAAACCTGACCGAGTGTCACTGTTCAGACTTACACAGACTCTCCTCTGTCCTGGGAAAAATAAATGAGCTCCTAAGGAAGGTACGAATGGCTGAGCCTGAGCTTGTGCACCCTCCAGGGTTCTACCACCTTGGAGGCATACCGTGGAGGTCTGCTCTGCCTCCCTGCTCTGCCAGAGGATAAAATTGCTGCAGGGCAGCCTTGCCCAAGTGATTTCCATCTGTCAAACAGTACAAATGCTTTTCCCCTCCACTGACGATTTCTGAGAATTCATCAGCGCGGTCATTAGAAGGGATTTCACCCCTTCGCATGTGGTTTTGCAGTCCTTGTTTCAAATGAGCTCAGCTCTGAGTCATTTAGGATTTCTTCAGAGTGTTTGTGTCCCAATGGCCTGGCAGGCATGTGGTCGTTGTTCCCGAGGACAGTCCAATGAAGTTTTCTTTCCATGCTCGTGCTGTTGTGTGTGCTAAAGTTGTGTCCTGAGGCCATGAACCTGATCAGTAAACACCCACCTCAAAATTAGTGGTTTTTTCCAGAAGTTATTATAGTAAGGAAGGATAAGACAAAGAGGAATGTGTCATTTCCACATTATAGATGGCAAAAGGAGGAGAATACCTCTCTTGTTAGAGACTTGCTCTGCTGCTTTAGTGGGAATAATTCATATAATGATGGCATGGGTTACACCGATAGAAAATTTTTTACTGCTTCAGCCTGGTCTCCTTCCAGTGCAAGAAAAGGTGCAGCAGCAGATGCAGCCCGAAAGCAGTACAGGCAGGGAGGTTGTCCTGAAAGAGATGAACCTCTGTTGGAGGAGTACACTTTTTTTATCTGAAGACTCAAAATGCCTTTCCCAACCCACGCAGGAAGGTGAGGGCAGCACCGTTGTCCTAACTCCCTTCTTCCTTTCCCTGCTGGCTGACGAGTTTCATTGGGCTCACTTTTCACACCAAAGTAAATTAAGCTAAAGAAAACACAACAGCAGGGAAAAGTCCTGTCATCTCGCAGCATGGCTCCCCTGCAGAGAGATATTTTCCACAATTCTGTTTCTTTATTTCCTAATTAGAAATAATGATGTGTTTTTTGGGTCAAGACGACCTCCTTTGCTGTGAAATGTTAGACCAATTTTGACAGTGCAACTAAAAATAGGCATACACACGCACGTGTATGTGCGTGCACATGCACTAGTGGGAATAAACATGCAATGCTCTTTGCTTAATTATGAACATACTTTCTTTTGGGGGTATGGGGGAGAAGTGCCTTTGCCTCCAGTTAGTTGTTTTTCAAGTAAATAGAGAGAAGGAGTTTTCTGAAGAACAGATGGGCTGGAATGAGGAATAGAAATATTTTCAGTCAGAGAGGGGCCAGATGATGTAATAAGCCACAGGAACAAAGTTCAGTTATTTTATGCTCTCATCCAGACCTCAGAGCGAGAATGGTCTCTGTTGTTAATTTCAGATTCATCTGCTTTTGAAGGCTGGCTCTGTCTTTGAATGCTATTATAATACATGCAGAGCTAAACTGAGCAAATAGCGATTGAGCAATGATGGAAGAATATATTTGTCAGCACTGGAAGCGTTTGGGTAGTGTTTGCACTGCAGATGAAATGCCAGATATGCATTTGATTATTCTGGAGGGAAAACGATGTACCTTGAATAACCTTAATGGAGGTCCTCAAAATTTGCATCTGCCTGACTGAAGTGAAGTTGACTTTTGAGGGCTCAATAGTGGTTCACAAATACTTCTAGAAGTGCGGCTAGCTCTTATGCTGATGAATAAACTCTCTCCTGCTCCACTCACATGCACAGCTCCTACTGCTGAGGGCTTGTAAATGCGAATGGCCCCCACTGTGGGTGTTTAGGGACCTCTTTGTGCTTCCATGGGCAAACCAGGGAGAAGCAGGCATGATGCCTGCTCTGCAAGGGCAACTGCTTTGGTCATGTTGTTTAGTATCACTGAACCCTTTGAGACAACTGCTAATGAAATGCTTCTTGTCCCGAGCAAGGCCAAGTGTCAACAGACTCAGGTTTTGTCCCACCAGGCAGAAGAGTGCCTCGTGCGAGGCCAAGACAGAAGGAAGAGGAAGAGGAAGCAATGGGGACCCTACTTAGGAACTTGGTGCAATTTAATACCTCCAGTGATGAAGAATGACTACGAGAGTTAAAATGATGGTAATTGCTGCTGCTGGTGATGATAACTTTGCACTCAAGCTGGTCAGACAGCAGCTCCTGAGGGAACCTGAGCAGGCTTCGCTTTTTTTAGTTCAAAGCACGGAGGTGGGCTGTAGCTCTGTGAAGTGCTGGTGTCCCAGAGCTGGCTCAGAGGAGCGTGGTAGCGGTATTGTAGTGGAAATGCACTGTAGGAAGTGCAGAAACTCTTGCAGTGGGTCTAAGCATTGAGATTTTGCCATTTACCCATGTGTGCAAAGAAAGGTGGGAAAAGTGTGTGCGACAATCACCTGGTGGCTCTGACAAGCTGGTGAAGAAAGTAAGGATAAGAAATGTTGTGAAGGATGATAGGGAAGACTGTGTTTAAAATGTAGTGTTCAGGGGTGGTTGCATACCTGCAGAAGCATTCTCTCTGCCTCTACAAAGCTACTTTTCACAACTCCATTAACTTCTATTTCAATCAGAATAAAATTAACGTGATTTATTTCAGTATTAATCAAATTGGTACCAGTCACTTGCGCAGTGCTATGCACTAGTCCTGGTTACGTTCTGGTTAACTCCGTTCAGAGACAACAGTGGTGCCCATGAATCAAGCAGAACAATTTATTCACTAAGAGAAGCCTAATGGATGGTTTGGACAACCTCCAAAAGCACAGCTCTCCCTATCTGAACAGCCTGAAACATTTCAGCACTTGAGAACAAAATCCAGAGATAGGCATGGCTGAGAGCTGCGCAGAAAACTCCCAGACCGAAATTGCTTTTTCCTTTCTCTGCTTCCTCAGTGTCTCAGGAAGAGTTGACTCCTAGGAGGGAAGGATTTGGGAATCCAGCCCAAATGCCATTGCCCCAAAACCACAGCTTTACCTTCTAAAGTTCAAGGTTTGAGGTCTAGAAAACTTCTGAAAAGTATTGTGATGCCTTACAGGCACAATGTGTCCTGGGCCCCTACGTGGCTTTACCTGCGTTTATTTGAATTAGCACGTCCTAAAGTCCAAAGTGACTGTGACATCTGAAAAAAATGAGAATGCAAGGCAATTTGAGACGGAGCTAAAGGGAGTTTTTGATTGGTACAGGATGGTTTTAGCTGTGATTACAAAAAAAGTTAAGTCCAGTAAAGATTAGCCTGAAAATGTGCTTTTGGGGGTCTTAGGGTGTGGTGGGTTGACCCTGACCAGCAGCTGAACACCCGCCTGGCCACTTGCTGGCTCCCTTCCCCAGTGGGATGGAGGAGAGGATTGGAAGAGCAAAAGTGGGAAAAACTCCTGGGTCAAGATAAAGACAGTTTAATAAGTGAAGGGAAAAAAAGCAGGGGGGAGAGGAACAAACCCAAGTGCTGCAAAGGCAGTAATTTGCCGCCTTCCATCACCAGACTGATGCCCAGCCAGTCCCTGAGCAACGGCTACCTTGGAAAGAATAACCCTCTCTTTGATCCCACCTTTGTCCCCTCGTAGCCTCTTGCCTACCTCCAGCCCCCTCATGATGGGTGTAGAGCAAGAAACAGGGAAGGTCTTAATGCTCTGCAAGCACTGTTCAGCAGGAGCTAGAACATTATCAACACTGATGAAGTCACAAATCTGAAACACAGCAATGTACGGGCTGCTAGGAAGAAAATTAACTCCATCCCATTCATATCCTGCGCACAGGGTTTTAGAAGGGAGAGGACTTTGTCAGATGCGTGTCTCTTGAAGTCAACAGGAGCTGGAGAGCAGAATCAAGAGGCTGCATAACGCTTCCCACAAAGGCAGTAGGAATACACTTTTACCTGCAGGTCTGAACACAAAGCCACTTTCAGCAATTCCAGCAGTGATTTTGGCGATTGTCACCCATAATACATGGCACAAAACAGAAGACAGAAAAACAATGCATTATTTCGTGAGTTAAGAGGATGGAGTATGTTTGGGCGATGGCAGTAGCATTCACTTCTGAAGGCCACAGTGGGTGCTGGCTTCCAGAATCAGTGTTTGCACTGCTCTTCTGCCCAGATAAAGAGATGCCATCAGCCAACGAGAGAATAACGCTTTGTGAGGGAAGGAAGCCTCGTGCTTCCTAAGGGTCCTGCAAATGAGTTATTTCCTATGGAGCCTGGTTTCCTGCTGGGAGGGTTGACTAGGGAGTGTCAATTCGGGAGGCTGTTTGTGGAGCATGTGCTGTCCCTTTCTGGCAATGTGGCTTGAGTTTGTCCGGATGATACACGCGTTCTCAGTGACACAGTATATGAGTACATTGGACAGCAAGGCAACACGGGGCTGTGGTTTCTTCACACGCTGCTGTTAGGAGAGGTCGTGCTGTGAGTGGCGAGAGCGCTCGAAAATTCACTTGGCCAAAGGGCAGAGAATTCCTCCTGTGTCCACTCTGTGTAACAGCCATCAATCCATGAGTCAGTGCTGCCTGGTGCAGGTGTCTCTCTTAGAGGTTGTCGTAATTGGGCACTAATGGTCATTTATCCTTGCACAGTTTTGTCAGAAAAAAAATCCAAATGTGTACAAAGTGCTTCCAAACCAGAATACAGCAGTGATGGTTGCATGACATTGCGGTACGACAGTGTACTCAAGTGGAGAAATCTTTACCCAGACCTTGTAAAAGCTCCTTAGAAGCCAAGATGCATCTACTGCTCCATCCTTTGGCTGCGGATGGAAAAGACCCTCATGTACTAAGTGCAAATTCCGTGGAAGGAGACAGATAGCATCGGTAGAAGCGCATGTAAACAGAAAAAATGCACAGAGGAGAAAGGGCAGGTATGTGGCATGAAGTCTTGAATAGCTGCCAAAAACCCAATCTATGTATTTAATCACTCGGAGGAATCCCAGAGCCTCTGTGGTACAGTGAGGGTCCCTCGAGATGGAAGCATTACTGCCTATAAGTAATGTTCCTGTTTACTCCCACTGATGCTTTATGTAACAATCCTGCTCTGCCCCTGACTGCCTGTCAGGTCTAAAATAACTTTCCTTCTGATGGATGTCTTTGTGCTGGAGGGGAGTTGTGGGAATTTTCAGTACGAAATGGCCAGCAGCAAGAACAGGTATTCTTTCTGTGCTGTCTTCTAGAGAAGCATGGAGGCTTGAAGGTGAATGATGAAGATCCAGGCACGGAGCACTGCATTTGTTTTTCATGGATATTTCTTTACCTGAAGTACAGTTTAGGAGAACAGGAGTCTTTTGCTTTGGGAGAGAGACTCTGTGATCAGTCAGATGCTTCCAGGAGTTTTCGCATTAAAATGCAATGTAGATATCCTAACAATAATCTCGGCTGCTCTATTTATATGCTGTTTTCTGTCGTCTTTGCCGTGTTGTATTTCCATTAAGTTGTGGAAGGCGAGGCTGTTTGTGCTAGGAAGATGATGCAAAGGCAAATGTCCAAGTGTGTCCATAGTATTGAAGAACTGATCATTATATTCCAGCCACCCCTGACCCAAACCCGAAGTCAACCACTCACGTAGCAGCAGCAAACGGAGGGATATTTAAATTGCCTTGAATCATGTAAAAAAACCCAAAACGTTTTAGTCCCTATCTGCTGATAATGCTGTGTATTTTTCCCCTTTTGTGAGAAGTGGAAGGGGCAGCGCTGTTGGAGAAATGCCATGGTTCAGTGCTCCAGGGGACCCACCGTGTTGTGGGGCAGGACGTGAAAATCGCAGCAGCATCTTAAAACAATCAGCAACCAAGTTCCTATCGGGAAAGCTGCTCTGAGGATGCACCTAGCTAATCTTCCAGGGCTTGCTGAGGTCATGGCTCAGCTCACATTTAATGAACAGCAAAGTTTGTGGTAAAGAGGTAGCCTCTGATTCTTTTCAAATCTTCTACCTTGCTCTGAGATTTACCAGGACAAAACTCCTCCTGAATCATTTTGGGCCATCTCCCTTGACTGTTAAACAGATGAAGAGAAGTAGCAGGTAAAACTTGACCTTGTTTAGAACAACTCTAATTATTTGTGTCCTTTTTATGGACTGCTGCTGGCAACAGCTTTCTCTCACTTTGCGGTTGTGGGTCGCACTGCCTGCTGCTGATGTGTGTTCAGCTGGGCAAATATCGCGTGCCATATTCCATGAATATATTCCCTTGATCAAAAATCGGAATTTCTTTCAGCTATGTTTATTTCTCTCTTCGTCTGCTCTGTCTCCATCCATCCACCAGTAACACCTACTGCTCATTTTTTCTTGAGACTGACACGATCTGAAAATGCAATTGCTTTTCATTTGATGCACGTGACTAGACCTCTGAAAGTCACGTTTTCGCCCCCTTCCTCATGTCTTCCTAGTAAGCTGTTTTGAGATGTGTCGAGAGATAAACCTAAGCTGTGTTCATCTATTCTGAAAGTTCTGAGGTCTTGGCTACACTGTGAACACCTGCCCAAAACAGGACACCAAGGGCTGTTACACCCACCAAATTCTTCCTCGTCTGGACGTAGCTGTGCTTTGTACTGTCAGAATGTAAAGGAAAAAATACACCTTTGTGTGGACACAGACGTACAGCACAACACAATTTCTCTTTGCTAAAAAAAAAATATAAAGGGGAGGAGTTTTGCTGGTATAGCTGTCTACACATACCATATCTGCGCATGGGACTGTTGCCAGCACGGCTCCATCAGTGAAGGATCACACCTCTTCATATCCCTGCCTTGCAGAGCTGTGCTGGCAGAAATGCTTGTGCGTATATCACCAGTTCTTGCCTGATTTTTCTTTTCGAAAGGGCTCTGCTGATGGGAAACAGGGAGAGTGAGAGACCTGGCGTGTATTCCTCTGCTTCACCCACAGAATAGCTCCTGTGGGACAGAAGAGACTAATAAGTGGGGTGTGAGTTTGTGGTACCGGTCCCCTGTCAAGAATACTTATCGTCTGAAACGGTGTGAATCCCACTGCTCTTGTCTCTCTGTATTGTCTCGGTAACGTGAGGCTGGAGCAGAGCCACGCAAGTTTGGCCCTCAGTGGGAGAAAAGAGACATTGTGTGGTCCCAGCTCTAGGGCAATCCCGAAATTCATCCTTGTTTCAAGCTTGCCAGTGACCACCTGACTTTATTGAATTTAGCAGAATCAAAGAAATCACCTGTCAAATCACCCAGTGACACAGTTTCCCATTGAAAAGGTGTCTAGGCCTAAGCTTGCTTTGGATACAGGTTAATTTTGCATATTTTCTTCTAACGTACTTATGGTCTTGCTGAGGTAGTCCTACACCAAGTGTAACACAAGGCCCACTCCTGCTCTGGGCAGCTCAGAGTCAGGAACCATGCTCAGTGGATCGCTGATGTAGGATTGAAAGTATCAGCAGAGTAGTCTTGTTTTCCACCTCCCTTCATCACACAGGCAAATCCACAGTGTTACCAAAGTCCCTCTTACCCTCTTCGACATCCTACCTATGATGTAGGCTGTTTGCTCTAGAGTGCATGAGCTGGGAGGTGGTTGTCCGTGCCATCTTCAAAGGAGATATTTTCCTGATGGCATCTTCCAGGCTCAGCTCTGGCGCACCAGGATCCTGAAGCCATTTGTTCCTAAGTGTGTTTTCTCGTTATCCACACCAGTATCTAAACATTTTCTTTGATTCTGCTAAGATGCTGATGCCAGAGAAGCTTTGCTGCAGTCATTTCCGTCGTTAGACAATGCAACCTGTGAAAATTTGTTTTACCTGGTTTGCTTGACATACCAATGTGTTCCCCAAATCCTCCTATTCCTGCACTTAAGGTCTAGTCAAATGCTGTGTAAGGTCAGTGCGTTCAACTTGTATCTCAGGTTTCATGATGCGAGTTTTGTATTCGATTAACTCCAGTTTGGATGCCTGTAAAATTCCCAGTATGCAGGTGTCCTAAATTTGGCAAAAGGGGACTGGAAATCTCATTAGAGCAGGCTTTTGTGTGCTGCGTCCCTGAGTTCCCTTCCAAATAAGCTGTCTTCAGAATGCTTTATGGTAGTTCTCTTGGGATTTTTGCTTTTGTATTCTTACCTTTCCCCAGAACAGGAGGAAAAAGGAGTAGGGGGCATGGGGGGAAAGGTGCTGGAAAATGACAAATGCAAAAATAATTTGCATATGTGATTTTTTTTTTCCAGCTTTCTGCACAGGTTCACTTCAAATCAAAGTTCAGGTCATTCCCCAGTGCCTGAAGTTTTTTATTTTCCATGCTTGCAGCACAGAGGATGATGGAACTAATATGAAGTGATGCCAGTGCCTGTTTGCACATTACTTGGATCCGTAAAAACGCGCTCAGTGTTTTCCAAGTATAAAGAGCCAAAAGAAAACCACCTTGAGGTACCATGTGATGTTATTTGCTTTGACCGAGGATAACTAAAATGAAAGGTCTCTCTGAACACAGGGTGTTCAAAACCATCCCAGTTTTTTACATGTATGTGTAAGGAAGGAAATGTGGTGTTTATCGGGGCACGCTGAGCTTTGGCTTGTGTATTCGTTGCTGCGTGTCTGTGTCCAGACATAATTTCCTGAGTGAAATGGGTTTGGCTACTCTAGTCCAGCTTTTAAAGGTGGGCTAACAGAGAGCTCGTCTCCTGAATTACACAAATTGAGCCTTTTGTTGGCAACACCAGCAAGCAGGGCAAGGGCTGGGAGGCTTCTTCCAGGCAGGCTCACTGGTCAAGTGAAGTCTGCTAGGTTAAATTTGAGGGGGACTGATGGAGCCCTGTGAGCTGCTTGTTCAACCGCAATGCACCGTGTACTTTGAATATAAAAATGAAATTGAGCTGCTTTTATTTCTAGCTCTTCATGGGACCGTTCTTGTCTGCAAGGCGCTTGAGTGCCTGTGCAGGTTGGGACTGAGGAAGCTGTTTAAAAGTTTGAGTTTAAGTTTGAGGCTGGACCACAGGTACCTGTACCAATGAACAGTGCTCAGCTGTATTGAAACCTCAGAGTTGCTCTGCGCTCCATCTTGCCTGAAATAGGAATATCTCTACTTTTTTTTTTTCTACCTGCTTTCCTCAGGATGATGCTGTCGGATCTGTGGATGAAGGGCACCCCTCAGAGCGCTTTGTGGAACTGCTGGGCTAATACACTGAGGAGCTGTTAGCTGGTGGACAAACATCTCAGGAGGCATCTGCACAGCTCTCGGCCTTGTGCTGGGGTTTGACAGTGTTTGTCTATTCTATTTTCTCACCGTACCTGTTGATTTGGGGGTGATGAGAGAACTAGAGGGGTGAAATGCTGGGACTAGCACTGACTGTTGAGCACAATCTCAGTTTCAGCTATTTGGAGATCAAAGTAGTGGCTGCTCATATGCTAAGACGTTAACTGGCATCAAGATCCTGCCTAACCTCCACTCACTCCCTTAACAGCGCTTAGCATGGGGATGTATCACTCAGGGTTCAGTTGCACAGAGCAAAGAGAAACAGCAATAACAGAAAAAAAAGGAATGATGCAGAACTGTGATGTGAGAGGAGAAAAGGTCTCCATGAGCAAGATGTGCACCGGTAGGACTGGTATGATTATACATGGGAGCATGTTGGGCATCTATGCAACAACTACAGGTGTGATGGGAATTGAAACAGAGGAAAACAAGAGCACAACTGCTGCACCAGGATGGGAAAGCAGGTGCACTCTTAGGTTTGGCATTCTCTCCACTAGCTTCCAGCAGAGTTTTAAGTGGCAGTCACTGAAAATGAGATGCTCTTGCTCACCCTCTGTGAGGCCTGGGAGCTCAGTCCCAAGTGTGAATGCAGCTTCCATCTTCAGTGTGCGAGAACAACCTCCTTTCTTGTTGCGCTGGCTGACTTCATCAGCTGTGATCGGAGCCTCGTTTGGCTCTGTATGAACATGACCAGCATCTGCAAAAGATACCTGCAACTGAACTTGCAGGCGGATGCCTGTGCACAGAAGAATATCCATATCTGTCAGGGCTGTCTAAGTCCCAGCCTCCACTGACAGATCATTCATCCAGTTTAAATGTTGCATCGCCCATCCTTTGCTCAGCCAGAGGAACAACATCTCTCCCTCTTGCTGCAATACTGACCCTTTCCTACCCCACATGCCTGCCCTACAAGTGACTCTGGGTTTAATCTGGCCTGTTGTTCTCATGCAGGTGGATGGTAGGGGTCTGGGGACAAATGCCTAAACTCCGAGCATTTCTGACTGTGACCGTGAAATTTATTCTGTGTTTAGGGGTGCTCTCTGTACCTGTTACTGAAGCTTGAAACAATCCCAGCTCTGGCCTGACCCAAATAAAGGGGTCTAATTCCTGTTCCCTGCTGCAAAGATTACTCGTCCTTGGTGTGCTGGGACTTGCACCTGGTGACGCTCACCCCGTTCAATCCCGGGGATGTTATCCCTGCCACGGGAGGGGCTCCCCAGGCAGCCATCTGTGCTCTGCATACCTTGACGTTACCTCTCCCCTTGTATCCCCTTGTGACTGAATGAAATAGAGAGGATTAAAAGCAGGAGGAATATGGGTGTGGAATGGCAGGTCCCTCTTACAGTGGCGAGGAGGTCTAGTTGGATTTACTTTTGGGCTTTTAATTGAAAGAGGCACTAGGTTACTGTTTGGTGCAGAAGCCATTAATTAGCTATTAGTGGGTCACTGGCCCGAGCTCAAGGTTTTGCCTGTCCAGTTTAGTACACCCCGAATTGCTCATGTGTCTTGGTCTGCACTGGAAGGATAGGCCCTTGGGTTTTTAAACATTCGTTTTTCTTTTTATCCCAAGCTACAGGAGCTTTTGATTTTAGTCCTGGAGGGTCCTTATTTGTGATTGCTACTTGTGATTCAAACAGCAATTCTCAGGCATGTGCACGCAGCCCACGTGGGTTAATAGCTAAATCTGAACAGTGTCCTCTGCTGTCTGTGCATTAGGGCATATTTTCAAGTGTCGTAGCTTTATTTTACAACCACAATCTCTTCTAAACTTAGCAGAGCATACACTTTGTCAGGAACTGTTCCCATGCCAAGTTTCAGGTTTCAAAGCATTGCCATTTTTGAGCTATTCCCTGCTTCTTTCCTTCTGTGTGACTCCCTCGCACTTGCACACAAAACTTTCTTTTTAAATGTAGAAAATTATATTTTTTCCACGCGTTTGTAACTTAAAACATCTGAAGAGATTTTGCTCCAAGTTTATATTTAAAAGAAATAATGAAAGCGAACACTGGCAGAGAAAGCAGTGTGAAAAGTTGCAGCTCAGAAGATTGGGGAACATTATGGGCAGTTGCAGAGAAGGACTAAAATGGAAGTCCTTGCAGCCTTCCTTAGCAAGAAGGAATCCATGTGTGATACTCACTAAGATTATAGCTGCTGTGGCACAGAGTAGTACTCCTGTTTGGGCAACTTAATGTGCTTTATAAAGCGATGAGAATTACTTGCTGGCAGTCCGGTAGGTTGTTGTGATCTAGCATCTTCAAACGCACTGTGAAGGCTGAGCATTTATATAGCTGAAGATCTAACTGGGAGGGCTGTGCTGTGGATTCCTGGCCCATGAACAGTTGCAAACATCTGGGCTTTTTTCGTACTAGCATCAAGTCGGCAGCCTTTTGGACAACTCAATCTGGCCTGGCAGAATCTTCCACCATTCCCTAACATTGTGGGGTTTATTTATTCACTGTCCCCTTGAAGAAAACTGGTGTAATATAGGCTGAGTCTAGGTTGGCTAGAGGCTGGTAGGCTCAATTTAAATCGATGTTTCAGAGGAGTGCTCTTAATCTATGTCTAGACATGGTGTAGACGTTTCTACGTCCTTGCTCTAGTTGAGACACGGCATTAGGTTTTGGTAACCATGTGCTGCTGGTCAAGGCAACGAGCTAGACTTCAATTTTCAGCAAAAAGTGAATTTTCTCCACTTCAGTCTCCCATGAGCTAAATGCTGCCATCTCGTGCAGATTATCCTTCCCTCCCACCCTGTCCTCTGAAGCCCCCCGGCAATTGTTTTATGAGTAATGACATACCCTTGGGTTTCAAAATGTGCACATCTTTTGTGGATTTTGCTGGGCTCCAGCACAAAGTTACCCTTTTATCCACCATGCAATTGGCTACGTGGCAGAAAGTATGGGATCTGTAAGACAGGACTAGGAAATAGGTCTTGGACTAGGAAACACATCTTCTGCTTGCTTTTTATGTAATGGAAAGGGTTTTCAGCTGTAATCCATAACGCTGGGACCAGGGTGACAACTTGGCTCCACAGCAGAACCCAGCATTTCACAGATATAATGCTCCTACATATCCCTAGTTTACTTTTGGCTCTGGAGATCTCAAGCTTCCCAAATTACTTGCTGTGGTGCTGTTAGGGCTTGTGAATCCGGAGTTAAGGATTCATTGGTGTGTACAAGGATTTGAGGTGCTACTCAGTTAATCCTCACTGTAATGCCAACTACAATGAGACGTGGCTCTGAATCAAAGTCACAAGTTGGCCAGCCTCCTCTTCGGGGACATCCTTGCCTGTTTCCGCTGGGAAAGCGGTTGACCTGCTGGGACTGAATTGTAGGTTCACTGCCCTGAAAGAGATGATTTGACATTTCATCTTTAGGCCTGGCAGGATTTGTTTGGGTGCAACCCATCTATTATGCATGAGTATGAAAGATCCCATGTACTTTCCATAAAAATCTTCAACTTGGGACTGTTTCATACTTTTGGCCGTTGAAGTATTTGTAAATTTAAAAACAATCTGCTGATTTTCTTTAAACCAGCCTTGTTTGATGCGTTTCTAGGTTTGCACTGCTTTGAGTTGTGCGTGGGTGCTGTATTTAAAAAAAAAAGGGGGGGGTGGAATCCAAGGATATTATTGTTATCACTGGAGACAAACTCCTAGAAGCAGCTCCATGGTGTAGTAAATGCCATGTAAACCCAGAGTAACAAAATGTTCTTTCATTTACCACCTACCACAACACGAAGTTGCATTTTCGG
This sequence comes from Steatornis caripensis, assembly GCA_013398225.1. Lineage (NCBI taxonomy): Eukaryota > Metazoa > Chordata > Aves > Caprimulgiformes > Steatornithidae > Steatornis > Steatornis caripensis. The sequence goes on along the minus strand of VZSC01005227.1, from coordinate 137,413 downwards.
GTGTGAATACTGTCATATACCATACACAGCACGGAGCTTTTCCGGCAACCTGATGAAATGCTGCTTGTTGTTATTTCTAAGCTTGCATCTTTGGGACGTGCCAGGTTAGGTACAGGAGATTTCTTTGTGGCTTAGTGTCCGTAAAGGGCCTCGTTTGCTTTGGCCTCTCTGCCAATTGACATCTGCCTCTGGCTAATTACGTGCAGATTAAAAGGTGATTACCCAGCTACTTATCTTTGCAATCCAGGTGGTGGTGCCAGGCAGTGTGTATTTAACATGCCAGGAGAGCTGGGAGCCTCTCATCCCACACCAGTCACCCTCGGTCACTGTGCCCACCACACAGCTCTATTTCCACTCATTAAATTTACTTAATAAATAAATAGCACCTTCTAAACGTGTAGGCGGGCTGTCTAGCACAACGCTGGCCCTTCCAAACGTGCTCTGAAGTTGAAACTGTCTGTTCAGCTTGGCCAGGATTTATCATTAGAGCCTTATGGGCTAGAAAGTGTATTTGTGGCTGGCGTGCCAGCTTGCCTGAATAGTCCGCAGTGTAATCTCTCTCTTGCCTTGGTGGGAGGAGTTGCCAAGAATAGCAAGCCAAGAATTTGTCCATGTTATTTCTGGGATTGCACCAGGAATTGACATCAGGAGGAGAAGAGAGGAGAGAAAAAGCAAGCAGTGAGAGAAGTTTAGGGTCCATGGTTGTTTGAGTTTGCTGGCTGCCTTGGGGCTGCGTGGAAGGGTCTGGTAGCCGCCTCCTGCGCGTGCGCACTCCCATGTGCGAGATCTCCCCAGGCCCTGGGTGGCTTGAACTAGGTGACTTAAGCCTCTGCTCTCTGTTAGGGCAAACCTGCTTGGCCCAGCACATCTGGCTGAGCCAGGGAGTCTGTTTTGTGGTCCCATGGAGCAAGAATGTCCCCTGCAACATCCGTGGGACTGTGCAAGGAGTGAAGTGTTAGTTCCTACAGCTGAGAAAAGGCATGAATGAGCCCCAGCTGAATCAGCCTGCACAAAAGCCTATGAATCGAGCTGTGACTTCTCTGTGGAATGGGCTGCTTGTGCTGTAGGAGACATCACTGCCCTGGACAGCTGGGTGGGATCCCAGGGACGGGGATGGAGACACTGAGCATGCCTCTGCTACCGCTGCTGCATCCAGACCCAGGTGGCCCTTACGCCATGGGGTTATTTCTGAGACCAGCTTGAATGATCCTCCCTGTAAAAAATTTTTGCTTACTTTTAGTCAGCAAAAGGATTATTGAAGGTAATACTGTGTTGGTCCTATCTGATGTTTTCTATGCTATCCGCTCCTTCCTTTCTCCTCTCCTCTTTGTTTTCAGCATGTACCCTTTGGGAGCAGCAGCAATTAGCATCCTCGTCTGGGCTTGCAACAGCTCCCCTAACAGCAGGGAAGTGGCTCTGCATCAGCCCTAGCACGTGCCACCACTTGCTTAGGAAAAGGGATGGGGATGTATAGAAAGCTGAGGTTACCCCGGGCTGACTGACGAAGCATGGGGGAAAAGCAGGGTGTTCTTGTTGGAGAGAGAAGTGAAAGATGGTCATGGTGAGGAGGGAGGAATTCGGACAGTTGTGTTGACGGTGTAGGAACAAGGGCTGCAAATCAGTGGTACATCAGACTTCATTAATGCTGCTGCAGAAATAACCACTTTGTTAGCCCAAATGGATTCGTACGAGTATGTCATAGGCATCGCAGAAAAGATCAGAGCTGCCTCTGTGCGCTAACGAAAGATCTGTCTCCCTCCAACACAGGCTGTGGGCCAACTCTCTGGCCCGTGATAAAGCTAATGGGGCATCCAAGTCCTGGGTTCAGTGGCACTGGCCTCCTAAGGGCCTGTTTAGCTGCCTCACTTATCTCCAAAGAGCTGTTTGTTCACTGCCTGTGGTTGCGTTCGCCATTATCTTTACTTGATAGCGCATCATACTACAATGAAGAGGCTACTGAGTGTAAGTCCTAGGGAATGAATAGACTTCTGTGTTGTCTGTTACAAGGCAGGAGGAGAAAGAGTTCGGTTGCAGCTCTGGTGTACCCTTTCTTCTCCAAAATTTGTCGTGCTCTCAGAGTTGGTCCATGTGCTGTGTCAGTGGCAGTTTGAACATCCTGGGGGAGGCAGGCACCAAGATTTACCAATGCAGAGAAAATAAGAAATGCGTGTTCACGTTTCGCTCTGGTGATTAATGACATTATCCTGACATCCATTTTAGAAAAGGCCCCATTTGGAGCTCAGCACCGTGGTGGGAGATCCACCCTGCTTTGCAGAGCTTACAGTCTAACCAGAGAAGCCAGGCAAAGGATGGTGGCGATGGAGAAAGGGGTAAAGGTGGACGTAAAGGCTCCAAGAGGTAAAACCACCTTCTCCAAGTCCTGCCTAAGCCAGCAAGCAGGGCCAGGAGCATAAATTAGGTGTCTCTGTTCGGAGTCCTAGGTGAAAATATTCTAGGCAAAAACTATCCTGTAGGTCAATGTTCTGGATAATGCCAGCTCCTCCTCAATCCTGTCTTTCGGCATAGTTAGTCCTGCTAGAATTGGACAAAGCAGCTACAGAGAGGAGCGGCCCTCGCTGTAATTAAAGAGATCATCATCTGACTCGAATCCAGCAAAAATCAGTTCTGGCTGCAGCAGGTAACAGGAGCTGGGCCTGCACCTTCTCCCTGAAAAAGTCATTTTCACCCATGATCTCCTTTTTCTTTCCTTAACAAATCAGAAATCAGCAAAGCGTCTTGGTTTAGCACTTGCAAAACAAGGCACCGAGTACTTTTTATCTGAAGTAACATTACAGTTCAAAATGTATTTGATCTTTATTTCTAACTGTTTAGAATGTCTCGAGCAAAGTATTTAATCCAAAAGGGATTGTTTTTTTGAAAAGAACAGTCCTGGGTACCACTCTACTGATTATTTGATCATTTTTAAGATCTCCTGAAAATGGCAGCCTGCCTTTTCCAGATAAGAAAGGGATGCCTTAAGGGCACCAACCAACACATTCAAGAGGAATACTGTTGTTTGGTTTTAACTCCTGCTCTGATCTAGTATTTAAGGGATCACGTAGAGATGTGTGGATCATTTCAACAATTTGAAAACAATGCAGTAGATTTTAAAATGTCATAGAATTAATTATTGCAGTGAAAAAAAAATCATAATCATAAACCCATAGCTGGGTCATCTGCCAATTATAGGAAAAAAAGAGTTGCAAGGCAGAACACGCTCCACCTATTAAACTCAGCAGGATTATTTGATTAACATATTGCTGTCATTCTCATGAATGGCACACGAATGAAGCTGCTGTAGGTGACCCTGCAAAATGTTTTCACAGTTTTTAAATCCATGGGAACTTTTTCCCGAAACTACACAATGGAACAGCTGCACTGTACAAAACACGGCATCTCATCTCGGCACAGCCTTGAAAAGCCACACTGTTTTTCTTTGGCGCAGTAAATGCGAGCCAGTCGTTGCATAATTTGAGAGCTGCGGATGACCCATCCGTATGCAGGATCCCAAACTGTAAAGCCAGGTGGAGAGGAGAGAATGAGGGACTTTGGTTGCACGGCTTTCTGGGGTGCTTGAACTGATGGCAGTGAACAGGACCCATCAGCAAACAGAGATGTGCTTCACTTTTATCAACAAGGGCATTTGAAGCCTGGACTCAGTGGGATGGCAGAGTGCTGAAAATGCTGATCAGGAAGGTTTCATCCAGTGCAAAGAGTGATTGTCAAGTAGTTAAAGCAAGAGAATACCTTATGGAGCAAGCTATGAGGTGACTGGGTTGAAGTGCTGGGTTCATTGTGATGACTCTCTTTATCCCTTTGGTTTGGTTTTGTTATTATGCTTTGGTGTGAAATCCCCTACAAATATAATAGATAACGACAGCTCATGAAACTGCTAATCTGCCTGCCATAAAGGATTTCTGCCGTGGACTGGAAAGGTACATATTATTGCAGTTCATTTTTTTTTTCCCCAGTTCCAGATCCTTTTCCTAAAGTATGTCAAGGTGGTGGCCAGCTGTGACGCTTTTAACATAGCAGACGTAGGGACATCTCTATACAGAGCACCATCAGAGCTGGGATTCGGACCTCCTTTTCCGCTTGGTGTGGTTGAGATGTGAGCTTGTAACATCCTTCAGTTAAAATCCCATTGAACTCCCTGGAGATTCACAAGTGCAAGTCGCTATAGACTGTTAGCCACTACAAGGCAGGCACTGCAGTTTTGACTGAAGGCAGCTCAGCAATCCTTTGGGCTTTCAGGGAAGAATCTTGCAATGGAAATTTTGTACCAAGTGAACAAGAGCGGTCGGATAAATACTCTCGGTACCTGCATTAGGGCTTGAAAGTGCTGCTTGGGATGATTTTCCCCGTCAGATCTCTGTTTTTCCAGCACAAGCCGGAATCTGCTTTTCCATCCAGGCACCTTGGCTAGTAGGGAGATGGGAGCATCCTTATTTCTCTATACTTTTAAGTCTAAATACTGTAAAGGTAAGTTTTGTGTGGGAAACCCCGAAGGTGGGTGATTTAAACCGTGAGGACACAAGGGAAAACCCAGTGTGTATTCTGTTCCTCCAGGACTAGTGACGGCCCTTGTTTCAGGAGATGGCATGGTTAGCTGGTCGGGAGAGCTTTTATCCTAACAGACCAGAGCTGATTTTGTTCTGCAAAGCTGAATTGGGGCCTCTGGAGAGGAAGATAAAACTCTGTATGCTTAGGCAGGGAGCTGCCAGAGGATTTTCTGGCTGGGGGCTCTCTTTCAACACATCCTTACCCAGGCAAGGTAGCCAGGAGATCAAGGACCACACAAGCTGACATTGTCTCCACGACTGATCTATTTCAATTCTGGACAAGGGTGGCCAGTTCACTCTGTTGTGACTGCTTTAACAGGTTCTCTGTAAGGTTCCTAGATTTTGTCCCTTTCCTCTGGGGCCAAGCCCATGCAGCTAAAAATCCCACACAAAACAAACCGAACCTTTTCACCACTTCCCTGAACTTTCCCTGCTTCGCATGCCCCCAAGTAATGGTGGTTGAAACCTTTCCTCCCAGCCCGAAGCCCTCGCTCAAGACAAACTCTCTCTGACTCAGTGGGAGTTTCCCAGGGTAAGAACTGATTCAGGACAGGACGTTGCGGTGACGATATAAGCCATAACCTGTTTATTTTAGCCAGTATTTAGATTACGACTGAAGTGGGAAGCAGCGTGAATTGGTGCAAGCCAATGCTCACATTTCTCACGGAGCATTGGAGATGGCATCAGTTCAAGGTGGGGCTGGTGCTGGTGGAAGCCTTCAGAGTTGCTGTTAGAGAACGGACATGTAGAGCATCACGTCAACTGCTCGTTGTATATGAACACAAAATGAGGGATGTTATAGATTAACCGCAGTGACGTATGGTCATAGGAAGCAATGGGCCTGGCACTCTTTCCTCTGTACAGATAAAGGATCAGATAAAGACATTCTGCCAAACAAGGCCTCTGTTAGAGGAAGAGCTTTTAGGCTGGTAAAGTCATTGAAATATATCAGATTGAAACACTTGTCCTCTTTCCTATCCCATAGTCATTCACAACAACCGTACTTTGTTAGAGTCCCATTACTGGAGTTACTGGGGAGAGTTTATGCATGCATTGCTCACACCATTTTCCTGTTTGATCCTAGAGAAAGGGGATTGAAAGTAAAGAACCTTGTGCACTCCCGTTCCTGCGGCTGGAAGTTTCTTAGTGTAGGGCAATATTTGTTTCAATGAGATAAGTAATGAAAAAACTAAGGTTTTCCTAATACTCTTTTTGTCTGTTTAGCCTCATTTTTTTTAATTCCGTTTCATTAGTTTTACTTTTTAAAAATGCAACAAATTGGAACCCAGAAGGGAAACACAGATTTTTTTCCACCCTCACCCTACACTATTTTTTTTCATTCTGATTTTTGACATTGCGACTCTTCACCAGCGCCTCTAAACATGGACCAGCTCTCAGGTGTGGGTGTTGCCCTGCCTGTAGAGGCCGAGGGCTGCTGCCCTTGTTCATCATTAACAGCAGAGTTGTGACATTGCATACCACTCACCTCTCATTAATTTGAGACCAAACTCACTGTACGTTCCAGCAGAAGCAGCAAATTGCTAGAGAAGAGAGATAACAAGGGGACGAAAAAACGTATTTTGTGGCAGTAAAGAGCATGCAGGAGGATGCCAGTCATGCAAGTCTCTTGCGATGTAAACGCTGCCTGCTCCCAGGTTAGCTTCAGTGTGAAAAGCAGCTCTAGAGGTAGAGTGCATAGCTTCAGATGTAAAGCAAGCAAATGGCAGCAATGAAGCCCCCGTGTCGTGGCCCCTTAGGGCAGTGCTCCTTCAGGTGGGGAGCTCTGTGGGAGCAGTCGTTTTAGGACCCCCCTCTCTGGCCTTCCCCACAGTTATGTTTATCTCCTTTCTAAACATTCCCCCTGTTACCAAGTGTATCTTTGATGAGTGTCCAAAGTTCATATCCGCTCTTGTGTTTAACCTTCACATTCAGCAGCTGAGGTCGGTGAGCTAATTACATGCGCACCAGCCTCCGAGCACGTAGACCAACTCCTTTTCTTTTTACTGGGTGACTGATTAGCAGCAGTGGGCCAGAGCATAAAGGAAGGGGCAGCCATTAATGCCAAGGAGTCAACAGGGTTTGTGCTTGCACCTTGCTAAACATACTGGAGGGTTGGTGGGCAAGCGCGAGCGCCAAGCTCACAGTCCGCTGTGTTTCCATAGGTTTATGTATGGAAAACATACTCTGTAGCTGACAGAAAATGTTTTCAAGGTGTTCAGAGGCACGGTCCCATATTTTGTCTTGATCTGGCCCAGCTTTGCTGTCATGGAAGTGAAAGGTTGGGAAGCTGCTGCCGGAGTTTTCCGCAGCTCAGGGGAGTCTCAGCCTTGAGGCATAAGCCCTTGAGGCAATACTACAGCAGTCGGTGGGGTAGGACCCTTGGTGGTGTGATATCAGTCTGTGTGTGTGAAGAAGACGCCACAGCTTTTCTGCCTCTTGAGGTGTTTCAATGGAAGGATGAAGCGAGCTGTTGTGCTGTGCAGGGTGGTTGTGATGTTTGTGGTGTATTTGATCTGTATCTGCAAACAGTTTTCTTTAAGGTACGAGAGATCTCAGCTTTGCAGTGCTTGATTGAAAGGATATCGACTCTCAGGTGGAAGCTGTAACCCTAAAACTGTTTGCTCTCCAATACATGTAGCACATAGTAGGATACACAATGGTCATCACAGGGGACATCTAAATGGGCCAATGATGAAGGCTTCGGAAAAGGGTATGTCCTGAGTTTTCCCCTTCATTGAGGCTAAAGCATCTAATGTTCATAGAGGTCAGTCTGTAGGTGTCTAACACAAAATATGGAGGGGGAGGATGACCTCCTGCCTGTGGTTACAGCACGTGCCCAAGAGGTTCACGGTGCCAGGCAGTGGGACCCTCCTTGGGCAGAGGGGCTTGAGAGCTGCATTTCCTTCTCTGCAGAGACTGCCTCAGCCCCATGGCAGGGTGCTCTCCCCACTGACTTCATGCAGCCTCACGAAACTTTTGTTTTGTCTGGAATTTGGGGGGTGTTCTTCTTAAATGTCTAAATAAAAGCATTTGTTTGGATTGCTTGGGTGGGCTGCTATGGACATCAAAACCAGGATTTTTGCCAGAGTTTCCAGACCTAGGCTGCTTTAGTGCCCATTGAAACTTTGGGAAACAGAGCTTTACGTAGATTTCAAACTCTTTATCTCCACGTTTTACATGGATATTTTGCTTTGTATTAATACTTCTCAAACCCTGTATTTTGTGTTAATGAGCTCCAGTACTACTTATAAGGAGCAGAACGGAACTGAATAAAGTGGCGAAGGAATAATTATTTTCACACTCGAGCAGCAGACTGACAAAGGCAACTCCTGCTCAACCTAATAAGCTCCTGGAGCAGGAAGTGTTTTTGTGTGTTACGATGAGAAGTTGAGCTCCGAGAGGTTAAGAGTGTGTTTCTGAGATTCCTAGAGACTGACGTTTACTTGAAACGAAAACCAGAGGGAAGCAGGAAAGCATTAGTGGATCAAAGTGTGTTCTTCACTTGGGATAGCTTCTGTCTTCGGGGACAGATGGACTATGGCACCAGTTTGTGCAATATCATCGGGAAAGAAAATAAAGTGAATGCTGCTGTTGAGTAGGGAACTCTTGCCTGGTCCAAACAGAAAAATACACCTTTTGCTGCTGGCACATCACACTGTGAATATTTGCTTTGGCTAATAAACACGGATAAGTTGTTAAATGATTTACCTGCTCTGTGTACCCAGCATTTGTTGCTAAGCTCTTCAGTATTTAAACACCCACGTCTCCAGCACACAACTCTCTGCTGAGCTGGGGTGTGGAGGCCCCGTACAGTGTCTCCCACTGACCTTTTTGGTGAAAGGTAGAACTGTGTGTGTGAAACATTCCAGCAGCAAGGATGGGCCCATGGACCATCAGCTCTACTCTGTAGATGGCCATTGTGTGCTCTTGGTGGGAAGTGCATGTGGGCCATCGCTGGGCTTGGCTGAACAGCCTTGCTGAGGGACTGCTGGTGGCACTGGGATTGTGCTGGCTGCAGGACACGCAGGGTGCCTTTGGGAAGGCAAATGTTTGTAATCTTATTTTGGCTTTTTTTTTGCAAATAGTGTTAGACTACCAATAAATTGCAGGGTTTTGCCCGTGGATCTTAATAGCAACTTGTTGGCAAGAGAAAACTGTTTTTAAATGTATTTGTCCTAAGGAAGAGCAAGCAAGGCAACAAAAATCCAGCCAGTTGTTATCTGTGGTTTTAAAGAGGACTCAAGGTGTGAGTCCTATCCAAGGATTTTGGTGGTTTCTTAAGTAAAGCTCTTGGGTTTTGATGAGCTGGGGGTTTTTACATTGGCTTGACTCTGGTTTGTGCGGCCATATGCCCACAGGGTGGCCCGGAAGTTGGATGTGTGAGACAAGCTGCTCTGAGCTGCTATCTCTGATACAGGGTATCGTATTAGTATGATAGGGATTGTTGCTGGGTTTTGACCCTCCTAGGATTCATACATAACCAGAGGTACCTCTTGATGCTCCACAGAGGTGGGATTTTCCTAAATAATCACTTAAAGGAGCCATATGTAGCCAAGAACAAATTGCCCCCTACCCCAGATGCTGCTCTTGCATGACTTAGCTGTAATGCTGTACAGCTCCTGAGGCACACTGGAACATACTTGCTAACTCTGCAATCTCTTCTGCTTTAAGAGCTGAAATAAAGAGCAGCACACCGATGGTGGTTTGCAGCACAGTTTTCCTGGCCCTAAAACCCTGGGGCTTACATTGCATATGCTATTTACTGACACTGTCTATTAGCTGTTGGTTGGTGTGGTTGCAGCCTCAGAGCGCTCTCATAGCACGGCTGGAAAACTGACAGCAGGACAGAGGCGATATCTTTACCACCGGTTGAATTCATCCCTACAGTGCTAAGGGCCATGTGGTGTCTAGCGTGTCCACACGGATGAGTGCACTTTTGCTGTGAGCTCCTACCAGCACCCCAGCGCCAACCTGGGAACCAGGCCGGCCCTGTTGGTGTAGACTCCTCTTCTAGGTCAGAATTCTCAGTGTTGACGTGGATATCTGTGTTAGCAGCAGGAATCTGTCCATTAAAATTTGTAATCTGCAGATTACGGAAGGAAAAAGCAGGCTCCCTAGGTAGTTGGTTTGCTGGCTGGAGCTTAAAGTGTTATTTTATCTTTGTCCACCATTTTTAGCCATGCAGTGGCCCAGTAACAGCTATTGCAGGCAAATACCCAAAGTTTGTATGGCACACAGGCATGCGCAATGACAGACTGTGCTTATAGGAATCCATTGCACAGTGTGCTGCAAGGGGTGAATAAAAGGTAGAAGAATTTAAATAACCTTTACTCTTCATATTCAACAGTGGGAAGGGTTCGATTTGGTTTTTAAGTTCTGTGCACTTGCAGGATGGTCTTTTTTACCCCAGTAAGGACTTGCTAGTGAGTTGAATTTTGTACTCAAATTGCAAATCAAACTATTTGTTGGTGTCATGAAAATTATTCTTTAAGCTGTGTCAAACCCTCAAAAATGTCACTAATTTCCTCTGTTAACTCAACACCCCTCGCTCAGTAAACTGGGGCCGGAAACCAAATGGCAAACCAGCTTCTGACTATTTTTGCTTTTTCTATGAGTGTTCTGTTTGAATGGGTTTGGGGGTTGGACTTTTTTTACCTTTTCTGTAGCCTTTTTTATTTTCTGTGATCATTCCAACAGCAGTGTTTCTGCTATGTTATTTTCTCTACGCAAATGAAATGTGTTTGCTCAAATTATCTCCGAACATGAACTCTGCATCGTATGTTTCCTGTGATGCGTTGCAAGCTGTTAGTACGTAGCCACAAAAATGGGGAACATGTGCGGTACTGGGGCTTCTATAATTACTCAATATGGAACAAATTTCTAAATTTGACTGTGAGCTATCTGAAATTCACTGTTTGCAAGGCGTTCATTGAACTAGGATTGTACAATGCAGCAAAACTTCAAGCAACAAATTCATTCAAAGATTTGGTGAGATACATTTGAGCATTCAGAGGGAGAAATACAACTCATCTGGTAGTTTCCAGGTAGACAGTAATTCACCTTTTAGTTACTGTGGTGGCTGACTCCTTTGTACAGGAGCATTTCATACCAATTTTAGTCTTCCAGTAGTGTATATATAGTATAATTTTAGACCACTTTAAGATAAATAGGTCTGCATCCCTTTTTTACAAGGATCTCTAGGAACTTTACAAATACTGATTATGGCTTACGTTTTCCTTTGCACCTGAGAGTTGCGTGTAAGCAGTTGGGTTCAAATGTACAACAAATGGTTTGTGATCGTAGAGGTCGTCTGATCTGGCTGACATCATGTGCAGTACCTCAAGGTCAAGCCAGACCTCAGGTATCCTCACCTGGTGTGCTCTCTCCTAACTTTATCCACAATTTCAGACTTTCTTCACATGTGCCGTCAGAAGGCAACATGTTTGTGTATCCTATGATTGCCAGTGAGAAGGGTTTCTAACATCTGTGTAAATGATGGATAGGAATTGGTTTGAGACAGGTTTCAATGCGAGCTGGGAATCTGATCTTACTGATCTGTCAACGCTTGAAAAGGTTGAAAGCTTAGAGTTGAGAAGTTGGCAAACATCCAGTTATCTCTTTTGGCCCCGAATGGGGCCATGAGATCTTAACTTGAAAATACCACGAGAACTCAAAATACAGGAGCAATAGGAAGAAAATGCAAGTGACGGGAAATATGATTGAGCCGTAAGCCTTAGAGCTTGATTTGAGGTTTGGAAGAAAGCTCAGGCTAGCTGCTGTTCCATCCAAGCTGGATCATGTGCCCATGGCTGGTCAGTACACTACTTGTCTGCTTGCTGCCTGGCTTGAAGCACTGGAATATATTTTTTCCAACTAATGGTCACTGCCTGCAGGAACTGAGTGCTGAGGCCAGCCGAGCCGTGACGGCGTCAAAGGGGACCTGAGTTTGGCGTTGAGGCAAGGTCAGAATGCGTGCGGGGGCTGAGCACCTCGTTATGGCCTGCACCCCTCCTTATGGGCTACCATCAGCCTCAACTGCGTTAGCCAGGCACTCAGAGCGGACTGGCTGCCCCTTACGAGTTACAGAGGTCTTTGGTCTTCAGTGCTGTAAAAGCCAGCGACTGTCATTGGTACGGCGTTAATATTTCATAAGTAAACAGAATTGGCAGAGGTGGCTCTGCAAGCCATGTTGTCTCCTTGGAGGACAATTTTTCAGGTTCTCTGCTTACCATAAGCTTTGCCTAATCTAGTAACTCTCAGAAGAGTTCGAGAGGAATTTTAATGAGCAAAAGCTGGAAAAAAAGTTACCATCTCATGGCAGGATTCGCCTTTCCCCTTTGGCCTCTGGACCACTCTCTACTTCCCTTTGGGTTTTGAATGTGTTCCCAGAGCAACACACTTTGCCCCACACGGGAGCATCGCACTTCAGTGTTTCCTTCTGTGCATTATTAAGCTGCAAAAAGAGCTTTGCAGCTTTGAAATATGTTCTCATTAGCTGTAATTAAATCTTTAAATTCTCCTTCAGGCTTGGATAAGGCGCAAGCTTCACTCATACCCAAAGTTTTTCTCCTCTTCTTTCCTTTTCTTTGATAAATTTTGTAAGTCTCACACTTTACTAATTACTGAACGCAATGATGTTTCCAAAGCAGCCACAAATAAAAGTATTTACTATTCAGCGAGGCATGTGTTAATCTGGCAAACTATTATATTGGCTACACAGTCTCTTATTTAATATGAATCACTCTGTAAAGCGCCTCAACAGCACAGCTTCTTATTCATTATTGCTCAATTTCATGATATCTGAGATGTGGGATTTCAGTTAACGGATAATTGGGATCATAAATCAAAATATTTTCAATGAGATTACATGATACACAAGATGTTCAGGTTCAGAGCCTGAAATACCGTTGTCCTTCTTGGCAGCTCTCGGCAAGGATGGGTGAGGTCTGCAGGCATGTCCTCTTTTCTGTCTTGACTCCAACATTGGGTGAGCTGGGAGGGGGCAAGTTTTTGGCGTGTTGTCCGCTTTCTCTCCAATATACTTGCATTGCCTATATCAGTGTAGGATTCACAAGTGATGTCTCGCTGCTCCTGACACATATGTTGGATGGGAATCTTTCCTATCCCCAGTTTACCATTAGGAAGATGAGGCCAGTCACGGCACATGCACCCAATTTCTGGCAGCATCTGGGCATCCAGTGATGTACATGGGACTTGGCTGGGTATTCAGGATCTGTACTAACTTGCCAAACACATCCTCAGGGTTGCACAGCAAATGTGGGAAGGAGCAGAGATGTCGTAGACAGATGGTCTGAACCGCTGACCTATCACTCTAGCTCTTTTCCCTGGCAGACGTTGAAAATCAACTTACCTGGGATGACTAGTTCCCTCTAAAAATCCTAGTTGTTGCTTTGGTTACTGAAAAGGACTCATAGCTATCATAGCAGCCACTGGCTGAGCAAGCATTTTAGAAGAGACGAGTTACTAGATGTGCTAACAGGCACCTTCATCTCCTCTTCCCCATTTATCCCTCCTGACCTCCGTGAGCCTCAGACTGATCATGTTACCAATGTTCTAACAACACATTAGCTGTTTGATTCCTTTTCTGAGAAAGCAGGTGAGCAAGCTTACCTTAAAGATCACAAGGACAGGAGTCCTCTTCGCATGAAACAAAGATGTTGTAAAACAAGAATGTCCAGTTCTACATTTTTCTATTGGAGGCCAAAATCTGCAGCATAGTTTATATATTTTTAAAGGAAAAAGTATTTTGAGGGCCAGATTCCTTTTGTTTCTTTTCTTTCTTGGCTCATTTGTAGCAGCCTTGAAAATAGTAGTTTCGTGTGGAGACACTGATGCAGCGCTCGATGGCACAGCAGCAGCCCAAATCTTCTCCGGTGCATTTTAGGCTGCCAGCAAGGCCTGGGTTACAGCTGGCCACATCTTACCAGGCAAAATTATTGTTTTTTATAAGGTCAAATGTGTAGCTTCTTCCTACTGGAAAGCATGAGGAAGGACAATGAATGATTCATTGTAGGCACTCCAGAGGCACACAGACCCCTCGTGTGCGTGGCTGTGGGAATACATTAGTACACAGATTTCCCGTTCGTACAGTCCGAGTTATGTAGAAAACGCCTTTGCTCCATCGTTGGGGGACAGAATGGGCTGTTTGTGACCAGCTTTCTCTTGTTTCCTATTCTTTTTTGCTCTGCCCCTTCCAGGGTGTTGTTTGACTGTGCACTTCACCCAAGGGGTTGAGCTGGGAGGTTCACCCAAATCATGGCCCATGTGGATTTAGAGCAGGTGAACCATTTAACCCCGGGGTGCAACTCGCTGTGGCTGTTATGGGACCTTCTGCAGCTTTGTTGTCCCAAGAGTCTCCAAGTTGCTCCATCCATCCAGATACTCAAACTAGGCAAATACACTCTGATTGTTAATCCCATTTACTGACCCCATACCCTGTGCTCCCAGGTATCTGCACAAAAAAGCAGGGGAAGGATGGAAAGGCCATGGGATAGAAGAGAAGGCCTGGAGGATGTTCAGAGAGCATCTTGGTCACACGCGTCCTCGTGCTGTTAGACCCTTCAGATCCACAGGTGCTCACGTGTCTCTCAAGGGATGGGGACACCACTTAATTTTAGGGAACACAGTCATTTTTCTGAGAGCTGGAAAAGTTGCTTGAAGTCTTCAAAGCGGTAGCGGTCTCATGCAGAAGTCATTTTGTGGATCCGGATGTGGGTGGTTTCCCCCAAGCTGTGGCCAGCTGGAGGCCCGTCTTGCAATTTGATGCAGGGCTCTTCGGTCCTCGGGTGCCTGTGGTTCTGCCCCATCATCCAAACCATCTTCTGCCTGTATTCAAAAATTGGAAAGTGCCGTTTTTTATTCCTGAAAGCTTCCAGGCTGCCTCATAGCTGCTTTGCTTTTGGTCGGTGTTAGCTAAAGGCCTTGATGATAAGTTCAGCCGTAGGTAAGGGTAGCTAAAGGGTTTAGGCAACATAGCGTAAGTCCCCCTCTCATCGCCTGGCTTGGATCGTTCACTTCTTGAACCCTCACTACGTCCCTGCTTTGCCCTTCTAGGAGGGTTTTTCTTTCTTTTAATGATTAAAATAGCCTTTAATATCATCATTTGCTCAAAGTGTAGAAATAGACTGAAAATGCATTCCCCAACTGAACCGAAAAACGTTCAGGTCTCATGTCATTATTTTTTAACCAGGTCTGCATTAAAAGTTTTATGAGCTGCTCCAGTTTCGGAAGGTTTCCCGTAAATGAACTTTACACCACTCTGTGACAGCAGTGCATTGCCAACACATGGATAATATGGAAAAACGAAAGAGCTGGGGGGGGGGAAAAAGCCCTTTCCCTCCCCTTTCCTCCATCTGTTACAATGCGGGACTGTGGCAGGAAACGAGGTTTTGCAGTTTTATACGAGCAGAAGTGTGTTGTGATTTTTTTTTTTTTTTTAAAGCTGTGGAGTATGTCATTTCAGAGCTCTCTCCAGCAATCTGGAAGCAACCAACTTAAGGCACGGAAAAGACATTATGTAATTGCAAAAGACAAAAAACCTTCCCAACACTGAGGCCTTGTGGCAGAAGCCAGTCTCTGACCTCACCCTTCTCAGGATCTCTGGAGAACGCTGTGTTCCTCTGGCCCCTCGCAAAAAATAGCCTCTGCCAGATTTCAGCAAACAATTCCGGCATTTCCTTCCCCTGCCTCTGGTCTGTGGGTGTTTTGGAGTCTCTCACATGTGTGGGTAGGGATTCATTAGCTAAAATAAAAACCTTACTACAGAGCTGCATTAGAGAAAGAGAAAAAAAAGTTAGGGGAGAAAAAATGCAGGCAAGTGTGATAAGCCTGCAGCATCGGCTAGTTTGGACTCAATTCCAGTTTTGGAATTAATAAAGAGTAAGCCAGAAATAAAGGGGATCTCATGGGTCCTCTTGTCCCGTCGTTGTTTGTGGTCCCTGGTGCCATCTTGCCCGGCAGCAGCCGAATTGCCGGGGTCTGAAGCGCTGCCCTCGCAATGCCTGCCGGCAGAGCTGAGCACGGGCCGAGTATTTGAAAGATCAAGGTCTTTGTTCTTTTTTAGCTTTTCCCAGTATAATCCCTACAGAGATGTAATTGTTTGGTGGTGTTTTTCCTCTGAATTCTCTTTAATTTCCTGCCTGTGGTTTTGGGGCTTTTGCGAGGTTTTACAGTTGTGGAGAAATTTTACTGTTTACAGTGGCTGTCCTACACGCTCTAAAAACAGCATCCCATTTCTTCTAAGTCCCTGTATGTCCTAATTTAAATTGCTGGGTCATCATTATTGCTGCTGCGATACTCCTGAGGGAGCCCAAATAAATATCCCTCCCCATGGGCATCCTGCCTTTGCTTTGGTCCTGGGTCTCTGGGGGCAGGAGGGGCACCGTGCGTCTTCAGGCTGCAGGTTGAAGACCCCAAATTTCACTGCTGGTGTATCCAAAAGCAAGGGAAAGCTTCTCTGCTTCCCGACCACAGAAGCCAGCCGTGTTGCCCTCAACCCGCTCTGCAGATATGCTCGAGTTTGGTTCATGTCTGCCAGCTGGAGCTCAATACCTTCTTCACAAGCTTCTGCTTTCTGCCGGCAGGCTGCCAGGGGAGCCGGCAATAGATTTGCAATGGCTGCGCTGTTTATTTGAGATTGTTGAACCTCAGAAGGCTCCCACAGCAAACAGAAGTTTTGATTGGCCTTGTAGGGAACCCTACATCTGCGTGCTTGGGCTCTGCAACCATTGTTTTAGCATTAAAAACATTTGCGTTGCGTTTTCTTCAACTTACTGATTTGACTGTCATGATGCCGGAAAGAGTTTTGTCCTGTTCCTGCCAACAGCAATGCTTTCCTTGCTCGTAAAGCTTTGCATTAAGGAACAGGTTGGACTCAAAGGAGCCTGAAGCTGGCTGTGGTCAGGATGCCGCATTATATGTGTTGAAGTTCCTCCACTAGGTTTGAGGGCGTCAAGTTGCCTGTATTACATAAAAACGTGCAAATTTGGTGATGTGACGGGTGGGGAGACTGAAAAATCAGATGCAGCAAGTGCCCATGCCAAAAATGGAAGAGCCTGTCCAAACCAATCCTCCTCCCAGGAGAGTATTCCCCATTTCCCTGCCCGCCGTGTGTGACTTCATCTTCTTTTAAAGTGTCTTCTCTGAGCCACAGAGGATCACTGCTGGGACCTTCTGCCCCACGTCAGCCTGGCCTCGCTGCTGCAAGTAGGTTGAGTTGTTGGTAGCGTTTTAGTGTTTGTCTTGCTTCATTTCTTTTTCCGCATTGTTTTTGGTTCCAAGGGAAATATGAGGGGGGAGGGACATTTTACGTGGGGTTGTGACTTGGATCAGATGTGTGTGGTCACTTCGCCCTCGGTGCTTCCCAAGGCACTAACACAGCAGTAACCCCAGGGCAGAGATTGTGCCCGGCAGGGCACACGTGGCATTACTCAGAAGACCTGGGATCTCAGGAAGGGGGGACCTTCTCAGCCCACCTGCCGCGCTGCAGCAGACACGGGGGTCCTCTCTCCACGCCACAGCAGTGCATCCCTTTGCCAAAGCCCAAAAGTGATGGAGAAACAGAGGGCCAAGTTCTCTGCTGCAAATAAATCCTGCTCCTGCAGCCAGCAAAGGGCAGGTTTGATCTGTGTCATGGGAGCTGAGGAGGTGAGCAATTGTGGGGCCATGACAACGATGCTGCCGGAGCAAGTGGATCCAAGAATGCTTCCTTTTGGCTTGAGCTTGATTTCTGGGTAAAACAGATCCTAGGTTTTAAAAAACACTAGCGTATCCCTGGGACGGCCAAGTGTGACAGCCTAGCAGCAGGACTGTGCGTGCTCAATGCAGGTGGAGCAGGGCACCCACAGCCACATCTTTGTGATACATCAGCTCATGGGCTCCTTCCTACAGTCACTCCCATGCTCCTTGAGAGGGGAGAGAGCAATGAAAGGTGAGGACAGGTCTTTTTGCCTTCAAAAGAGGCCTGCAGCCATGCTTCTAAGTGCCTTTGCATTGACCAGCACTCCCCGTCACCCGCCTGCTGGCTGCAAAGTGATCTGAGTGCTGGCTCTGCCACTTGCCTCGCTACAGGGAGAAGCTGCTGCTTGTTGGCAGCTTTTTCTTTTTCCCCTGTGGAAGAAACCATAAATCATTGATGAGTCTTTTACCTATATGGCTCTGCAGCTCCTCCACCAAGGGAGCAAGGCTGCAACAATCCAGAGTCTTTGGGGGAAGTAATTCCCATTCCCTTGTCCCTTGCTGGTGGCAGCAGAGTGTGCAGGAGCCCCGTGGTCTGGTGGATTGAACACGAAACCCTGGGAGCCTGTTTTCTAAGCCCCACAGTGCTGCTGCCCCATTGCCTTGCTTCCGGAGAAGTATCTGACACCTCGGTACTGTGGGTTCGTTCCTCTGTTGAGCAAGAATAAAGATAGATAAATATATATTGAGTATATTAATATATTTCGTGTAGCAATATATTATTTATTATATAAATTTATAATTAATAATGTAATATTTTAAATAAATATAAATAACTGAGCATAAATAACAAATAAAGCTGTTTGCCTCCCTTGCAAACAGCTCTAAAATGTGGCAGGTTTGTGTAGCACTGTGGAAAATGCAGCGGGAAAGGACAGCGAACTAACGGTGGTGAAAGTGTTGATGGTCGCCAGGATCCTTCAGACCAGCCTCTGCTGAAATCTGGTGGAAACCGAGTGATGAACGGATAGAGAGAGGATGAGCTGGCTCAGAGGGCAAGCGCTGGTCGCCCAGTCCCAACCGGCTTCTTGCAGTATTTTGTCTTAGAGGGGTCAAGCTCACTTTGTAGGGTGACTGGTAAGAGCTTTTGAGTTTGGTGGGAAATTTCAGTCACGCGTGTTGAGGTGAGGAGCTCAGGAAGGTGTTAAGCATCTCCAAAGCTTGTAGAAAGTGGTGGCTGGGGAAGCAGTAGAGACACAGCTGGGAGAGAGCTGGGGTGCGGTCATTAGGAACCTGGGGGAAGGATGCGAGATAATTCCTGCTGCCGGCATAGCTGCTGGCATCCTGGGAGCCTGCCTCCGTCATTGTCAAGGCTGGCGAGTCCAGAAGGATCACACAGCCATCAGAGAGCATTTATGAACCTAATCGCAGCCTGGGCCATGCCTTCCTGCTATTTCCACTGGGAAGATGTCGGCTCCACGCATGTAACTCCTCCTCTGAGGATCCCGATCCCTGGTTAAATGCCTGCCTGATTTCTCAGGTAATTTTCCATTTGCACAAAGTAAATTGATTTTGGAGAGAGGGCACAGAAAGCGCTGCCAGCAAGCTGTTACCCCCCTGACAAATAACACTGTGCAAAGACAGCCTTGAAATCCCAGCCCCGAGCCCTTGCTGTAAATGCAGCCAGCAGCGGGGCTTAAGCTGTATGCCCCAGGAGACACCAGCGCAAGCATCACGTCTTCCTCTCCGGAAGGAGTTTTGCCTTGCTGTTTGATAGTGTCCCTCATAATTTGCAAGCAATTACTTTAGAGCTTGTTCTCCTCTTGTAAACAGTCTGTCAACTTCAGATTTTTCATTTGGTTTCTGGGCTGAAGTAGCCCATGTGTCTGCGTAATCCCGAAGGCGCCTGGGGTGTGTTTTCTGCTAGGTTGATGTATCTGTGTGCCTCAAACCTGTGATTGTACCTAAATGCTGCAGATCAGTGCTAACTGCTGCAGGGGTTGCATCGGTGTCTGGTGATGAATAGGGCTTTGCTCCGTCCCTGGACTGGGATGGTTTTGGGTGGCAACTGGTACTGTTCCTTCCCAATGCAGCTGATTCTGTAGATCTCCTGCTTGTTCTGACTCCATTTCCCATGCATGCCATCAGTAATTTAGCTTTTGCCCCAGAAAGCGAGATTTAAAGTAGCTGGCAGATACCTTGGCGCTACTGGGGAAAGAGGAGTAAAGAGGTTGTAAAATTGAACTTTTCCTGCTGCGCAGCACTTTTCTTTCTTCCCAGTGCTTTTCTTCTGTCACTCTCCCTGCAGTAAACTAGCTGTAACTCTGGCCATGCTCTCCATCGTTGTCAGCATACGTCCAGGTATTGCACAAAGTCGTTTTGCTTTGGTGTGATTGAGCACTTCTCTTATTTGTGCATTCTTGAAATTTGGGAGCGTGGCTACAACACCGTTGAAAGTGTTAGTATCTCCTAGGGTGGCTTCGGACTGTGGGCCAGACTGTAGCCGGCTCCTGGGCCGGCAGATAGGCTCGGAGTGGCAGAGTTGCAACTCCCTGGGATTATTTGTTTTACTGCGTTTTATCAGCTTTGAAGTCTAGTTCGCATGTCTGAACCCTGTCCTCCTCCTAACCCTCTTCCCCATCCAAATCAGGACATCAGCTTTTTAAAAAGGAAAGTAAGAGTTGTCCTGGCTCTTCTTTTACGTCTGCATCAACTCAAAACAGGCATGCGATGCTTGGACAAAATAGAAAGGGATGTCCAGCTGGAACTGGATTGAATGCCATTGATTTTGAGAGGAAGCCGTTAAAGAAATAACTTCCATGTTTCATTTATTGTTCTACCGAGAGTGAAACGCAATGAAAGATGTCCCCTCAGTGCTGGATAACCTCTTCCCAAGGGGGAATAGCTGATGTTTACTGCTCAGGTCTCTGAATATTGCTGTGTAGCTACAGCACACCAAAATGTTCTCTCTGAACACTGTTGGAGCAAAAAATAGCTTTTGCAAGAAAAAAAGACAGAATTGCTGAAAACTCGTTTTTGTTGTGAAAGAAAAAGGCAAAAAAGCATCTCAGGTTTGAGGAATGTAAAATACTCACTGGAAAGTAAAATCTTTTTGATTTTCTCTCCTTCCTTCTCACCTGCATCCAACCCAGCCCCTCAATATCTCCCACATATCGCCGTGGCACAGCCAGTCTGGAGTTGATCAAGGGAATTTCTTGCTTCTGGATTGCCAGTAACACTGAACCGAAGAGGGTCTGGCTTGGAAGGAACAAGCCTAGTGCATTTCAGCTCAGTTTAAAAAATGGACTATTGTTTTAAGTTGGATTATTTGAAAAGGGTTGAAGCTGCTCAAAATAATTTGCTTCTTTCAATAAGCAGTACTTTATGGTGGAAAGATCATAACTATTGTGTCTTATCTTTTTATGACCAGTAAGTTTTTAATGTATTACCATTTATCTCTGGATTAGTTGAAAAGTTCATCGCTATGCCTTTTGTCTCCATATTAACATACATTAATTACTCTTCCTGGAAATGACTGTGGAGAGAATAAAAATGCCTTTTGGTAACTGATCAGACTTGGACAAAAAACTCAGAAGTCAGTGTAGCTTTAAGTGCAGAGAGAAGAGACAAAGCAGTCCCCAGTATTAGATGCCAAACAATAAAGCCTTTAACATGTCTTTGGGATTTCGAGGGGACTGTACTGCTGACCTCTCATTCCTGCATATTTTCCGCTGGCAGCTTGGCAGCCATTTCCCTCTATCTGCTCTTAGGAACCCATCCGGTGAAATGGCAACGCAAGCACCAAAGTAAAAGCGGGTGCTGAACTGAGGGCTCTGCTTGAGACGGTGGAAGAAGCTCTGAGCTCGTGGCCCCGAGGGTCAAAATGGTCCAAGGCACTTAAGGCAGCGGACCGATGTCCTGCTCCTGATCTAGCTGGGCCAGCTAGAAACGTTGCTGCCGCTCGCTGGGAGTGATTTCTACAGCTCTCCTGGCAGAGGGGTTGTCAAGCCTCTGCTGTGGCTCTTTCCTTCCCCGTAGGCTGGTTTGTCTGGTCGCCGATGGGGCAGCTCCGGCATAGCCGTGGTAGTAAACGCATAGGTGGTGGGAATGGCTTCATCTGACTACAGTTCATGAAACAAACACTTATTCACAGCCTAAATCCAACTGCAAGTCACCAGCTTGCTGCTGCAAGTAGCTCGTGGAGGCGTTCAGGCTTGTGCGGAAGTTTTGGCAATGTGGTTCCTGAGTCCTGGTCCTGTTGGGCACTCCTGACGAGGATGGGTGCACGGTGGCTGCTTTTCGCTGCATTGTGGACAGCGGTTGTTTCACTCACACAGAACTGTATCTGGGTCACGTTGAAGGCATCGCCCGTAGTATGAAGTGCTCGGTGCAGGTGGTATGCATCTCTGGCGAATGTCCCGGCTCTGCAGCCAGAAGGCTTGGGCAGAGGAGAGGAGCTTCCATCTCCTGACAGTCGCATTGGGTTTGTATGAGCCCGTCCGTGGCTTGGATACACAAGCCTTTCCGCTGCGTCAGGAGGGGAGGAGGCATTTAGAAGTGACTACTTGGGGAGATGAGCACCCTCCTTGCGTGGTGGCATGAGTGCAGGGGACCCCCTGGCTGCTGGCATGGGGGATATGTAATAGTGGAGTGGCTGACTTCGTGTAGTAACTAAAGGGACACCTGACTGGTAAAACGGTAATTACTTTCAGATCTAATAGGTGTAATTATTGAGTAATCCAACAGACTATATAATGAGGTGGGAATATTTTTAGCCCTTGAGTGAGTTCTTCGCAGTCCCCCGGTGCCGTACTCAGAGTATAGAGCACTTAGGCAGCACTGATGGCCTATAGCTTCTAAGAAATTACTGTGATGCATCTTTAAAACTGGCAACTTTATTAAAAAGGGAGGTGCGGGGATGCTATTATCTTAACATAGCTGGGTTAAGAGAACATGCATTTGGAAAGGGCCCCATTGTGCTGCGAGGCTTGCAGGCTCGATAGCTTGAGGTACGGCTATTAGCCAGAGACGCTGAGAAATTTGTCTGGGACATTTTGAGCGGAACACGTTGCTGTTCCCTGATTTAGGTGGTGGGGCAGGGCTGGGCTCGTCCAATGCTGACATGGGCACTGCCCGGCTATCCCGTGTGTAGTAAGAGCAAGACAAGGAGCCTTTGTTGAATACCCAGAGGATGCCACAGCACAGAAACCGGTTGAGCTGGACCAGTGCTTTAGCCCCACGTTTTCTGCTCGGCTGATGGGTGAGAAAAGGAAGAGGAAATTGTAATTTTCTGGTAGAACAAATTTATTGGGTTTTTAAAAAAAAAAAAAAAAAAAAAACAACAAAGGTCCAGGAAATCCCGCTCATATTTGCCATATGGCCAGGACACATTTTCAAAGAGCCATTGTGGAGCAAGCAGCTCAGCATCATGTTCAAGCGCGATTGAGCTGGCTGTTCCCATTGCAAATGCCTGTTTACCGGCAAACCGAGTACGTAGATGTTCACAGTGAAAGGCGCACGCTCCCCAAGCACTCGCAGAAAGCCCATTTAAAAAAAAGGGGGTGTGAAAACCGCACAGCTAGATTCATTTCCATATTTGCAGAAATTTCCGTGGGAATGCCTTTCGCGGCGCTCGGCCACCTCATGCTATGAATTAGCTGAGCCTTTCACCTGCCCCCAGCCTGCAAAGCAATGGTGTGCTGCCTCTTTCTTTCTCTTTAGTGGATGTTTCAAAAGGCGGTGTCTTATTCCAGCCTCTTCAGACTGGAGTGGGAACGCAGACCTCGAAACACCTGCTTCCCACATCGGCAGTGCTGAATGGCCAAGGAGCATGCGGCCGCTGAGCCTTTGTTTTGAGGCTTTCTTTTAACTACAAGGAGTAATCGGAGTTGGCTGTTAAATGAATGAGTTTGGTTGGAAGATAAGCCTGGACACCTGAGGTCTTGCATTCCCGGCAGGGCTGGCGAGCACCAAAGGGCTTTTTCAACAGGCATCACTGGAAAGTCGCTATTATGTGTGAGCTTTACACTCAAACACCTTTGGACAATGAAGGCACCAGAGGACACTGCCGCTCCCGATTGTCGGCAGCAGAATAAATCCGTGCTTCCTGCAGCGTTTCCCTCGGCCGGCCGCAGGGCCGGTGCAGAGCAGGGAGCTTTGCAGAGGCACAAAAGGTCTCTCAATAGAGCAGGGGTCAAACTGTGAGTTCCTCCTTTCAAAACGGCTCCTGATCTCTGATGCAGAGCGCCCTGCAAGACCCCCTTTCGGAAACGGAGAAAGACCATCATTGTGTTGCTGAAGTGAAGGAGAGAGGTAGGAGGAGGCAATCCGAGGCTCCGCTCCTGAAACAAACCTGGGCTGATGTCCCTGTGGCAGAGGTTTAGGTGCCCAGCTCCCAGCAGGACTCGTGGGAGCTCTTGCCTTAAATCTCTTTACTGGTCCTGGCTGTGCAGCATCTCCCAGACAGGGGTCCACAGGTCTGCAGCCAGCAGTGGGTCCTGCTAGCCATGTACCCCATCCAGTGCCCAGCATGTGTCAAGGGGTTTTGCTGGCCCTGGAGCTGTGGGGAGTTGTTGAGGTGGACTCTGGTACTGAGGATGCTTGCAATTGCAGTAATTCAGGTGGATCGGTGATGTGCGTGTCGGCATAAAGAGGCTAGCTGTGGGGTATGCATGTGCTCTTCATGGAGCTGTGGCTCTGGTGTCCACAGCTTTTCCTGGAAGACTGGTAAGGACCAGCAGAGGTCTTTGGGATGGACTGTTACACATGGTGCTGGGAGCCTGCTCACCCTTTCCTCCGGTGGTGATGGGCTACACATGGATTTACTTCTGCAAAGCAAATGGAGGTTGCACTGTCTAACCTCAAAGTTGCTGGGCTCCCTGCAGAACTAATGTCTGACCTTGAAACACGAAATAAAATGCCCTTGAAAATAGGCCTGTAATCTTGTGGTTGTCCTCATTCACAGTCCTGTCCTGTGGTGGTCATTGATGGCAGGGATGTTTTGTACAGTGGACTCAGCCGGTCATGGCACCCCAGGATGGCTAACGGAGGGTGTGTGGAGCAAACTCGTTGAAGTTTAGGTAGTATCTGCAGAAGCAGGTACAATGGTGCCATAGAAATGGATGTGGAGAGTGAAGTATTGGTGCTGAGGACTTGATGTCCACTCTGTACATGTTTTGGAGTTTGCTTTGATTAGTTCTGGTCAGATCTTGGACCCGTTAGCTGATGGGATGTACTTTTTATTTGTATCTGTCAGAATTCCCGTTCTCGCAGCCTGAGCCCTCTGCGTGGTGGGAGCCAAAGTGCAGCAAGTGGAGAAGATCAGAACTTCTCCTTCAAAACCACACTTCTGATCCAAATCAAATCCTCCTGAAGACAGTAAGTTGGACTGTCCACCAGCGCCATCGCTGAGGGCAGAGCAATGCTCTGGCACCTTGTTCCTGCTGGTGTGCACTGGGTGGCAAGTCTGGAAGGACTAAGGGGATGTGCAAACCTCCTCCTCCCCTGTATGAAAGGACAGTCTGCTAGGCTAGGTCTGCCAGCAGCAGCTCATGGGGCCCAGGCCTTCAGCCCCCACTGCATTTGAGAGTCCAGTGGGGGCTTGAATCCCACACACGCTGTGAACATCCCAGCCCTGGGCCTTCAAGGCCTGGCAAGCCAAAAGCCACAGTTGGTCAATGTATAAATAAAACATCTGGATTTTCAGTCTCTCACTACCTTTTTTAAGGTGAATGTTTTCCTCAGAGGCTTCTGAATGCTTTGAGTAGTGTAGAAATACGGCCATGTGCATGGTGCCCTTCCTCTCCTGTGAAATCCCTGTCACAGGTAGGGTCTTCAATGGCCCTGGACCCCAACCACCATCACTTCTCTGTTGGGATGAGGAGTCTTTTGCAAATGATCACCCTCCTATTTTTCCACCCGCAGAAAGGACGAGGCAGCTCAGTTCTGAGAAACTAACCCGGGGGAGCCTGAATTTGGCCACTGCGTTCCCCATCTGTTAAGTACAACCACACAATGATATTTCAGTACGTGTCTTAAAACAATCATTTCCTTTTCTCTTATTGTTTCAAGTCCTTTGGATTCCTAGTGCAGATTAAGGAGTGTCCCTGTAGAGCTGAAACGCAGCGGTAGAGCTTTTGGGGTAAATCGGATCCCATGTCCCTGCAGAGCACCGGCAGTGGAAGAATAGCTCTGGGCTGGCATTGCATATTTGCTTTGCAGCTGGGAGCCTGGGGAAAGGAAGGATCCAGCGTGTCCATATTGCATGGGCACAGCCACCACATTTTAGCGGGTGGAAGAAGGGAAGGGGAGACCCACCAGAAACTCATTGAAAACTGCCATCCGTCTATGGCTTTTCTTTCTGAGCGATAAACTCCTCTGCTTTCCACTGTGCAGAAAACAGCGTGTGAGGAATTCCGGTGCCAGCAACACTTTTTACTGGAAACCAGGAAGTTTCTGTAATGAGGAAAGAAATGTTCTTGAGTATGAAGTTATCAAACAACTTGACAAATTCAGATGCGCTAAATCACCCGACGTAAACATCTGTCTGGCCTGCTTTTATGTGCCTACAGCAACGGTGGCTTATCCACTTCTTGGCGAGATGCGATCTCTGTCCTCTGGTAATATTTTTAGCTTGTATTTATTTGGAGGAGGCTGATACAATAATCTAATCAAGCCTCACTTGCCTTTAATTCCTCTTAAGGCTATTTTGGGGAGAGGGGTGGTTAAAACGCTGACGTGGGTAAAGCTTTTGCAGCGCACTATGATGGGAAAGCCCCACGTATGGTTCCCTTTGAACACTGGAGCCACTGGACCTTGGATTGTGGGTACTTATCTTGGCTGCATTAGTGACTTGCTTTGTGATGTTGGGCAAATTGCTTTGCTGCTCTGTTTCTTGTTTACCTTTTGTGCTCATGGACAAAGCTCTTCTGGGGCAAAATTGGCCGTTACTGAGTTTTCCTGGCCATCATCTTGTGATGTAGGGGAGGAAAGGCATGGCTGGGAGCTGTTAGAAAGCAGCTATGTTCAAGAGTGATCCCGTTGACCTCACTGAGACTGTTCACATGTTTTAAATTAAGTGCATCCTTCAACATTTTCAGGAATGGGACCTCGGTTAGTTTAGACTGAACACATTAAGAACTGCATATGCATTTGGGACCAGAAGGGAACCTGAATGTTTTAAATACATTAAATGTAAAAGAACAAGATTCCGTGTTGGCTTAAGAGCTGGGAAACCAGTTTTGAAGTCAGTGTTCCCTATTGCTGAAAGAAACCCAGCGCAACAGCTGTACGGTAGCATGAGAGGGGAGCAGAGCTCCTGGGGAAAAGCAGCCACCTCCCTTTGTCCAGGCAAACCTGGGCACAAAGAAACACTCAGTGCAAACATCTGCTTGCTTTGTGTTTCACCTCTCTGTGCAGTGGTGCGCTGCTTAGGAAGGCAGTCCCGCCTGTGGGAACCGCACCTTCATGGCTGCCATGCTCCCTGCATGGGACAGCATTGTGGGAACAGATCTGTAGTTTATACCGAAGGAAAACCTAAAGACAGCTTTTCAGAAAGTTGCCCACACCAGGATTTTTACCTACATCTTTTCCCATTGAGGAATTTCTGTTTCATGAAAGGATACTTTATTTGGGGAAAAACCTTTAGCTGTTTCTTTTGTTTGGCATCAAAGCCAGCTTAGAGAAGA